>VZTH01002852.1:1760666-2174112 GCA_013397815.1 Aleadryas rufinucha
GCCTTCACACGCAGGCTTATATAAATTCACGTTGCAGATTAAAGGTTTAAAAGTTTGCGAGGTGTTACGTTTCTACACAGATAAACGTGGTGCCACGTGCTCAGCCAGCTCCCACCCCCTGCTCACCTCCAAGTGCCCCTTGCCCTCCCCACCTCCGGCTGCTGGCTCAGCCTCGCACATCCCTTTGGGCAGCACAGCCTGGCAGCCCTCAGTAGGCTGCATTTGGATTTAAACAATACCAACTGATTTTAAATGATATTCTGTATAACCTTGGAGACAGCTGTGGATGATGATTCTGGTCCAGGCAAATGAAAGCTGGTAACACACAACTGAAAGAACATCTTTAGAAAGACAGAAAGAGATGGATGAACCAAAAGGCCCATGTTCTTCAACTCTCAGCTTTGTATCGGGCTGCAGTTTTCTGGCGCAGCACATAAGGAGACCATGGTGATCTATCGATTGATCGATCTATCTACTGATCGATCTCTCTGTCAATCTATCTATCCATCTAATCTCTCTCTCTCTCTTTCTTTCTGTCTTCTTCATACCAGTTCAAGCAATTTCCCCCTCTCTCACAAACAAGGTTTCTTGTTTCTTGGACAAAAATAGGTGAGATCAGAAGGAAAAAATATTTTTGTATTATTTCAGTTATGTCAGATTTGTCTCAACACATATCAAAATTTTTGGAGCATGTTAGCTGTTAAACCTCTGCTAAATTAGATTTCTCTCTTCCTCAGCTGCTTCTACCCCACAGCAAAGGGCAGGGGATAACCTCTGTTCCTCCTGGAGACTGAAACTGCATCATTACAGCTGTTTCTGCTACCCTTGGCCCACATGTAGCACATCACAAGAGTCAAGTGACTCCATCTTTCAAATGAGTAGCTTGGACCTTGGGATAAGGTTGCAGCCTTCTCACCAAAGAGAGATGAGAAGTCCAGAGGGAGACACCCCTCCCACATTTGACCACAAGGCCGGATATCTATCTCTTTTGCCCACTAAGTAGTAGTGGCTACAGAAGATGCCAGTTGCTGCACCCTCATGATCTGCTTCAAGATACACTTCTTGTCACCAGCAAAGCAAATGGAAGGCCAAATCTGTCACACAGACTGCACTGATTTATCTGCAGTAAGAAGCTGGGCTCATTTGTCAGGTCATCCAGACATGAAGGTGTTCCCAGTGGTTGAAGCCTGGAAGGTTATTTTTTTTATGCTTGAAGAACCTGAAGGGCAAAGTTGGTTACCTCCCTCTCCGAGAGCCAGCTTGGTTCACATGCTAAGATTAAAGAGCAGAACATGTAAAGGTTTGCATGATGGGCTCACACCTCAATTAGGAAAGAGTAAGAGAGCAGCATGGTTATGGTCATCACTTCTGGAAAAAAAGTCTTCATCACTCACCAAGAGCTTCCTAGGGCAAGTTTCTAACTCATCTTCAACACAGCCCCTCCCTTACTCTGTGCACATCTTGATTTTATGAATGCTGAATTTGTGCTATATAAGTAAGCCCAGTTTACAGGGGTCAGTCATTTCCTACACCCCGTGCTCAGAAGTGGAAAGAGTTTGTCATCAGACAGCAAAGCACTAAAGACCTGTCAACACTTTCTAGGCAACAAGTTTATACAAAGTCTTGTATGAAAAGCTTCCTGCCCTTACCCCTCTCCTTGTGCATCTCTCAAAGGACACACAAATAGTTAATTACCTTGATAAAATTACACATCTCCACTGCTCTGCATGTTTCACCTCTTGGCTCAGTGAAAACAAGCAAGACATCATTGCTGGAGTCTAGGTGCCTGCAAACATACAAATAAGGACCAGTAGTGCAGAACAAGAATGCATTACCCTTTCAAAGCTCTGCTGACACATGGGTCCGGGCTTCATTATCACCTCTGGAGTTTACAGCAGTGTATGCTATAATTAGAAGTGTGTCAGAACTCAGAGAGCGCTGCAATCATCACTGGTCTCTGCTGGCATGAATATGATAAGCAGCAGAGCATGAGGCAGAACTTCTATCCTAGTTCTTAAACAGAGACAAACTATCACCCTCTTCTTCTGTTTGAAAAAGACCATGTTGAATGTTTTAAAGAAATCAGGCTGGTTCATTCTGCAGAAACCCTTGGTTAATGCCAACCTCCTGCATTTAATTCATGATATTGCAAACAGGGCAGGGGGTAACAGGAGGAAGAGCAGACTGCAGTGAGAAAAATGGTTCAAAATACCACTAAAAAAATAAAGAAAAACAACTCCAAAAAACCCCCTCTCACATGTCAAGAACCATTTTCATAAAGAATTAAATATAAAGTTTTTATACAACTGTACTAATAGATTGTTAAATATGTATACTCAATTGTTTCCTGGAGTAGAACAGCTCTGAAGGAGTCATTCCTCACCCTTAAATATTCACAACATTTTGGCAGACTTGCTAAAACTGGAGCCCACATATTTTACTTTTTTTCTTTTGTTGCACCAACCTGCAAATCATTCTGTGCTTGTGCATTATTGATATTTTCATGGCCATTTGCTAGCTTCAGGTGCTTCATAGTTTTGCAAAAGTGCATTAAACCCCAGTTTGTAACAAGCTTTTTACACAACTGACATCCCAAAGAGGAATTTTTTTATGGGTTTCTTTAACTGCTTAAAGGCTGATTGCACACACTTATCTCTCACCACTGGAAGGACTATAAAGCTAAAGTGAGATTTTATACCCCAATTTCAGGACACTAAAAGTATGGCGCTGTAATAGAACTGCTGACATTATCCAGTTATGGTGGTGCAACCTCTCCACCATAATTATGTACAGTTGGAAATAATAAGCTCTGCTGATTCAGGAGGAATCTCTGATTGGGCTGGAAGATGGAGAAGTGCTGGATAATCTGTTTCCTGAGTGGCAACAGCAGGCCTAAAGAGCATAAACGGAGGAGCAGAGTTGGTAAGGAAACAACAACAAAGTCCAATCATGACTCCTCAGAGATGCTCTTATTCTTTTCATTGTTCACATAATTGCAAGAGACCTAGAGGACTCATTCAGGACTTGTCCTAAAAGGACATTGTGACATTAGCTGGAGGAGTGAGCAACACCAATGGTTGGGGAAGGTTTGATTATGTGACTGAGACCCAGTCAAGAGAGCACAGAGCGCTGATTTTCCAAAGAACTGTGTTCCTTTCTGACCTCTGAAAAACCAAAACCCTTTGAAGTAAATCAAGTTCACCACCAAAAATGAAGGAAAAAGAAGAAAAATATCTCAACATGCATGTGCATATTAAAACTATCTGAATAACCTGCAAAAATTGCCTTGAAATCTCTGATGTATGGAAAAAAGCCCAAATAGAACGGTTTCAATGAGTAATTTTTTTTAGAAAGAGAGGGATAAGATCTTTCTCTTCTTCCTGCTGTTTTTACTTTGCTTTGGGGGATGGCGGGGAGGGGAAGATCAGACAAGACACAAATTTTGGTGAAAACTATTAATTCAGTTCAGTGTTTTCCTGTACTGTTTCTCCTACCACATTTAATTTTTTACATATTTACACACTAAATTTCCTACTAAATGACCATCCTCTCAAAAAATGCTTGGTTGATTGATACAAAAAGTTCCAAATGCATGGCTATGACTGGCTCTAATTACTATTAATAAATACATAATGAACATTGATAAGATTAACAAACCATTCCAAAAATGTGTTACTATATTCACTCCACAGCAGAAACTCCAAATTAGCAGCAATGCCAGCAGGCTATTAATATTGTCAGATTAACAAAATGCAAGCAGATCATACAAGGATGAGCTTGAATTTTGCAAAATAAAATACCTGGGCAAATATTTAGCACAAAAGAGAAAAGGTGTAAGTTAATATTTGTTTAGCATGGGGTATTATGGAGACAGATGAGTGGGAGTTGCAATATTTACTGTGAGGGAGGGAATGTATTAAGGCAATGGAGCACAACGTCCTTACCCATAGCATGGGACAGAGCTGCTGAGTGTCCCAGCGGTCCCTTGATGCTGATGATTTTTAGGAGCATGGCTCCACATCCAGCTCCATCCCGGGGCTGGCAGCAGGTAAGGATATGGGAGAAGGACCCTCCTGGCACGGGTGCCAGGCTCTGATGGGTTCAGGGGTAAAACCTCCTGGGAGCTGATCGAAGCAGGATGTCACAGCACTTGTCTGAGCATCACCCGGTCCCTCGCTGCCGTGTCACCAACAGGGCGGGGAGAAGGGCGCTTCCCTTTGCCCATCCCAGCAAGATGTCAGTGAGAACCCGCAGTGCCCCACACACACCAGCAGCCTCTCCCCTCCCTGAGGGCAGAGAGCCGGGTCCTGGCTATCAACCAGCCCCTGCCTCCTTCCCATCCTCCTCGCCAAAACTATCCCACTCCCCCGGGCACAACCTGCAGCCCTGGCAGCTCCGTCTGCCCAGCTACCTGGCATCACCTACTGCTCTGCAGGAGAGGTCAGGGAGGAATACACACTTTCTGCTTGGCTTCTCATTTGTCTGATGCCCTAAGGCACTTCAGAGTTTAATATGTATTTCTTTTTAAAGTAAGTGGAATTGAAATAAATCCATACTGTTCACCAGTTTCCAGCTTACATAATCAAAGTCAACTGCGTTCACAAATTCCTCCCTTCTCTGCAAGCTAATCTGACAGTAGCAGGGGGGAAAATAATCTCCTGTGGCACTGTCTTGATTTCCCCAGGAAAATAAAATGCCTTCAGTTTATAATGAGTTAGTAATGAATTAAACATTTTGGAATCCATAAAGGAACCTCAATAATAAGATCTTTAAAAACTGCAGATGCAGTCAAAGCAAAGACAAAAAAAGGAAGCAGAAATATGTTTGAAATTAAGCGGAGACAAATCACAAAGACACAGATGTGATGAAGCAAGGCAATAGGTGCACTCGGGAGAGGCGGGAGAATCCATTCACCACTCTGAGTTCACCCATTCAGCATCCACTTCCATCAGGTACTAACAAAACAAAGTTTTGTTTGCTATAGTTTCCTTCACCTATCCAAAGGACCTAACTGGAGTTTTAATATACAGAAATTTCAGAGTTTTCAAACCTTTTGTTTGAAGGTTTATACAAGCACCCTGGTTAAATCCAAGTTGATGACTCCACTACAGGGGGAAGTGCTGAGATCCAGGCATTTGCATGGCTTAAAATGGCTGCAGCAGTTCAAGGCTTCTGTAACTTATTGTGCTCAACACCATGGAGCACAGGAGAAGGGTCCCTTTCCTGGCTATACACTATTTTAAATTTAACAAAGCCAACGTAATTAGTCCCATGAGCACCCCTCCAGTAACAGCTTCAGCTCCCAGCACTAGTGAGCTGTATGCTATCCAGTAATTATGCTACCAAGCTGTCAGAGCCTCCTTATCTGCATGCAAATTAGTTCATATGCTATACATCTGCTGTAATGACAGTATTAAACCAAGAATTTTATAATGAAGCCATCCTCTTTATAGCAACATAGCACAATTACTTTATTAACATATTGCACATCTATGTCTGTAACTGCTCCCAATCAAATAGACGAATTTTCCATTCCTCCATACAGCAAGATCTTCGCTTCTCTCCCTTTATCTGTAAATAAACACAAAGAACAGGAATAGGAATATCTAAACTACCTCTGTACAACACCACTCCTTCATTGTTCCTGGGCAAGTACTGCACCAAATGCCATTAAAGCGTGACAAGGTGAATAAGTATTCCCATAATGCTCCAAAAGGTTAGGAGATGAAACAGTAATAATCAAATCAGCAGCTGTTTGCTCCCAGCCTTGACATCAATCATCAGCTCCTGTCAAGCAGGGGCTGCCAGCACCAAATGGCGGCGGGAGGGGAGCAGAGCCCCCCGCAGCGCCGCGCCTGCCCCGCCGCACGGAGCAACGCGGGACGGCAGGCAGAGAAGGAACGGCGAGGCGAGAAAAACCTTCACAAGCGAGGAGCGGGCAACGCAGACCTGGTGCCTGAGAGGATTTCTGCCTGGAAAAGGCGCGTTGGTGGCAGCCCCACCGCGGAGACGGCTCGGGAGGCGGCGGGGACGCGGGGGTGGGACCGCAAAGCGCGGCCGCCGCCCGCCCCCGCCCAGCGCAGCGGCTGCGGGGGGAGAAGCATCCTCATCCCTCGCCCCTCCGAAACGGGCAGCAGCGCTTCACAGCACACCAGCACCAGCTCTCGGCCCCAGCCCTCTCGCCAACGCTGTTGTTGGCAAAGTTCGGTGACTTCTCGGTCCGAGAGCTTTTTCCCAGTTTGTTTTTTTGTACAGGTTTGCAATACTTTACAAAGGTTATTTACGGTAACTAACCTCAAATAAATAAAACTGACAGAGAACTTCAATCTCCTTGTGGGCAGCTGATGAGTTTTGTGAGCAACTGCTCAGTTCTTCTACAATTAAAAATAAAAACCCACCAACTAAACAACCCAAAAACCCACACAGAAAGCTACGTGATCAGCTCTAAACCTTCAGCAGATCTTTACACCTATTTCTCAGTTTAGGTCTGTTTTTAACCTTCCAGCTCTATTACCCATGGATCTGCACTCCAACCTTCTTGCAAGGACGTACCCTTGAAGCCAGCTAGCTGCCTTCTCCAGGGTGATAAGGAAAGGTTATTAATAATAACAGAGAATACCAATTCTGAGACCTTATTCCACTTACTTAATCTGATACAGGTTATTTATACTTTCGACCAACTGATTACTTCTCAAAAATTATTTTGGGAATAGAGCAGTTGTGCTTCACAGGCATCCTCCACGGGCAGGAACAAAGACAAGTGGAAGTGGAGAGAAAAAATCCAACAAAAAACCTTTTCCCCTTTTCATGTTATATTTCCCCATGCACCAAAAGGTGTGGATAGGTCTCTGCCAAAGTTTCAGCACTACTTTGTTCTCCATGCAAATCACCCCTTTCGTCAATTATCTTAAAGCCATTTATAAACACAACAGCCGTTTCAAAGCCTCAAGGAGATAGGTGAGAATTACCACGGACAGCACAAAGATGTTCAAATACTAAACAAATCCAATCCTCTCTTAAAAATCTATATTTACAGCCTTAGTAAAGCCCTGAGTACTGACACCACAGTGCATAAAACAACAAACAAAAGAGCTAAGGAAAGGGACAGAGCAATGCTTCTTTCTCATCTACAAAAGCTTGCTTTATTTTTGTCAGCATAACCTGTAGTTTGCTGGGTTTCTGTGAGATCAAATATTTGATCAGTTTATGAAAGGGATAGTATTATGTGTTCGCCTGAGGGAACAGGGTCACTGGATTTCATGACCCCAGAGTTTATTCCAGTATTTGGTTCCCGTGAGAAAAGTACTAAATTACCGTTTTTCTCTGGGATAAGGGAAAACAAAATCAGAATATATCATAGTCCTCCAGGAGCTACTAACAAGATCTTCTGTAGCCTCTGACACCACCTCATGCAATAATGCAACACAAGCCATCTTATTAGCACTCAGTGGGCACCCAACCAACGGACTGTGCTTTCAGAGCAGCCACTCGTGCGAGGAGCGGCTCAGCCTTATCTGCTGGAAACCTCTTCTGTTGCTGTGCTGCCATTTATATCTCCCATCTGCTGCTGCTGATAAAGGTGAAGTCCCTTAATGTCTACCCAAACACTCTGCCATGAGCTGCACTGGAGCTTGGGTCATGTGCTGGGGGTGGCACTGATCTCACCCAGCTTTCGAGGCTGGCAGGGCAGACACCTCAAACTCAGAGTCCCCGTGCTCGCAGCGACCAGACACAACCACAGTCAAACCAGGGCACCGCTCAGGCCAACAGCTACCTCATGATGAGCTGAGCTGCACTCCAGGAGCATAAATTTATCTGCACTGGCCTTAAAGGGCTTCTAGAGCATTAGCTCAGATGTAGATGTCTGCAGTCAGGTGAGATGAATGCTACCTCAGAGCATAACCCACCCAGCATCATCACCCCAGTGTCACCAGCCTGGCTGTCTCAGTGGCCCTCAATTTTGATGTCAATCCCTCCTTGTCACTGTAAATCCCTCTGTATTTCACCCGACAGACTCAGCTTCTTCATCCTGTACCTGAGATTGTGCATCCACCCTCCTCTCCCTCTTCCATCTCTGCTCCTGTGTCTCTGGACACTCTTTCAAAATTGGATAGTTTTTTTTTCAGATTCACTGGTACATTCTCCATTCACCTCACTCTCCTCAGTCACATCTATGATCTGCCACAGGACAATTCTCCCACCACCTAAGACAGAAGCAACACCTTCTGCCATCTCTTCCAATCTCCAGGTTTCTTCCCACAACTGAATCAACCATGAGTCTCTGGCTCTGCCTTGGCAGCTGAGTTACACTTCTTTACTTTCTTTACTTTCATTGCTTCCTTACACTTCTGTTGCATTATTAAAGAAGAAATTCTGCCAACAGCACAGTAATCTGCTAGGAAATAAAACCACATGGAAATCACCTGCAAGATGTGCTATTTTAGGTGGGACTGCTAATGTAGGTCAAGTTTTATTTTAAAAATTCCTAGCGATACAATTTGGAAGGAAAAGCTTCTGCTCTGGGTTGCATCTGTGTTTATTAAGGCGTCTCTTACAAATTCTGAATTTTGAATCTTCCTACCATTGTTTTTTAATGAAAAAATCACATAAGCATAAAGAATTCTCACTGTGTAGGAAGCCAACTCTGTGCTCACAGTTCATGCATTTTGAGTGATATTCATGAAAATGAAAATCACTGTTTCACATTTTAAAAAATGAGTAAAATTTGACAGTGAAGAAACACCCAAAGCACTTGAGAATCAGCTCAGGATCACTTCTTGATCCTGTTACAATTCTGTCTGCCCAATTCATTGAGATAAGTATCATGCAGGCTTCTCTTGTAAGCAAATCTTCCCAAAGCCCATTCTACTCTGGTAGCCAGTCCTTGAAGAATTTAAGAGTTTTCCATGAAGCTCTAGCATTTTCTCTCCCTCATGGTAGCAACATTGGTGCATCTGGGAACTTGCAGTAACACACCAGGCCACAGAAATCCTGCAGAACCACCTTGAAATATTGAAATACTGAAGTGACCTTGTTTTTTAACATATTGTAATAGACTTCATGTGTACATGACCCACATTGAAACTTAGCACATGGGCTTTTTTCTTTCTTCTTCTTTTTTTTTTTTTTGGTTAAACATTTGAGACTGCTATTGCTCCTGAGCAAAGTTTAATCATTAGAATATTTTAATTTTGTAATTAAAAAATACGTAAGCCAATCCCAAACTGGGAGTAAAATGACTGCACTTCATAAAGAAGAGCTCTGACAAGGGATAAAGCAATTTATTCACTCCTTCTTCCTTCACCTAGAAATTAAATACTTCACAAAAGATCATCAGCAAGACACTCAATTTGTAGACACTAATAACCTTGGCAGTGTCCTTGCAGAGCAGAACAGCTGTTGAGTTGATGGGCACCATGTCCCAGTAGGGAAAAGCTACAGCCCTCTCCACTGTAAATGCTGTGGTTTTCTGCTTTTCAGGCACTCCTGCTTTGTGCCTTGCTTGCAAGACAGCCCTGAACAGAAATATTGCCACCAACATTGCTAACTGTTAAAGTGAAAAACTGCTCTGTTCTGGCATTTGTTTTGTCTTAAGTGTATTTAAATCCCAGCAAGCAACCCTTGTTGCTTTCAAAAATTAAACAACAAAATGTGAGTTTTTCTGAGATTTTCAAGTGCTTAAACCCAGCTACCACCATTTAGCACTGACCAGAGCCCAGCTGTGCTGCAGCACCTCACTGCAGTCCCCCTTAGACCAACTGTGCAATTAAATATGGTGAAATAAAGGAGGAAAACTCATTTCTCCTTGCCTATGCACTGGGCTAAATGCATTCACATGCTCATTTTCTGCAGCTCACCTCACTATTTGCTTTTAATTGTAACATCTTCTTGATCAAGACTTTACAAGAGTCTCCCATCCCTCAGTAGAAAAAGAAAAAAAGAATGCAACATCTTCCTCTGGCACACTGGGGAACCCACCAGCCTGCAACCTTTATATGTGGGGTCTCTGAAATCCTTGTTCCTGCTGTGCTTTCCCAGACTGGCGTTTACAAGTGTGGGTAGGGACAGTAAAACAGCGTCAACCTCAAAAGATCAAAACCCATGACTTTGAAAAACTGGTTTGGGCCTCTGATTTCCAAATTCCCTTTATCTGCTGTGGTGTGTGCTCGATGCTTTGTACTGTTAGCAAAATAAGCAATGAGAAGAGGAATTCTGAAGGGCTTCTCACATCCTATCTATAACCATCCCCAAAGGGCAATCCTAGCTCGGTTTTCCTTTTAATCTTGCTGGAGAAGAAAGGCAGCTTGCACCTAGCAACATCTCACAGAAAGCCATATGGCCCAGGATGCCAGGGACTGTTCTTCTCCCCACACCTAAATGAGACTTTACCAGGTACACAACAAACAAAGTTTGTCTACAACCCTGCTTCCAAATAAGAACACATTTTAGTAATTACACTGCCAATTAGACTTTGGTATCTCACATAGTGCAAGGTCAGGCATAAGACACTAGGAAAGACACAGACTTAAATCCAGTTTTATAATCCCACTTCTAAGGCCTTCAGGAAGTTGGATTATTTTAGTAGAAACCTGAGAGGCAAAAGCAACAGTTCTGCTATTATTTATTACCTTGTTTGAAGTGATTAATACAGCAGTTTATTGTCTCAGTTGCACAAAAGAACTATGTGCCAACTCTTTCAGCTGAGGAAAAAGCACCATGTTGCTTTGCAATTAAAAACAACATGGAAGACTGCCAAGGGTGAAAGGTGGAGAAAATCCAAACCTCCCTCAAGAAGAAGGAATGAAAAAGAAGAGCTATGGCACAAAATCTCTTTCTACCTTTGCTTCTGCTGCTTCTGAGTTTACAAGTGAGTTGTGGTGAGCTCACTGAGAGCCCAACTGACAATCATTAGAATTATAAAATTTTAAGGGGTTAGAATAGACCTTAAAGATCACCTAGTCCCAAGCGTCACCTGCCCATGGCAGGGACACCTCCCACTAGACCAGGCTGCTCAAGGCCTTATGCAACATGGCTTTGAACACTGCCAGGGTTGGGGAATCCACAAGCTCCCTGGGTGACCTGTTCCCAGTACCTCACCACCTACACAGTGAAAATCAACTCAGGTGTGGATCATGGCAATTGCGAAAATCAAAGAGAATCCATTGAGAAAATCAAAGTGGACTCTCTTCTCTAAAAAGAGAGATCATTAAACGCTAGTTAATATGAGATACTAAGTCAACACATGCCCTTGTCTCTTACATAGTGCTATTTCATGTTGTAGAATATCCACTGACATCTCATTCCATCCATCTGCCACCAGCAGTGTTTGCTCCACCCATCCTACTCTTCTGCTCACGGTGACACAGAAGGGCAGGGGTGGCGAGCAGCCATCCATGCTACACCGTCGTTTCCCAGCCTTCTTAGTCTATAATGTTCTAAAAGCCAAAGCCCCTCCTGGCAGCCACTGGCTTGTCAGAGTGCCAGGACCACCAGCTACTGTCCAACAAGTTGTTTCACAGAGTCCTTTCCTATCTACATCAGTTTGCATCGTATCTTGTTGGCAATCTTGCATATTGATTTTGTGCTGAGTGTCTACACACCCAGCACAGCTCTGGCCTGTGACTAATGTGCCCTTCTCAGGCTACCCCACACTATACTAAGAATAAAAAACAGTGTGAGAGCTTTAAATCTGCTGGCCAACATGCACAAGCTGTCTTCTTTAGCTTTAAGTTTAAGCCATGCTAGAAACAACATCAATGGGACTCATCGGCTGTTACAAACACACGTAACCCTTACTCACAGCCTGTCTGGAGACAGAGGCCATTCCCAGCAGCAGGCTACTGAAGCCTTCTGCAGCTTTTCCTACTTCTACACTGGTGCACAGAAAAATTAGAAAGACTGGTTTAATAAAAATACACGCACTGTAACACAACATGTTTTTACATTGATATAGGAACTCAGCAGGAAATAATAAAATACTAAAAAAAAAAAAGAGAGCTTTTAAGTGTAACAGCTTTCAAGTCTGATTGCATAGCTCTCTCTCAAGTATAGAGGTGGGGCTCTCATAGAGTAGGCAAAAATTTCCATGCTTCAGTACCATAAAGCTCTTGTTTCTTCAGCTCTCTAGGAAACCTTTTTAAACACCCAGCATCTCTGCATCTAGAAGAGCTGTGCTCGGTGCAGCATAACTCCATTCCCATCCTGTCCTCAGCTCTGACACACTGAATTTTGTAAATGTCTTAGGGTGATTTTATGACAATACAGTATTCCCCTATCGTCTGCTTACTGCCCAGAAGTGAGTCCCGCAGCTTTGAGCTGTGTCCGAGGGAAAGCGGGGGAAGCCGGGCGAATTCTCCAGCCCGGTTTGTGCGCAAGGACTCGCACACCCTCCCCCGCGCTCTCACTGCTGCAGAGCCCAGGGAGCACCTTCCTGCTTTCAGCCAGCCTCTGAGCTGAGGCAAGGAATTTTTGCATATCGGCACACCAAAATCCTCTGGTAATTTCTTCTTCCTCTTCTGGAACTGCTCGGCCTAGCTGTGATCCGAGAACCAGAGCATCGCACCCCTGGACCGGCGGGGAGGCTGCGGGGACGCCGCATCCCGGCCTCGGACCTCGGGAGGGGCCGAGCAGCGACAGAGGGAACTCTGAATCCACCAGCTTTCTCTGCAGAGAGGAGGTTTGTTATCTCACATTACTCATATTTTTCCTGTGCCCTGTGCTGGCACTCTGCTTGTTAAATAAATAAGTTTTTTCAATTTCATCCAAGAAATTCCTTTCATATTGGTGGGGGAGGGAGTGCTGAAACCTGTCTTCTGTGGAGGAGATGTCCCTTCCAGGGTGTTTCCCCCTAAACTTGTCTCAAACCGAGACAGTAAGGAAGGAGGAGGATTTCCCAGCTACCTGGGTGATATTAGAAATATGTCATATAGAAGATTAATTTCTGGGTAGAAAGCAGAAAAGAACTTTCATTTGCTGGACATGGAGTTTGTTTTCTTTTTTCTTTTTAAGCAGAAGATGTCAAGCTCAAAGTCCAGCTGAGATGGTGAATTCAAATATATATGGTAAGTGTATCTCAGTTATCACGATCACATACTTTCTACACAAATCACACACAAGCACATACTTTACAGTTCAAAATCATATTTAACACAGAAAGGCCACTCTTCTCTGAAATCCAGAACTGATTTACATAGTGCACCCTTAAAGTCCCTTTTTTAATATGTTAATTCCTGTTAACAAAGAAAGGGATGTTTCAGGCACAAATTTAAACTCGGTACATTCTGCTGTACTCCCCCTAAAAGACTGCAGCAGAACTCTCATAAAGTAGCTATTTAAGAGCTACATGGTCCTTCTTTCTAATCAGGAGTCAGTGTGGAAAGATAACCTATGGATCATGCATAACTCACTGCTCATTTGCCCCTGTAAAGGCCAGGAAGAAAACAAAAGGGGCTGGTGACAATCCTGCAGCAAAGGCAGTTGCAGAGCGGGGCTTTGGAAGCCACCTCAAAGGATGCCCAAAGGTGCCCACCTCCCACTGCACCCAGCTGCTCCTGGAATTCAGTGGCACTCGGGCATTGCAACAGAAACCTTGGCACCTTGTCCTCTGCTCTTATTTCTTCCACATATGTTGTCTTCAAAAGGCATTTTAAGACCAAAGGATGAGCCAAAAACCTGGGGGAGGCTTTTGATCATTCCCAGCATGGAAGGTCTTATGTGGCATTCCCAGTTTCTGCAATAGCAGGAAATACAGCAGTGCTGTTGCCATTGTATCTCTTCATATCTAAAGAAACATATGCTCAGAATTCAAGTGCGAGAATTTACACTTTACATAGACTGGGTTTTCTTTAATGTTTCACTTTCTCCTGTCCTCTCTTTAAAGGTTTAAAGGAATCCCTCCTTGAAGCAATCTTCTATAGGACTCCAGTCTATTCTGAACTCATAATGTATCATAGCTTGGTATATTAAAGTGGCTAAAATTCTGGAAAAGTTATTAAAAAATTGGTGCTGAAGTTGATCAAGACTATAACCTACACTCACTAGACAATAATTTATGGACTACAAAAGCTACTCAATCCTCCATGTTTCTCAATTATTCCCAACAGACAGTCCACACAACAAGATTAACATAAAATCCAGGCAACATCAGAAAGCTATAACTGTTTACAATAAATCAGCCACTTCCCCTTCATTAAGCTTTGCACAGTTCATAGCATTTCCTTTCTGGAAAAATCATGACTAGTTACTGTCTGCCTTCAGAAACAAAACTATCAGTAACATTCCCACAGGGATCATCTGAAATGGATTTCTAATAACGTGCAGGTTAAAACGTTTTCTTGTTCTCCCCTTTCTGCATCCAGCATTTAAACTTTATGGTCCCGATGACACTATGAAAGGCACATGTGCTTAATAACAAAACTTGTAAAGAAGTATGTCCTAAAACATATAACTGCATGTTTAAATATAGAACAGACGTGAACTCAGGCACTCACTTAATACAGAGGAACAGGTTCTATTTATTCCCCCAGCAGCCAGCCTTAGAATAGGAATAACTGACGCAGCAGATAAAGGCTCTTATCCTGGGCTGGTTGTATGTAGCACTTCATCAGGTCGCTTAAAGGCACTTTGCTAAAGCAGAGATGTATTGTTATCCCTATTTTACAGAAAAGGAAAAGCTTCCCAAGGTTACAGAAGAAGGTCAGAAACACGCATCTGCAACCACCACCTACATACCTTAACTTCTGTGCTTTGTCCATTAAGCCACACTCCAAGAGCTTCACAGACTGAGTATTTATGTAAACATTTAACTTGGTTTCTCAACAAACCTAAGTGTACTCACAGTATTTTATCTCCTAAGTTGAATTGAATTAGACCAACTTCTAATGTGCCCAAGTGCACAAACCTGATGGCCCTGATTTCTCTGTCTCTGGAAGTGCAGGGAGTGGTAGCATTACTCCTGCATATATTTGGAGGAAATACAGATGGCCCTGATGCATCTCACTTATATAGGAAGACCAAGAAATATTTCAAGTCCCGACAATCCAAATTTAGGTAATGCTTGCTAAATCTCAAGGTGGAAGACACAAGAGAGAGATTCCTGAGTTCATACATTCACAAGCTCAGAGCCTTCTCTTGGAGTAACAGCACAAAACACCCTGACACAAGTTAGGGTGACACATACAGCTGGCCAGTACCCACAGATGAAACATCCTGTATTTCCCTGTGAGGGAGGTGACACCCAGAAGATGTCATCCTGTCTGGACCATATCTCCCCCCATACCTCCATCACCACAAAACCTGGTTTGCGGGTAACATTGCCCTCCGTCACATGAATTTTGGCCAAACCAGCTGCAGATGGGAGCCCCTTCTGACCTCCAAAGGCAAAGAGAACCCTCAAAGCATGTCTGATTAGAAGAGTCCAGATTAAATGTTCTTTTTAGTGACTGTTTTCTCTGCTTACCTTTACTGTCCCCCCTGCTTCTCTAGCAGGGCACCATCCTGGCAGAGCAAGCTCAGTCCAAACATCAGAAGGCTTCAGAGTTTTGCAGCTGCCTCTTTGCTTGGCTTTCCCTCCTGTGCCTCAGTTTGGTGTCTTGCTTTATATGGGAAAGGCTAAAGACTACATTTTTATAAAGTGCTTGAACAGTCTATTTGATATAAACCTCATTTTTCAGAGGTGTCAAATACCTTGGCTCCCACCAAGCTCAAATACATCATCGCTCTGAGTGCCAGGGCAGCGGGGCTGGCACGGCCAGGGAGCCAGGCTGTCCCAGGGAACACGGCTGCTGGCAGGCAGGGCACACTGCTTGTCCCATGAAGTCTAACTGCAGTCCTGGGAGGCACGTAAAAACTAGCAATATTGGTTTTTTTAGATGAGGCAACTCAGACCGATACAATCAGTGTCTGGCTGGAAGTGACAGACGGAGTGAAAATGCCGAAACATTCATTCCAGACTGCTGTCCATGGGTAAGTGCAGCTCTTATTTACAACCCTCTGTTTCACAGCTCAGCCACTGAGGTTAGCCTCAAAACTTCACGCAATTATCACTTGGAGGTCTATATTTTCTAGGGGGTTTTACTCTGAAATACAGTAGAGAAACGAATGAAACGAGTAAGCAACAGCTTTCACGGAGGAAGCAACTGAGAACCGCTTGTGCCAGACGTCCCTGCCCAGGCTGCCCTGCCTGGTTCGGTTGTGACAGCCTGGAAACAAAGTGTGTAACTGCATTCCCCACAAACTCACATCTCCCATTGCAAAAACTCACGCTGACAGCACCAGGGCACTCAGAGGAAGTGGCTGCAATGTTAGCATTCACCAGGAATCATTCCACAAATAATGGAGCTACTGTTCCCATTTCCAGTTGGGAGAAGCACATGGCACAGGAGCACCTACGCCGAAAGAGGCTGCACTAACAAAGGCAGATCCAGCACATACAGACTATTAAGAGTGCTGTACTGGGGAGTAGTGGGGAAATAGGACACTCTGGACTCTCCAGAGATCGGATTCTATTTTCATGGCTAATTTTATGATTACAGAAAGGTATTTAAGCTACCACACCCAGTGGTAACTAAGATTTACATGGTTTATCGAGGTCAGAGAGGATTTGTCTCACGAATTTTACATCCTGCAAACAATTCCACTATTCTGAAAACACCTGCATAACTGTCATGGTAGTGAACCAAACAACAATATTTTTTCTTCTCTACAAAACAATTTCTGACACACTCGATTTTATCCAAGAGCCAGAACACTTTTTCAAAAGCAAAATCACTACATCTTGACAAGACAGGAGAATGAGAGGAAACACCTTGTGCAATCACCCTCAGCAGACAGGGACTGGGAGAAGTGGAACAACCTCTTTCCATCACACACAAGGAATTTCAAGTTGAAACCCATTCTCTGGAAAAGGTTAAGCGAGAGCAGACGGTCAGAATCCGCTTGCAGCAGAAAAATAGTTTGCAACCTCAATTACAAAGTTGCTGTTATGATACCATAATACACTTTCTAAGCAGCTCATTACCAATTTATTAAACATTAGGGCTTCTTTGAGACTGCTGGAGATTATTGTTTAAACTGCTATTTCAAAGTGTTCAGACTCACAGCATGGATAATTCATTCTTATACCAATACAGATACACATATGGGGGATGTAGAGCTGTATTATAGTTCTCTTTTAAAAAGTGGTTTTGCATGCAAAGTAAGTGTGCTTTTTCACATCTGGACTGTGAACTAGGTAAAATAACTTCCACATAACAAACCATAACTTACTGGAGCACTAAGTGGTACTTCTAAATGAACATAAATGTTATTTAGACATTTGGATACCTTATATAACAATAAATAAAGCCATTAATACA
The DNA here is from genome assembly GCA_013397815.1 of Aleadryas rufinucha. NCBI lineage: Eukaryota > Metazoa > Chordata > Aves > Passeriformes > Aleadryas > Aleadryas rufinucha. The sequence goes on from VZTH01002852.1 coordinate 1,778,021, forward strand.
GACAAGTAGGCATGTTTCCATGGTCCAGGAGATGCCAGGCCATCACCTTCTGAAAGGGTTGTGTGGCTTTAGAGAGAGGTAACAACCTCATTAAAGCCTTTAGTTTGTCTGGAGATTTTCTCATTTGTTCAGGCTGAGATGTCCTGCCTTTTCTTTTTTTTTTTTTTTTGGTCCCAGAGGATTAACAAACAAGAGGAGCAGTGCTTCCTTGTCCAAGCTCTTATTTTTAATAAGAAAAATAAATATTAATTAGAATATAAACCAAGAACAGTCCTGCTGAAGTGGAAATTTTTTTTTTCAGAGACTGGATAACCATGGAGTAGAAGGTTGCAATTAATTGACTGATACACCAGGAGTCTTTGACAAAGAGTGGTCAGTTTGAACCTTGGGCTCAGTAATGAGCTCTCCAGTTCCCTCTTTGACAGAATGAACCACAGCGGTGCTGCATGACTCCAGTTAGCTTCATTTTATAATTACAAGTCTGTTCTTTACTATTTTTCCCCAGCTTAAATACCACTTTTTCAAAGCAATGCTAAGGGAAAAAAGAAATGGGACCAATTTTAATGAACTCATGCAAATATAAGCCTGGTGAAATGAAATCACAGACCTAAGCAGAATACTGCATTGAACACATTTGTATGTTTTATGCTAAGCTCATCTAAATTTGAGTAATTGGACCTAATTTGGCAATCTGCACAATTCGTTTGCAAACTTCCACCACTGAATTTTAAGTATGAGCCTGAAAAACCATTAACATTTTTATTTATCATGGTGGCCCCAATCCAGCACAGTACTAAAATCTATATTTGAGTGTTTTGAATGAGGTCTTAGCACAGGCACAGCATCCAAGAGTTATCAGGAACTCTAATTTCAGAGGAAAGTCACTGATATGTTCAGATCACATAATTTTAATCTCAAATCTCTGAAGCTTGAGACTGGGAGCCTTCTTCCAAAAAATCCACTATCTTTATTCCTCCTCCATGCCACACTATCTGAAAAACATTCCCCAGATCATAAAAGTTGCTCTATTGCTTTTCATCTCCACCTTTTCCTCTTCTCCAAGAAATCCTCTTACCTGCTGTTTCCCCCCTCATGCAGATGTTCACCCAGTCCTTTTCCTTTCAGTATGCACTTGGTCTCCGCTGAGCAGTGCATGAACTGGATGTGCTTTCCATGCTCCAGGAGCACGGTGATAACACCAATCCAGTTTATTAAAGGCCAGTTCTCCCATACTCTCCCCAGCATGTGTTTTGGCAGCAATGAGGGTTATTTTTCATTCGTGTCTCATCTTTGTTCAACAAAAAATGGAACAGGTCTTGAACTTATAAAAATGTTCTTGCTCCAGATACCTTAAAAGACTTAATAGGAAAGAAAATTGTTTCCCATTCAACTGTATTCATTACCTATTTTTTTTTTTCTGAAGGCATCTCTGTAAAGAGAAGCCAAACCACATTTTTCCATGTGAAAACTGCCAGTCTGAATTTGGACCAAAGTCTGATCCATTGCAATGGGAAGATTCACAGCATCCCAGCAAATTACTCAAATCAGCGGGGTAAGCAGTCTGCACTGGCACCATGAACCCTGTCCACACAACCAGAACACCACCACTTATAACTATGATTGTGTGTCAGTAAAGCCATTTTGAATCACAGGCATAGCCAAGACCTATTAAGGCAGAACTGCTTTAGATCACATGCAAGTTTAGTTTCTCTCCATGTGTCCTCAGGAAATGTGTTAATTGCTCACAACTCTAACACAGATTTTCAATACATCTGCAAGACGCAACAACACACACTGAGGGGAAGATCTGATTCTTTTCCGAGCATAACTGAGAGATATTCAGTACATTGAGCACCATGGCTTTACCCCTTCTCAAGCCTCCTTCTACAATCCACCATTTTTCTCCCACTGGCTGGACTGGATCCTGGGTACCCACCCATCACTGACGTGGGCAGGATGCAGCTCACTCACACACTCGGCCACAAAGCTCCACTGCCCTTGGGACTCCACACAGGGAATTCTGTACCAGAACGGGGTGGTGGAGGACGGGTGTTAACTTTGTGTCATGATGAGCAAAATCTGCAGCCCAGCATTCTGAATTTCAATACATCCTGCCTCCTCCACCTCTATCTCCAATCAGTTCCTTACACACTGGATCACAAATTGCTGCCACAAATTAGATTCCATATTTTTGTAGGCCATGTTAAGAACTGTGACTTGAAGCAATGTGATTTAGGCAAGAATTCAGAGGAGCCATTCCTGGAGAATTTCGCCAAATCAGATCTGCTTTGCACAGGTTTTGTTTTGCTCCCAGGACTTTCACAGTGTAGTCAGTTACAAAGACCTGCCTTCCCCTTTACCATTGTCATGATATTGCTCTAGTCAAATTCTCTCCAATTAATCTGAGTAGTAAAAATCAGATCTTTTATTTTGCATCAGGAGAAGAATTTAAAACTTATTCAGCTCTGACACATTTAATGCAAATTGCTGCTTGGGTGGAGAGAAGGCTCTGGTGGAGAAAAGCTCATGCCAGCTCCATCTGTAAAAACACAGGTCATGCACAACAGCATCCCACAGACCTAAGTCTCTTTATAAGGCATAAACTTACCAATCAAACCATGCTTTATGTTGAGGACTTGCTGCTCTTTTGACCAGGAACTAGCAGGCCCTCACTAGATGGGTGAAGAAATTACCAGCTGCTCAGACAACACCAAATCCAAGAGTGTATCTCCTTTTAGAAGCCTTTCCCTGTGACTGTATGACAAGAAAAGTTCCTACACCTTGACAACTCATTCACCCCAGCCTGTCAGCTTGCAGAGAAAGAGCTGTGGTGGTATTAAATTGGTTTGGAATGGAAGATGTCACCAGAAATGAAGTTTCAAAATGCACCTGAGCAACAGTGCTCTTTTCACTGCTGAAAAAGAGAAATGAGAAGAACTAATGGGGTTTAAAGGAAACAAGAATCACTAAAAGATAATTGGGCAAAACCATTTTTCAAGTCATGACAAACACTGTCACATCCGAGGGAACTGAATTTCTCCAGTTTGCATAAGCTTAAACCAAGTATGTTGCACTCACACACACAGCGTAGGCTTGTGCTTATCAAGCTCTGAAGTCTGATCCTTAAACCTGATCCAAAATGCTGAGGGACTCTTCCCTGACAACAAGGGCTCAGTTGGGTGTCTTTATTAATCACAGCTAACAAATATTTTAATTCTGGGACCTTTGGGGAGAAGGGGTGGAGTGGGGCTCTGTGCCTTGTTCCATATGAGGAGATGACAACTGAGATCTGCAGTGCCTGATTAATATTTTATGCTGAGATCCACTGGGTATGCGGTGTAATTCTGGTGGCTTGTTTTGCTCTACGTTCGCTGCATCTCCAATGTTATTTGCAACAGCTTAGTGGAACAACAACAAGAAGAGGTTTCATTCCCGTAGGACAGCATTGGCTGACCTCTCTCACTGCTTCATGTAATTCAGAGGGAGCAACCACTAAACAGGAACTGAAAGTGCTTTGCAACTTTTAAGGGGGAATAAATGGCACCACAGATTTACATATAGATAGCATTTCAGAGAAGAATGATGTTGATTTCTCCCGCCTTGCATTTATCTACCAGGTTATCCTAACACAGCGGCCAGAGGACGAGCCTGCAACAGGGCAGTGCTGAATACACATCTCTGTGTCATCACCAACAGGTCACTGCACTGGCACTAAAATAACATTAAAACACAGTGTGGCCAATGAAAAGAGACAATGAAAGCAAAATGCATAACTTCCAGAACAATTCTACAACTGAGGACCTTACTAAGACTTTGCAGAGATCTCTGATCTGAATTTTTAGTGAAAAAGAGGGCTACTGTGAGTTAAAATCTCACATTCTGAGGACGGGCACAGCGGGGTTTGATCCATGCTCAGGAAATCACTGCATCCCAGAGGCCCCAGAGCAGTCCAGATACCACCAACACTGGCAGACAGCAGCCCTACTGCCTTCAGGGGATGCAGTAGTAAAGACAGCTGTTCTGAATCACATCATCTTAACACATCTCAGAAAGCTTTCTGGTTTCATTGCAATATATGGATGGGGTGATTTTTTAAATTTTATTTCCCTCCTATTCAAAGATCTTTAATAGCACATAACTCAAACCCTCCCATTCTCTTAGGAATAAGAGTGATGTTTGCAATGAACTCTGTCATAAGAAGGTATGCGTCAGGGAAAGACTGGGATATTTCTAGATCTCCAGTCTCTTTATGCAGCTTAATGCTAATGAAAGGAAACCATTTTTTGCACACAGTGAAAGGGAACAGATGGTGTCACAGTTCTGCTGTGGAATTTAAGCAGAGTGACAACCTATACATCAGATCATCATCATGGGTGAAACTCTTTTAGGCAGTTGCATGGAGGGTTTGTTTGTTTTTTTATTTACTTATTACTATCCAAAAATCTTGAAAAGCTTTTTCTTTCCTTTTTTTTTTAATTGAAACCTAAGAAAATAGTATGATAACCTCACCATCCTACAAAATGCCAGAAGACACATGGAGACCAGTATTTCAAATACACTGTGAAGGGACAGCTGAAACACAGCACCTCATATTGCAAACTGGCTTTCCAATTATGTATCCATCCAGACACCAGTGACTGGCGAGGAAACCAATGAGGGCTTAAAAATGACGCCATCAAGTTGAAAATCACTGCTCTGTCTGAAATCTGGTCCTAGCTTTAATTATGCCTGCGAGGCAGATGACAGGGGAAAAGAGATCTTTTTTTCATTTTTAATAATTTTATATTTTGCACTTTTGGTTTGCAATATTCTATGTGCTGTTCACTTCATTGTTTCATTTCTAGGTTCACCTGCTTTCATCTTGGAGAAAACCAAAGGCAAACAAAAAGCGGATAAAAATCATAGTTAGAGATTTAACCAGAAATTGGAAAATTAAAACTGCCTTTCTATCCAATGATTTGTTGCTGCTGGTTTTAAATGGATAGTTGAATTTTTTTGACCCTACTGATAAATGAGTCAGACTTATGATTTCATGTGCTGATCCTAGCAGAGGCATCTGAATCCCCCACAAAGCATCCCGCTCTGGTAAGACAGTCCACAGGCAACCTGAAGTTTCACAATTTTTACTCTTTTCATTCCTTCAGATTCCTTTCAGCTTATTTTAACTGCCTGCATGAGTGTTTTAGAATGCATAACACTAAAAGCAACAGATGACATGCTCATCCACTCCATAATTCACACTGACAATAGCCAATCTCTGCTCAGCCCATATCCCACAAGAAAAGGGATTAATCAGGCAGTGACATCCTGAACAACAAAGCTCAGGCTGCTGGGTTAGGGTTTAGATCCCTCCAGGAATGGCCTGGACCCACTCCACTCTCTCTGAAACTCTGGAAAATGTTTGCACGATGACATCCCCATATTCCCACAGCAATGAATGATTTGTGTCCAAAGCTACCCAGCTGCAAGCCTAATTACCGTTTTTACAATGAGATAGAGAAAATCAGGTTTTACATACAGTCCATACTGGCACATTGCAATTTGCAACGTGCTCAGTTCTGGCTGTGAGGGCCAACAGCAATCAGGCTGAGAAGCCGAATTTATGTATTCAAGTATGAGTTTGCATGGATGAGGCACTGAGACTCAGGGAAAGCAGAGCAATACCAGCACCACTGAACTAAGTGCTCTGGTCTCCAGTGGATGAGTGTGCTCAAGGTACTGTGCTCCCCCACGTCTGTAAAACAGCACAGCCTGAAACTAAGGGCTAATATAAAAGAGATGCTCCACTCTCCAGTGCAGGCAAGGAACAGCTTAAAATCACCCCCACTTAGCCAGGATCTCCATCTATGTGTATTTGTGGGGATAAAATAGCACTTCCTCAAGCAAAAGGGAATGCCAGGGCTCTCTCAGAGACCTAGCACCTCCCATAACACAGAAGCCATTAATCCCCCTACAGCAAACCAGCCTTGACCCCGAAAGTGGCCATAGATACATCTGGGGTGGAAGCACTTGAAGTGGGGAAAAGTGGGGAAATATTCACAGTGAATGAATTCTAAACTCATTCACAGAAGTTCATAAGGTGTAACCTGCTGATTAACACGTCTTGCAGGGAGGGACAACACCTTCTAATGCTTCCTTCGAGGAGAAATGAAACACTCGGGTTTTAAGGCATTTACAGGGCATTTCTCAAATGTGACAGGTAAAAGCACTCCCGTGCTCCAAAGCATCCAGGCTGTCGCTGCAGAAACGCCACAGCTATTACACAGCAAGTGTGAAGTGAAGAAGCAGAAAGAGATTGTCAGTAAATAGGGTTAATCCCTGCAGGTAATACCCTTTCCGTTAAATTGTGCAGCATTTTCCAGTCTGCAGACTCTCAATCCCATTTAACATCTCTCTCACGCTGCAAGCGGATCCATCGGAGCTCCCCCACCCCCCCAGCCCCGCGCCCCCTCCCCAAATTCTGCAAGGCTGTTTTTGCGGGCAGCAGCCAGTTAAACTAAAGGCTGCTGGTACTACGCCGGGAAGCTGTAGGGGGGCGGGTGAGCCGCACAAAAGATCTCCACACAAAAGGCCATCCTTTTCATCCTTTTTTCTTCTTCATTTTCTCCAGCTGAGCCATAGCTTTATTTAATCAACACTTAAAAATAGATGCACATACGGGAGGGGGTAGGGACTGGGGGGGATGATATGGGGCAACACCTATTTTAATACAAAGAATCAAATTTGGTGGGTGAGGGGATGTGGGGAGCCTTCAGCTCTCATCTCCCCCCTGCTTCCAAACGAGCCCTCCAGCCCGCGTCCCCAGCGCTCACAGAAATCCATGCAGTATGCTGCAGATATTTTCCTTTTTTTTTTTTCTTCCCCCCAGGAGAAGACGTAAAGGGCTTGACTCCAAAAGGACAGCGAACATCTTTGCATTCCCAGCAAGACCCGCACAGCACATAATCATACGAAAAACATGGCTGGCTGGTGCATCGACAGATGCAAACGAGAAATACCAGACTCAGCCTTATTCACGGCAAAATTAAATGGGGAAGAAAGGGGGAGAGAGGGAAATAACTGTGGCTGTGTAACATGGCTGCACAATTTTCAAAGCCCCACGACTGCCAGCTTGCAGGGAGCAGTGAAAATGTGTGTCTGCTCCAAAGGGAGCTGTTCCTGCCACCCCTGCAGCACAGCCCGCTCAGCCCGCTCTCCATCCCGTGGGCTGGCACGCTGGCCAGCCAGCACCAAAGGCACGCAACAACTAAAATAGTTTACCTGATCAATGCAACTTCAGGGGAGCCGGAGGTAGGGATTCTAGCAGAAATGCAGCAAGGAGGAAAAAAATTCTGCTTGGATCCTTCTGGCAGTCCACAGCCTCATCTACATGCATCTGAGCGAGCCCTTTCCAGCAGCTGCTTCTTTTATCAAGCCCACAGGCACAGCAAATTAGTCCGGTTAGACAGTTCAGTCAGTGTGGGCTATTCACAGCGTGGCTGCTGCAGGAGCCCAGTTTCTCCTGTCCCCCTGTCCCCGGGTAGGCACCCGCCCACCTCCACATGGCCCTGGATAAACACGGCTCTCACAGCACCCACAGAACGCACCACATGATCCTGACGATCATCGCGGCTCACTGGACCTCTCGCTTCGCCCGAGCTGGGCGCCGGCATCTGGGTAAAAAGGCTAAGCCTAAGAAAGGGTTTACTTTAAAGGGAAAAGCTTTCTTTTTCCTTCCCTCTCCCCCTTCCCTCCTCCCCTCCCTTCCTTTTTCTGTCCCCCTCCCAATCAAGTAGGAAAAAAAAATAAACTGAATGCAAGGATCTGAAGATGGGTAGTATCTTCCTAATCAACTCAGTTCTGAAAATGAAGTGTCACTCGGAAATAAACTGTCATTCAGACTTCTAACTATTTCTTCAGCCTATCCAGAGATCCTGGATAAAGCCTGATTCATTCCTGGAGAGAGAGGCTGACCACAGCTAGTGCATCCTTGATCTGTACAAAGCCACTGATTTCTATTTTGTTGCTTTAAAGAAGAAAATGTGATAAGCCCTTTGTTTCTCCTCCTTTCCTCACCGTGAACCATTTTAAAATATTAATATAGGAATAACCACACACACACAAGCGCTGAAATAAAGCACACACTGTGCCATCCTTGAGAGTGGAGAGCAAAGCTGGCGGACACAGAACACTGGAGGCATGTTCCTCTTAAATACACTCATGAGTGGGACCCATATGGTCAAACATGAAGAAGAAACATTTATGAAAGTAACTCAATTTTTCTGTCATTGCACAAAGGAGAGTAGAACTAAGGCCTTTTCTCTCCCCTGCAGTCCAATAGATGTTTAGGACTAACAGTGTCCCTCTTTGTCCCCTCCAACATAGGAAGCAATATGCATATGGAGCTATAAATAAGCACACATATATATGTCCTATAAAATGCATCTTCTCTTGGTTATCTAAACTCTCTCTTTGCAAAGTAACATAGTTAATTGGAAGAGTTCTCCAAACAATCTGGCTGATCCCTGAAGGCTGCCTACTTCATGTCAGCATTTGCACTTAACTAGAAGTTAGTGTAAGCCATCAGCATAAAACAAAGGTAAACACTGATAAGGTATTTGATGCTTGAATAAAACCAGGTTTATCCAAAAATGGGTTAATAGAAACACACTGTGGCATCACATCACCCAGCTGTGTAGTTGGGTTAAAATCCTGGCTCCTGGACCCATCACACACAAACCACAAACACAAAACTCCATAAAACCTTCTTCCTTTTCTGAAGGAAAGGGAAAGCAACTTTATGGCTCTGAGAGAGAAGTTTGAACTTACTCCCGAAATTCCTCAGAAGCTTAAGAAAAGAGAAAAGATAATAAAAGGCAGAGGAAGGAAAAAGAATAATAAAGAAACAAATCTCATGCTTCCTATGCCATTCCCACCTTCCTAATGTTCTAAGGCTGGCAATACCCAAAAGCAAATGACACTTTAATAAGGACCACCATCCAAATTTGACTCTTGGAAGTAAGAAACATCTCAACAAAGGTAAGATTGAAGTGTGGAAAGCTCTTGGAACAGGTCATAAATTAATTTCAGACTCAGGGGAAGAAATGAAACAAAAAATCCATGAACTGGATGAGCAGGGAGTGAGCAGTGCCTTCAGTGATTGGGAAAGGTAACACTGTTCTGCCTGCACGCAATTTCCAGCCTCGGCAATGCATTGTTACCTTTAATTTGCTCCTGTCTGAACAGGGAGGTTTGGTACTGCCCCTCCACTCATCTCGGCTCACTCATTACCTCTCTTGCCTGAAAGGTGAGAGGAAGCAGGAGGCAGGATTGAAGTATCTTCAAGATTGCATTACAGAGTACTTAATAAGCTCGGCACATCACTGTCCCTCATCCCATATGGAAGTATGATCCACGATCCAGGGGCAGGGCAGTCGATACTGCCATCAAAGCGACAGCTGCTGCTCACACATATATGCAAGCAGCCAGGGCAGCACACTGAGAGTAGTACATGGTCTGGGAAGGGCGAGGAACATCCACCCAGGGGTGGTGGGGGACAGCTTTAGTCCCAAGCAGTGGAAAGGAAGCACTCCCCACATGTTCCGTTTGCCCAATATGAGCAGAATCAACGTGTGAGAGAGGTGAAGGATGCTGCAGCCCCCCGGTGATCAGCTGGCACCTCTCCAGAGTGTGAACATCCTCACCTTCCCACACCTTTTCAGCAAGATCCACTGCTCAGCATCTCAGTGCAACTCCAGGTGCCCATAGCATGGGGCAAAGCCGGTGAAAATTCCAGCAGCAAGAGGAGACTGAATATGCACAATGTAAAGATATCCGGGCTAGATGTGATACTGGCATGGCAAAGTAGAGTTGGCTGAAGACCTATTTTTTCAGGCTTAATTAGAATTTAGCCCTGATAAAAAGCCAAACCGCTCCCCATGACAGTCAGTAGGGGTTTGTTATTGTCCTTGATGGCAGCAGGATGTGGAACATTAGGGGAAAAAAAAGGTCCAACTCATTACCTTGAATAGGTGAAAATGGAAGTCCATTCTTTGCTGTCACATTTGATTCCTGAAAGACATCTTAGTGTAATGCTAGGATTTAACTTAGTATTTCTTAAAAAATAATTTGAAGCAGGATAAAGTGATTTATAAGACATTTTTCTTCCTGCATATTTGATCACTTGTTAAGGGACTGCAATTTACGTCTTAAAAAAATCCCCAGATCTTTCTCTCCAGGAATCTCAGCCCCCTGATGCTCAGCATCCCTGAAGCACCCCCGCAGAGCAGCGATGGCTGCAGTGTCACCGTGGAACAGGTGACACATGTGCCTCTCCATTCATTGTCTCCTGCTGAAATGCTAATGATCACCGGGTAGTCCTGGAGTTGGCCAAGACTCTGTAGAAAGAAACTAAGGGAGAAGAAAAACATAGAGGCAATCCTAAAGCAACCTAAAAACTTGACTTCAGAGAAACAGTTGGAGCCTGTATCCACAAGATTCTGTGTTTCAGAAGGAAGAAAAAAACAACCTCACTCTTTGAAGTTGGCTGGAAGCACAACTGGTTGGTTTCCAACTTCTCTCAGACTCTAATTTGACACTTACTTCACTATATTTATTTATTTCAGGCAGACAGGAGAGGAAGGAAGAATGTAAAAGCCTGATCAGTGTAGTACAGACAAAGGTCCGAAGATCTCAGGTCATTGCTTCACCCGTAAGCTGCTCCTTCACATCTGTACTCCTGCTAAGCAAGGAATCCATGTGTGTGTGTGTCCTCAAGAGAGCAAAGCTAGCTCTTTCCAGAGTGCTACATGAAGGTACATGAAGAGGGCATAATTCTGAACAGCAATGTTCACTGGCATCTGCAAACTGTAATCAACTACGTGCATTGCTATGCGCTGATTTTTCTTTATGTTCATTGATTTTAGGAACAGATATTTAATCTGCACTATATAAAACCGGGCCTAAAATTTCAATTAGTTCCTCTGGTACTGAGCGCAGGCAGATAAAATTGCAGAACTATTATCAGCTTAAGAAAACCCAAACAACAAACAAAACAAAACCCAACCCACACTGTTCTGATATTCCTTCTTGCTCTTACACAGAATATCTGGAAGAACATATTTTAGTTTCTCTGAACAGCATTTTTTAACACAGATAAATGGAAGTATACTGAATATAGATATTGAAAATGTCTAGTTTTGAAAAATATCAATATGAAACTTTGACTTGGACTCTGGTACACTTGTACATTTCAATGTGAATTTTTGTTTGTTTCGCAAGAGTAGAAGTACGAAAATTCTTACAGTGTTACAATAATAAACTTCTCATTTTTAAACTTCTCTGTAGATTTGTATAATAAAAATAATGTTTAAAAGGCATCCCCCATACCATAGTAGTATCATAGTTAAGCAGATTTCAGTTGATACATAGGAAATTACACTTTTAATATTCACAGAATAGCAAGAAAACAACCCTCTTATTGAAGTAAACTTTCTATTAAAGGAAACAGTGCTTTTTGTGTTAAATCATGGAAGTGTTTCACCCAAGTAAGTGGTCAATGACTAGTATTTTACCAATATACAACCCACAAGCAAATTATGAGATGCTGTATTTATCTACATCTGACAATCCATTTCTTGCCCTTATGAGACAGAGCCCCCTGAAGAGGTTGAGGACTCCCCCAGAGAACCCATAGACACATTTAGCTTTGATGTTTATAGATGTAAGTAGAATCCGTGATGTTAAAAGGATCTTTTACAGATTCATCATGGTGTTTATCGCTGTATCCCAGCCTCACTCAGTCTAAGGGATGCTCTGCAAAGTATCATTTCAGGTTGATTCCCTGCCATGGAGTGTCTCCTTTTCTCACATTAGGAATGAGCAAAAAATGGACTGATCATTTTCCCTGTGCTTAATAGATTCTGGCACAACCTGGCCTCCACTATAAACAAATAGCCTCAGCACATGAAACCCCTGAAGACTGATTAAAAGTAAGCCTGATTTCATCTGCTCTGGTTTTGTGCAGCCATTAATATTGTTAACACACAACCTTTTGTTCTGCGTAGCTGGAGGGCAGCTCACATTGCACTCGCTGAGGCACCTCTGAAGGTATGTTCGCTGCCAGTGACATGTATGATTATGTTAATGGTGCTTAACATTTCTTTAACATAAGGAAAACTGACACCAGTAATACAGAAATTGATACTTTCATGTAAAGCGACGCTATTAAGGTTCAGGGAGGGAAGAGGCCTCGCTGCCAGTGCAGCCACACAGATTTGTACAAGTGTGAGGGGAAAAGGCATCTGGGCTGAGATGGACCATAAGGTGATGGACCATAAGCAACTGGGTTGAAACTCTGAAAAAGCTGAGTGCTAAGCACAGCAATGCTGATTTTGGACAGAAGAAGATGGAAACACTGGAAATGTTCAGGAGAGCATGAGGGCAAAGAAGCACAGAGCCAAGAGACCGTTCCCTGGAGCCCTCGAAACCCCAGGGGAACTTCTACAAATGTCTGCAGTGGGAGGGAGGTTTGTACTTTCCTGTGCCTTATGTCACTTCCTAGCAGTGGTTCAGTGTTCTAGGACTGGAAAATTATGCCTGGCTTCACGGCCTGGCAGGATATGGATGCATGTGCACAATCCACAGAAACAGCCCAGCACTTGGCTGCTCCCCTCGGAGGGAGCTGTACAGATTTACCACAGCTGCAATTCTGGTCCTTGATATTTCCTTACTGACCTAACTAAAGGATAATTTGAAGCAAAAATTAGGTGATGCAAACTCTAGGGGGAACCGTGCAGACAAAATGATCAGGATGAAATTTTTTTTGTACAATACTGAAACAGTAAAATTTAAGTCTGACATTTGTAGAAAGACAGGAGCTGACAAATATAGGAGGAATACAAAGCTGTCCTCACTCCTCCCCCATCTTCATGTCTTCTTTAAAAATAAACAAACAGAAGAATAAAACAAGAGTTTAAAAAGTGACAGCCACAACTCATTTTGTCACACACTAGAAGCTCCTCCATCCACAGACCCATGGGAATGCCACCTCCCTCACGTCTACCCCTCCTGATACACTGCTAACGTGAGCCAGACTCAGACATGCAGCTGATTGACATCAAAGGACCCACTTGATGCAATTTATTCCATTTTCAACTATTTCATTTTAACTGCAAAGCTGCGCTGTAGGAGACTAGCCTTAAACCTAAACCAGCACAATTCAGGTCACAGCTTCCAGTCTGCCCAGGTGAGCTGTCCAGTCAGACCAGCTCTGCAATCCCATTCATTTTAGACTGGCGTGATGCTTCTTACAAGTTGAGGACACCTGGCAGCAATCTACTCATCTTACTCATCAGTAAACAACAACAACAACAACAACAACAACAATAATAATAATGCTTGCAATCCTTGTGATCCAGTTGCAGCATATTCTGCCCTTTCAGACCTACATGATCACAAGCAGCAGGAGTTTGGCTCACTCCTGCCAGGTGAGAGCCAGCCCTCTTCCCATAAACACTGCAGCCTCCAAGCTGCACTGCTGAAAGCCCCATGAATTTCCTCAGACAGGGAGAATCTTTCCTCCTGAGCAGGATTCTGAGACCCTTTGCACATGAGTGAGGATACTCCCCTGAGCACAGATCCATTAGGGAGCTCTCTCACTGCCCCCCTCCTTCATTCCTTGTTTCCAGCTGATGGCTACAACTTCACACCTTGCTCACACAGTCCACNGGACCATAAGCAACTGGGTTGAAACTCTGAAAAAGCTGAGTGCTAAGCACAGCAATGCTGATTTTGGACAGAAGAAGATGGAAACACTGGAAATATTCAGGAGAGCATGAGGGCAAAGAAGCACAGAGCCAAGAGACCGTTCCCTGGAGCCCTCGAAACCCCAGGGGAACTTCTACAAATGTCTGCAGTGGGAGGGAGGTTTGTACTTTCCTGTGCCTTATGTCACTTCCTAGCAGTGGTTCAGTGTTCTAGGACTGGAAAATTATGCCTGGCTTCACGGCCTGGCAGGATATGGATGCATGTGCACAATCCACAGAAACAGCCCAGCAATTGGCTGCTCCCCTCTGAGGAGATTTACCACAGCTGCAATTCTGGTCCTTGATATTTCCTTACTGACCTAACTAAAGGATAATTTAAAGCAAAAATTAGGTGATGCAAACTCTAGGGGGAACCGTGCAGACAAAATGATCAGGATGAAATTTTTTTTGTACAATACTGAAACAGTAAAATTTAAGTCTGACATTTGTAGAAAGACAGGAGCTGACAAATATAGGAGGAATACAAAGCTGTCCTCACTCCTCCCCCATCTTCATGTCTTCTTTAAAAATAAACAAACAGAAGAATAAAACAAGAGTTTAAAAAGTGACAGCCACAACTCATTTTGTCACACACTAGAAGCTCCTCCATCCACAGACCCATGGGAATGCCACCTCCCTCACGTCTACCCCTCCTGATATACTGCTAACGTGAGCCAGACTCAGACATGCAGCTGATTGACATCAAAGGACCCACTTGATGCAATTTATTCCATTTTCAACTATTTCATTTTAACTGCAAAGCTGCGCTGTAGGAGACTAGCCTTAAACCTAAACCAGCACAATTCAGGTCACAGCTTCCAGTCTGCCCAGGTGAGCTGTCCAGTCAGACCAGCTCTGCAATCCCATTCATTTTAGACTGGCGTGATGCTTCTTACAAGTTGAGGACACCTGGCAGCAATCTACTCATCTTACTCATCAGTAAACAACAACAACAACAACAACAACAACAATAATAATAATGCTTGCAATCCTTGTGATCCAGTTGCAGCATATTCTGCCCTTTCAGACCTACATGATCACAAGCAGCAGGAGTTTGGCTCACTCCTGCCAGGTGAGAGCCAGCCCTCTTCCCATAAACACTGCAGCCTCCAAGCTGCACTGCTGAAAGCCCCATGAATTTCCTCAGACAGGGAGAATCTTTCCTCCTGAGCAGGATTCTGAGACCCTTTGCACATGAGTGAGGATACTCCCCTGAGCACAGATCCATTAGGGAGCTCTCTCACTGCCCCCCTCCTTCATTCCTTGTTTCCAGCTGATGGCTACAACTTCACACCTTGCTCACACAGTCCACTCAAAGGCCAGGGTTTCCAATACAGGTTTAGGGTACAATGCCACCAGGCTTTTTGTATGCCTCTGCCAACAACTGAACCTTGCAAACCTGTGATGTATGTACCAAACGACACTTGCCACAAGACATGTCCTGTCAGCAGTTCAGAGGTTCTGCTGATCCTCTGTGCCATATGGCCCACCCAAACCTGCCCACCTCAGCAGCCAGCCCCTCTGCTATCTCCCCTCTCCTTGGCAGGGATTTGAATGACTGCCATGCCCACCCAACCCAACTGGCCATTGTGCACTGCAGTTTGGCACACCCAAACTGCTCAGAAGGCGTGGGCTTACCACCCACCCCATGCTACTGCAGACAGACAGATGACCTGCCTGAAACTGGTTCTTTTAATTCTGTCTTTAATTAATATTCTGTGATAGAAGCTATTCTTATTAATTGGAATGCAAGAGAGATCAGGCTGAGGATTAGAAACCACATGTCTAATTTTTATTAGTTAGGAAAATGCAATATATGTTTATTCTTTCTTTTATTGTTTCAACCTAAAGGTAATTTTCCCCAGTTCTCACACTAAACATCAAGGACTAAATAGAGCTCATTCTTTTTGTTTGCACTTTGGTGAAATAACAATAGCCAGCCCTTAAACAGAGCACAGGGTCTGGAATTCAATATACAAGAACCAAACAACAGCATTCCTACTTGCTTAAAAAAGTCAAGCACAAAGGGACACAGAGGAAGGGAAGTTATTTTCCAAAAATCAAGCAGCCAAACAAGGCTGAGATTTGGACCTGTGGCTCCCAAATGCTGTCAGCTGGGACTGTGTNCAACAACAACAATAATAATAATGCTTGCAATCCTTGTGATCCAGTTGCAGCATATTCTGCCCTTTCAGACCTACATGATCACAAGCAGCAGGAGTTTGGCTCACTCCTGCCAGGTGAGAGCCAGCCCTCTTCCCATAAACACTGCAGCCTCCAAGCTGCACTGCTGAAAGCCCCATGAATTTCCTCAGACAGGGAGAATCTTTCCTCCTGAGCAGGATTCTGAGACCCTTTGCACATGAGTGAGGATACTCCCCTGAGCACAGATCCATTAGGGAGCTCTCTCACTGCCCCCCTCCTTCATTCCTTGTTTCCAGCTGATGGCTACAACTTCACACCTTGCTCACACAGTCCACTCAAAGGCCACGGTTTCCAATACAGGTTTAGGGTACAATGCCACCAGGCTTTTTGTATGCCTCTGCCAACAACTGAACCTTGCAAACCTGTGATGTATGTACCAAACGACACTTGCCACAAGACATGTCCTGTCAGCAGTTCAGAGGTTCTGCTGATCCTCTGTGCCATATGGCCCACCCAAACCTGCCCACCTCAGCAGCCACCCCTCTGCTATCTCCCCTCTCCTTGGCAGGGATTTGAATGACTGCCATGCCCACCCAACCCAACTGGCCATTGTGCACTGCAGTTTGGCACACCCAAACTGCTCAGAAGGCGTGGGCTTACCACCCACCCCATGCTACTGCAGACAGACAGATGACCTGCCTGAAACTGGTTCTTTTAATTCTGTCTTTAATTAATATTCTGTGATAGAAGCTATTCTTATTAATTGGAATGCAAGAGAGATCAGGCTGAGGATTAGAAACCACATGTCTAATTTTTATTAGTTAGGAAAATGCAATATATGTTTATTCTTTCTTTTATTGTTTCAACCTAAAGGTAATTTTCCCCAGTTCTCACACTAAACATCAAGGACTAAATAGAGCTCATTCTTTTTGTTTGCACTTTGGTGAAATAACAATAGCCAGCCCTTAAACAGAGCACAGGGTCTGGAATTCAATATACAAGAACCAAACAACAGCATTCCTACTTGCTTAAAAAAGTCAAGCACAAAGGGACACAGAGGAAGGGAAGTTATTTTCCAAAAATCAAGCAGCCAAACAAGGCTGAGATTTGGACCTGTGGCTCCCAAATGCTGTCAGCTGGGACTGTGTCTCTGCTGGGGAGCCCTGGCCATGCTCTCCAGCCCAGGAGAATGCAGGAGTGGGATGTGGATGGAGGCATGCACACATGGCCCGCTGCTTATAATGCGTCTGGAATCAGCCTCAAATCTCCTTCTGCACCTAGAAATCCTCTGCCTGAATACAAATGCATCCCAGCCTCACTGCAGACATCTGCAACGATTAATGCTACACACCAGCCCATTACAGGCCTCCCATTAGAATGCACCCAATGACAGAAATAGATTGATTTTGAGTTTTACTTAAAAGTTAACCAAATAGCTGTGCACTTTGCAAGAAAATCATCTCCCTACCGAGCCACTAGACACTCCACACCCCCCTCTAAAAAAAACCAAACAAGAAACAACAGTGCTTTGTACCAGCAGCTACACCCAGGATGGTTGTTAGAAGCGAGAACAAGGGAAGGCTGGTAGCTGCTATGCATGTCCAGCCAGATTAGCTCACCAGCAAGTGTCCCAAGAAAGGCAGGGGACAATACTGTCATCCCTTTGTGAGGTGCAACATGTGATCGGTTCAAATAAATGTGAAGTTTTGAGAGATGCAAAAGAGGACAATTTCTGGCACCAAAGGCAGAATTTGCATCATCTCGACTGCAAAAGGCCAGTCTGGCTGTGCCTCTGTCCCTCCTCTGGTGCAGTTGCAGCCCTGCAGCCCATTGCATTTCCCAGTCAAGAGCAGTGAGAGCCTGCAGCAGAATTTGTTTTACAGTCAAGCTACAGACCAGGACCACTTTCAGGAAGATGCTGTAGTAACAAAGAATAATGAGACTGATTCCTGCTCCAAGGCACCTACAGCTCTAAGTAGCAACAATTCTTCACCCATGACCCATTCTGATACGCTGTTGTCAGTCACTCAGTTGGGAAAACATGTGTTTGATGTGTGCCATTACTCACCCAGCCCTTGGGAATTACAGGGCAAGGTTTGTCTCACTGAGAATGGACCAGCAAAGTGCCAAGGGCTTCTCAGCAGGGGGAAGAGAGCTGACACTTCTGCAGAGGGGGCAAAATAAACCTCCTGCCACTTTTCCAGTGTGATTAAATTAGGGCAGATCTATGCCCATTGTATAGATGTTTGTCAGATTTATAAACAGTTACAGATCATTTGCATTTAAAAATGAAACTCTTACCAGGCCAATGCTGGAGATCCAGCAGTGAACCCAGAAAAGTTCACACAATGTTTTAAAGGCAAATGCTGTGATCTCTCAATGCACAATAACTGGGAAGTAAAATATATATCAAAGCACAAAACTAGGAAGCCTTGCATCTGAACTGAGAAAAAGCAACACAGCAACATAAACTACAGTCATAAATCTCCCTCGAAACACAGGGACAAATAGTATTTAGAATTTCAAGTGTTATCAGTGCCAATAAAGGTAAATTATTTATCTCAGCATGATTTTTAAGCTGACTCAGCATCCTTTTATAATGATGTGCCTGCTTGAAATTGAAATGTCTTTGTGCTTAAGAGGAAAGGCACATGCAACACAGCATGAGCACGTACTGTTTGTGATGGGTCTGGTGTGGCAGCTCTGTCCATGGCCTGCAGAGGGTTTGGGAGACTGGACATCACCCTTCTGTGTCCCAGTTTCCTTTTCAGACAACCACCTTGAAGACTTTATTTGGTGTTGAGCTCATCTGGAAAATCACAATCTACCAGTACCTTGTACCAATCCAGTTTATTACTCATTTTTTCCTTCTTCCTGCAAGTACCCAATTGCTCATTTCAAGGCAAAAAGAGATGTTTCACACCTGTAAAAGCAGCTATCTCACAGCACTTGTCTTATCAGAGCGAAGATGAAACCACACACAAACACCCTGCAATGAGGATGGGTGGGAAAACAGTTGCCCCATTTCCATCCCAGTGGCCACCCAAGGGACAGGCAACCCAATCTGACCTCCCTCCACAGCTAATCCTGACATTTTTAAAGGCCTCAGGGATGTTGGTACCCAGCTATTAGTACATGAACCCTCATTCCCATGGGCTTTACTGACAGTCTCAGACTTAGTTAACTGCATCTTCTTGAAATATGAAAATGTGTGGGAAGGAACAGTGAGAACTTTTAAAAATTGCAGTACTTTGATCCTAATTAACAGAGTTGACTGAAAGCAAAATATGTAGAGCTAATTTTCACAATATTTTTCCACAATCCCTAGACAGAGCCTTTTTCCTGGCACTGTTTAAAATTAATGAAGTAAATATGTTTGCATATTTATCTTTTCATTACATGGAAACAACAACAAGGAAAACAGATTGATCTGATAGCAAAATTCTTCCACTCCAAAGCAGTCTGGATGTGGTTTTTGTTTCAGTTCATACAACGCAACCCAAATCAAACAAGCAATGCAAGTTCACTGGCCATGTAAGTAATCAGTTTTATCCAACAGAGCTACTACAAAATAACTGCTGTAGGAATTGACCCCTTTATTTTATTTTTGTCTCTGTGAAGAGATGCTGAAATGGCTTTGATGCAAAACAATAACCTTGCTGAAGTCTAAAAAACAAATTGTTGCGGGTTGCCCCACACGAGTAACAACAAATACACCATGCTACCATATGGCTAATTGACTCAGGCAATGGAAAAACAGGACAGGACACACAGATATAGATTCATTAGGACTCTTGTATTAATTTTCAAAGAGATATTTTCATTTTGTGGAACCTGAAGCCCAGAATCTGCTAACAGAAGCCTGGGAGGTCAGTGGTCCCTACACCACATTGTAAACCATGGTCTGGATGTTACACAAGTGGGATGGGAGGAACAGAAGAACCAACCTGCAGGACTGAGCTGCAGCTTCAGCAAGCTCCATGGAGAGAAGACAGCCAGCTTCCACAAGTCCTGCTCAAAGGTACAGGCAGATCCCAGAGTCGGTGGGGGTGGGATGTAGATGATTAATACGTGTGCAGAAAAAGCAAGAGCAGAAGCTCAGCCTTGCAAGGATGATAAGCACAGGCAGAAGGCAAGAGACCTTCCTTTGGGTTTGAAAATTGCCAGCTTGCCCCCAAATCTGAGCAGGCTCGGCAGCCCCTATTCATTCCCACGGCACACACAGGGTGGAAACTGCTATCAAGTCCCTTCAGTTCACATGTGCCCCATAAAATATCCATTACATGGCTGACTAGGCTTGCTCTGTCCTGGCAGAGAGGGCGAGACAAGACTGCATCTCATGTCAGAAGTCATGTTCGCTTACCCAGCTTTACCTTAACTATCATGGATACAATAATTCATTAAAAAACAGATTTTTTTTTTCTCCAAGGGTCACAAAGGCTAAATAAACGTGATGAATTTCACGCTACTCAATGATTCCTCGTTATGCCTTGATGACTGTATCAATTGCCATTACAAATGCTGAGCACTCACGATTGAAGTGATAATTAAAAAGGCAAATCGTACCAGGCAGTTGTTCCTCTGTTACCACAGAGCCTGGCCTGGGCTGTTTGCAGCATCGATTACCTGTACTCATACACAACACCCTACTGAAACCCAGATTTCAGAAACTACAGGAGAAAAAACCATAAAGAGTAAAGAATTATTATTATCCTCCTCTCCATCAGTGCATATTACAGAAGTAACGAGCATGCAGACTTATTAGCTTTTTGTCTACCTGAACAAAAAGTACACACAATACTTTCAATCCTGATGATGGCATTTCAACAATGATATTTTCCTCTATTTTCAAGTCTGTGATGCAAGGAGAGAGATCTTGATTTTGTGGAGCTCTTGCTTCATCTGCTGTACAGCTTTCATTTTGCTTTTTTTTCATTCTTTGGTACTTTGGAGATGAAACTACAGATAAACCATTTCTTTCTTCCCTCCTACGTGGCACTATGCAGATGGCAGCTATACCATCATGCACAGAAGACAAAAAACCCCCAAACCCTTCCATGCTTCTCAGTTTGTTTCTGAGTTCCCAATGTTTTGGGGTTTTTTGACAATGTAGTTTTCTTTTTTTTTTCAGAATGTGAATGAGCAAGATCATGTAAGTGACGCTGTGGTAAACAGCATGGAAACTACAAAATCCCTTGTTAATTTTTTTGCCACAAAAGTCTAGGAAATAGCGATGGATCTCAAAAGTAAACATTGTCTATGTGCATAAAAGGGTTTGCTCTTTGAACTTCACTGAGATGACACAGTCATTACTATATGAAAGCGTGAACATTTTCTTCTATTTTGCAACAATTGTCAAGCAAGTGAAAGCTTTATTTGATTTCCATTCACATTGAAGACAAGATTTAGTACTCCAGTGGAACAGGCAGTGTCAGAAGGATTTTAAATTGTAATGCTACCACTTTAACATCTTAAAGGCACTTTTTAGAAGATAAACTCATCTGCCGATGATGACTAAATGACACAGTAATGGAGAAGAGGTAAAGATTTTCTTATGGTAATAAAAGGGAATACTTCACCCAGAGAAAGAAAAGCAGAGAGCTATGCACTTCCTAGAAACACTTTCAAGAATCTTTCAAAATAATGGAAAAATAAAAATATACATTATATTTAAACACACAGACTCAACCTGAACTGATGTAGGACTAGATTTCTGACAGCAACTATCACTTCAGAGAGGCAACATTAAGAAAAAAATAAAACTGCTCAGCAGAGTACCTGACGGAACACTGAGGAAGTACCTGACACGTCCAGGAAGGAGTCAGCAGGTGATGGCCCTGGGACTGTTGAGAGCTGTTAGCCAATGCTAGCACTCCATCAATTTCCAAAAATGCTTAAGTAATACAGCATTAGCATAGGTATCACATATATGTGATATGGGGAGAAAAAGCTGTTTCAGGTGAAAGCACACGAAGAGTTAACACAAAAAGAAACCCCCTCAATACAGAAAAGATTCACTTATATTTTGTATCACATGAAGGGCAATTCCTTTGATATTGTCATCTCAGGTCATGTTTAGCAACAGCTGAGACACAGAAGCATCATCTTAAACCAGAGAAGAATTCGGGGAAAAAAACTCCTATCCATATCTCTTGCAAAACATCTGCAGCTTTGGGGCACTGGAAGACATGCTCTTAAATCCCTGCCTGCCTTACAAAGCCAGTCACTACTGTTGTTCCCTTGCACTGAAAGTAAGGTTGCTGCCTCTGCCCTGGGATATCAACCATGTAACAACGACAATTTTTGTGGCCTTTGCATCCTTCAGTGGGAACATTTCAGAAGGTCCTGCCAAGGCAAAGCGGGGGCACAGCCGCGTGGTGTTACTCACTGTGAGCTGCACTTAGTCACTGGTTGTCATACTGGTATCTTTATTTACACATGTAGCTAAGAAAAGATGGTAAGATGACAAAACCTGTGTATTTTTCATCCCTGGCTCTGAGGCAGTATCTTGGTTTGGAAGTAAGAAAACCTTGTAGGTGTCTGAGTTTTCTGGGGGAGAGGCAAGAAGAGAATAGTGGTGCTTTTTTTTTCTGAATTTATGCTGTCAGATCTTACTGGTACATCAGCACTGGTGAGTGGCTACATTTTATAAGATAAAGCAGGTGTTTTGAATGAATGACGGGAATGGACAAGATGAATAAAACAGCTGATAAAACCTGCAAACATTAGGTTTGGGGGCTGGAAAGGCTTTGCTGATACAAGACTTCAAGAACAGACACCAAGATTCTCCCTGGATTCACCACAAATTGGGATTTTCAGACCTGGTGGAAGTTGGTCTCTGCTCATCCTGAAACTAAAGGTAAAAGTTCTCTTTCCATGAACTCGGGGAGAAGTGGCCCAAGGATTATAGCTCAAAATTATAACTCCTGTGTTCATGTTAAATAATAATCCAATGTTCCTTACTAAAAACTAAATTAACTGCCACTGCAAAAACATTAAGCTGCAGCAAGTACAGCTGGAACAAAGTTCTCAATCTTGACCTTTCCGGTCACAGACACTGCAAAAATGCCACTTCCACATTTTTCTTCAAGAAACACGAGGTCAAAATTAAGTTAACATGCAGTGAAGAACGTCTCAATGTATGTGACCCCTCTCCTGTGCCTGCATGCTCCCCAAACTCCATCCTGAAAAGACCTTGTTCCATACAAATACAATCCATTTTATCAGTGCAATTAAACTTAATGGTGTCATAAAGCCAGGGAGCATCTGGAGGTATTGATAAGGTTTCCATTTATGGACACATTGCTGGTGAAATTGCTGTTTTCTTTTACATAATGATGCAGCTATTATGGATTAGGAGAAGTTGGGCCTGGGGGCTTTTTTCCTCTGCTTTCAGTTTAACAGTTTTCTATACCTTTAGTCAAACATAGATGTGAGATCACTGGTACTGAATTTCTCCCGGGTTTTATCTTGAAATATGGTATATAAGGAAGGTTTCTCATCGGTTCAACAGCTTGTCTTATCCTGATGCATTGGAATAAAGAGAAAGCTCACTTGGGCCATATGTTTCAGTTGTTCCTCTCACTCCCCCGCTGTCTTTCCACACATACCATGACCGTGGACAACCTCTCCTTAAGTGGGCAAACAAATGGTTTAACTCAGATTTGCACAGTGTTTGCTGACTTGTGTGGGCTCCAGGATCCAACTCAGCTTTATCATTTCAGGCAAACATATTTCTGACTGACACCGTGGTAATTAGAGCAGCTCGATTTTATTACATTGATGACAGATTAAAGGCCAGAATCTCAACCAGCAGAAATTGGTGTTGCTGCCCTGAAATCCATGGTGCTACGCTGATCTATGCCAGCTGCGAGTGTGGCCCCAAGTCTTTTACATTGTTTTGTGCCCCCTTACATAACAAGATTTAAAAAAATTAAACAGGACCTTTCAAGCCTGCAGGTGTCGTCCCTAATCTACTTGGCCAGTGTAGGACTCAATAAGATTCTTATTATGCATTCAGTTTCCACTTGAACTTGTCTGCCCCACTGAATCATTCATATCATTAAAACAACATAAGAGGAACCTTTTCATCCCTTTACAATGAATAGGAAAAAAACCAAAAGTAACATCTTAATTTTCTGGGACCTCTGTAGGCCAGTGGACCTGGGCTGTCTGTCCCTTTACCCTCAACTGAAACTGTTCAGAATGTGTCTCCTTTCCATCTTGCACCCCAATCATGTGCATTAAGTATAGGCCGAACGGATGCTGATTTCTATTAAGGCAGAACACAGAACCAGAAAGCTCAGATCCAAGATCCATTAACACAAGCCTTATTTAAGCAGCACCCCAATGTAAGCACCACAGTGTCAATGACTGAAAGCCCACTAGTGGGGATGCTCCAGCCAACATTATCTCAGGAGAGAACTGGCATTCTCAATCCTGGGGAAGATCCTGAATTAAAGGGAAGCCTCGTCTAAAAAGCTGTTCTATACTGGATCTTGTGGCCCATCACTTCATTAGAAGCCTTTCAAAAGGCAACAGTTACCCACATACCAAACCTCATTCTTTATACAGTTGATAGTAAAATGCCCAGTTATGTGTCAGGGAGCCCAGAGACTCTCCCAGCCTGTCCCCACAGGAGCAGGTGACCTGCATGTGCAGGGATAAGTGCAAAGAAGGCCTTTTACGTCAGGTGGGCCCATGGCTGTTATTATAACCAGGGACATTAGCAAATCTCATCAAGCACTCATCTGACCTCATGCCAGAGGTGAGCTGCATTCGGTTTCATCAGGGAAAGAAAAGAGGATAAAAATCCATTAAAATCAACCAACTGTAAGAGGCCATTGAGACTATCCCATTTATTTGAAGTAGACTTTATATCACAAAACATTTCAAGAGCTTTCCGATGTTTGGTCTATTTTTAAAGACTTTCAGTTAGTCATAGATGAACCTCAAAACATTCAGTAGCTTGATATGAATAAATATGCTTATCCAAGCCTGTGGCCTGACATTAAAAAAAGCTGCAGTGATTTCTGCCAGCTGAGGAGGTTAAACTAGGAGATGGTCTCTCTTGCGATGCAGGAACATTTTTTGCTGTTACGACTCAAGTTTAGAACAATCCAAAAGAAAGAATCTTTGCCACATGAAAACACCACTCTTATAAAACAGTCTGATCTCTCCAGACAAGCAAAGAATGTTTCACCCAGTAATACCTCCACCATGGCTGTAACTTACACTTTTTAACTTAAGATGATATTTAAAGCATTTGGATGTCTCAAAGACTGGAAGAATCCAACCCCATTCTTTCAGAAGTTTGTCAGGACCTAGCTTGTAAATAGTAATGCTATAAAACAAAGCCAAGATACTAAATCATTTCAAGAGAGGCAAGAGGAGTGTGTCTTTGGTCCTTTAAATCTCTAGCTCATGTAATGCAAATTCCTATTTACAAGGCTGAAGTATTTCCAGAGTGAGGAGTGCTGTCCTGGGGGGTCAGTGCAACAGTTCTTTATACAAATAACCACAGGTATACCTCAAAGAAGCATTTCCCATCAAATTAGTAACACAACAAATAAGCAAATTAAAGCCCAAGTGATGAGCACCCTTTAAAAACTGACTGATTAACCCCCAAGTCAGAGGATGCTCATCTCCTGGAGCAACCAATGAAATTCAGTAGCAAGTGGCTTAAACTGAACTTTAGGGCTGGTGAGTGTCCACTATACAGCAGCACCAGAGCTGAAACTGCTCCTCCTCCAAAATCTTCATCCACAGCCAGAATAAAGCAACAAAGCCCTGACCCAGTGCTCACCACTGGGTCAGTGGGACCAGGTCACAGGCAAATGCCCCCTGTCATACCCAGAGAACACAACTGGTCCCTTTGAAACTCCAAAACCAGAACTGAATTCAGACAATTCATAGCTGGTAAACATACCTGGAATGCATCAGGACTGTAAAGCCAACATTTTCCCCTTGGTTCTCCACATAAAACCATTTGTAAGACCACCAGAAAAATACTAAGGGCTAAAATTGCAGCTCTGTTCATTCCAAAACAGGTTTCCACAAGCTCTCCACAGCTATTCCATTTATCAGTATCTCCTGCCCAATAAAAGACAGGTTTCAAACACCGAAAAGACACCTGTCTGCATGAAAAATTAACTACTTGTAAACCTACATACAAATTAACTATTCTTTTTGCAAAAGCGGGACTTTTTGGCCACAGATCTGTAACTTGAAAATGTTTTAACTGGTCTGGGTCATATTTAGTTGAACATTTTCATTTGGGCTTACAAATAAATAACACAAATTTTACAGGAACTTCTAAAGATTTCCACAGCATAAGAATTCTGAAAATTTTGGCAACTAGCAAGCCTACCAAACAATTTGTTTTTAAAATTCTGTGTTATAAAAATAACGGCTTTATGATTATTTAAATCATTATCATGTGGCTGACCATATGAATACTGAGCTGTGTATTGCAGTGCATTAGTTTCTTCCAGCTGGGTGATGGACAGAGCTGGTTGCTGTCTGATGTTGCCACATCTGATATTGCAAAGAAAAAAATAAATGGTGAGCATGAACAACTTGGCCTAATGCATTGGAAAGGAGACTTTCCCCCTGAAATGCCTGGCTTTTATTGATTTTGAGAATGAAAGCATTGACTTCCACAGCTTTTTCTTTCCATGATTTTGATGATCCCATCATGGTGAGAATGTCATGAGTTTATCCTTCTTTTGTGCACACAGGTGGGCTTTTACTGGAATTAAGGTCTGAGTATTGAGAACACCCTGTGGCGTTTTCAGCAGGATTTCACCCTGCAGTTTGGATGTTGCTACAAAAAATTTACGTATTTGCTAGTTTTCATTACATTTTTTTTTGAGATTTTCAATGAATTAGATTCTTCAAACATTCCAGCATTCTGGTGATCAACAAATCCATCACCAAGGTGAGTGCACATGGGCAGAGAAATGGGGCATTATTTTCTGTCTTCTTTTTAACTTCAGTATTACAGTCTTGATTCATTGTGGTATCATTTTTGCTTCCCAGTTTCCAAGTAAGCCATTAGACTATCTAATATGGCTTGTTATTTAGAAAAGCCAATTTAGGTGATGATTAGCTACTGAATCTATTGTAAAAAACATAAAAAGCACATAGGCATGATTTAAATGTGAAGTCCCATTTTGGTATTAAACCACTCAGCTTCCATTTGACAGCACAAAACTCAGCTACACAAATTAGCCTTTATCTATAATTATACACATGCATTTACCAAAAAATAAATAT
Source organism: Aleadryas rufinucha (assembly GCA_013397815.1). Taxonomy (NCBI): domain Eukaryota; kingdom Metazoa; phylum Chordata; class Aves; order Passeriformes; genus Aleadryas; species Aleadryas rufinucha. The sequence goes on from VZTH01002852.1 coordinate 1,805,227, forward strand.
TTTGAAAGATATTTTCTGGGAAAACAATCTTGAGACAAAACAATGAGGCATTCATATCAGCCTCTGCCTTGTTCAAAGTAGGTAAAAATGGTATTTTGAGGCATAATTCCTAGGAAAATTGCATGAAGCACAGCTGCTTTAGAATTTGCAGGCTTCTTTTCTTGAGAGAGCTCTCACTCCTTTCATCTCAGGAAACAGACAAACATTTGAACTTAATGGCCATGAAAATGATGTGGCCAGAAGCATCTACACTGCTGAGAACTTGATGTCACATTGCCTAAGCAATTCTGAGTCCCAGAGACACAAGTGGCACTCCCAGCTATCCCTGGCTTTACTTAATTTTATTTTTGACCAGCCCTGCTTTTGTTTCAGTTTGCTCTTCTTTATTTTTATACATTTCCAGTGGCACACAAAGCTTCTATGCAGCCTCAACACAGGCCTGGTTTTAGTATGACACTCCACAGTGGAACAGTCCTTTTTAATTTTAGCTTTAACAATGAAAGTCAGATTTCCAAAGCTGCATCTACAACACAGTATTTTTGCCAAATGAATATATTTTTCCCCTTCCTCCTAAAGGCAGCACCATAAAAGCTGCATTTTAATAATTATAGAGTGCTTTTCATCCAACGATCCCAAAGAGCTTTAAAAAAGGAGCATATCATTAGCCTCAACTTACAATGGCAGAAAATAAGGCAGAGAGGGATAAATCCACGCCATTATTTGCATTTTGGGGAGTATGAGGAACTCTAATTAGATATTAGGAACAAGTTCTTCGCTGGGAGAGTAGTCAGACATTGGAACAGGGAAGTGCTGGAATGACTAGGGCAGTGATGGAATCACCACACCTGAAGTGTGGTGGAGGTTCTGCTCACTGACCTGCGCCCTTGCCCACTGCACAGGGGACACGACTGCCCTGGGGGTCCAGCACTGCACTCTTAACTCAAAAAGTCTCCCAGGGAATGGACTGATGGCAGCTGGGCAAAAAACCTGCTCTAAGTGCAGTGCTGCCTTTCTTCTCCTGCACTCCCACCGTTCTGAGGAAGATTAGAGATCAGCAATTAAAGCAGCCAAGCAGCGAGGGTGCAGCAGGCACCATCTACAAATAACTTGCCATGGTCATTGTTACCAGGGGTCAGCTGCAGAATGTTGAAAAGTTAGACTGATAAATTTAATATCAGATGGCATTTAAGCTGCTGACAGCCTTTTAAACCCACTGTGCTCGTAGGATGCTGGCACTTAATTACTGAGATGGTATCGGACCTCACAGCCAGCGCAGTGTGGGATGTATGGGCTTGCAAGCAGAGCCCAATAGACCTTTTTGAATAAAACTTTCAGCTAGAGAAGCTTTGAATACAGGAACAGTTTTAGTCCTCCAGCTGCACGTAGTTTGGCCTGCACAAGTCTGTAGCTGTGTCAAACAGGAGCAGAGACCAAAGGAGCATCCACACCAGCTCCTGCAGCATTTTTCCAGAAACCAGGATTACTCCTTGCTATTGCTTCATGTAATATTTTGAAATTTATCATTTTCCCCCCCACCCCCCCTTTTTCTCGAAATGCAGCCAATACCTAACAAAATAGCTCCTCAGAGGGCAAAAACAATTGTCAGGACTGAGATGAACTGTGGAAGGATACACAGACGGTCAATCATTGCACCCAGCCATAACATGCTCCTGTTAACAGACCCTGTGGTAACCTAGGACAGGTCATTTTCTCAATCCCCACTTTTTTTTTGTTGTTTTCTGGATAGATGAGCCTGTAGCATGCAGAGATGAAGGCAGCCAATGTCAAAGACAGAAGGCTCCCAGAGCATTCACAGAGATCCACCAGCTCAGACCAATCCCTGTTGGCCCATTGCTCAGCTGTGGACCAGACCATCAGCTCCCACCACTCACTGCCAACTCTCACTGCACAAAGATGGGGTTTGGCAAACCTGACTGCTACAAATCACAGAACCAAAACTGGCAGTCTCTGAGCACCTCTGCTTCTTATTGCCTGGATGCACCCAAATAAAATCAGACCAAGTCAAACTGGGACAAGGCGTATGAATCAAGGGAGAAAAAGCAGAAGGTTTTAACCCAACCACACTTTCCATTTCAGTGAGGAGAGACCACAAGTCCTTGAAGTACAGTGAATACTGTCTGTGGGAAGAAGTTCAAGTACCAAGGGGATGGTCAGCAATACAAAATAACTAGACTACAAAAATTAATAGTGTCAGGCTTATTTAAATGTGTATTTGTAAAATGCATTTTAAAAAAGGAACTCCTGAGGGAAAACTATCAAAAAATATGTAATTAGATATGAGGCCAGGAAAGACATCAAAGGAGTTTAAGATTTCTTCCACTCCACCCAAGAATATCCAAGGAATATAGTTCCAAAGCACAAGTGCAAGTGTTTGTTCAGGTGCTGGTCACAGCCCCATCAGTTTTGTTGCTGTAACAGTACTACGAACCTCAAGTAGCACGAGCAAGGGCAGCTGCTGACCACCATATGGCAAATAGAAATATTTAAAAATATGTTGTAGACAGATGACCAGAAGAAATCAAGTTACTACTTGCCACACAACAGCAAAAGAGCACCCCAGTACTCAAGCAGAAGTCAAGCTTTTAAATAGCAAAAGTTTTAAGGTTTTAAACTAACTCCTTTCATTTTGCCTTCGCTCAGGGCAAGGAGTACAGACATGGCTCCAGTGGCTCATTAAGCCACTCCAGCCCAAGCACTTTGCTGTGCAAAGATATCCTTATTTTCTGCCACTGTTTGTTTTGATAAACCCATTCTGTATCTGTTGATGTTTGGAACATTGGAGGAGTTGGAAGAGCAAATTTGTTAAGCTCTATGAATATGGAGAGGAATTGAGTAAATTTGATACGCTGGCAGAAGGAGAAAAGGGATCAGAGAACAGCCACCATAAAACCTCATTATGAAAGCACCCACGAGAGCCATTGGTTTGCACTATTACTATAGAAAGATTTTTTGTTGTAATGGGGATATCTGAAATAGTGCTTAGTGCAGTGGGACACACTTTAACTTTACAAAGAATGTTACAACAGGCGACTATTTAATAAGGCTGCTAGAGGATCAGGTCAGCAGGTAATTCACCAGGAGTGAGCCACTTTTAAATATTTCACTAAAAGAACACACTGAGATAATAATATCTCATTTATCAGCTTGCCCTTCAAGATGCTATAGCCTTAGTATCTCTTTTACAGTGACGCAGACCTTTTATTAGAGAAAGGTCCTTCAATTCAAAGACCTCCCCATGGTGCCAGTGGGCCATTTGCAGCTAGAGATGCAAAGAGTTCTACGTATGAAAGCAACTTTTGGGCAGCATTCAAATCTCCCCTTGCTTAAAGTGTAAGCTTTGTATGTAATCAGATATAGCCAGCAACAACACCTGAAAAGCCATTTCACACACTCCATTATCAGCTTCTGCTTTCAGAGACTCTCATTTCCATTTCCCACACTTTAAATACTTCGGATAAAATCTCCCACAGTTCTTCTCTCACCCTCCTTAAGAGCTTCAAGGCAGGGCTTAGGGAGGAAGGTAGAACTTTGGAATTCTGTGGTGTTCCTTTGCTCCCCCCTGCCTTTTAAAAAACACTACAACAGTAAACAAACAAACAAAAAAGCCTGCTAAAATAGTCTCCCAAATACAGCACTTCTGAGCTACCAAAGCCTGCAGTTCAGGTTGCTCAGACAGTTTTAGTTTCTCTTTATTCCTGTAGGGATTTCTCAAGAACTCGTCCATCCTGAAGTCAGACCTTTTTATTTCCCTTATAAAACCCATTTCCCACTTCACTTAGGGAGCAGCAGAGAGTAACAAATGAGGCAGAGGGTTATCAGAAAGAGAAAGCAGGACTGAGCAAGAGGAAAGCTCCTATGTTACACATCTATTTGACAAGACTTGCCCAGATAATGGCAAAATATGATGTTTAAAATCTTCAAATTATGGCAGCATCCATTCCTAACCTTGGAACCCCAAATTCTCCACAGGGACATGTCTATTCATCCCTCAGGCAGAGTCTGAGCTAGGGAAATGCCTCATAGAGGGTGCCCTAGAAGGAATGCCTCAAAATACAAGCCTACCAACACAAAGCTGAATTTTCCAAAAAGACTTCTGTTGGTATAATAAGCTCCCTAGTGCAGCTAATGGTAACTTTTCCATTTCCTCTTATATAATTTGGAAATTCAAGTCAGTCACGCTCAGCTTGTTAGACTTCCCTAGAACTGCCATGAATCCAGCAATATCCCTTCACTTGTGTAATGGTACATTATTTTAGTTAGGCTGGCGAAGCTCCATGGGCTAGTTTCTCTCCATCTCTTTTCCAAGGGTCCTATTATCCAAACACTGAAGCAGAAACTCTGCAGCTCAGTGTACTGAATGGACATCTTCATCTGTGGAGAAGAAATGGGGTTTGATTCCCCATGCGATGAACTCGCTGATACCGTAACACAGAGCAGCTCAAAATCAAACTGCTCTGCCTTGGAGAAGCAAAAGGAAGATGAATAGAGGTCACTAATATTTAGTCACCAAGACCTTTATAAAAGTCAGAATACTTAGACTGCAATGACCCAGAAAGGCCACTGAACTAATAAAACAATAGAATCCATGAAGTATGAGAAAGAGGAAAATGGAAAAAAATTGAAAAGGGTCCATCCAATCAAATGATAACCAAAGGAGCTGATAAGGGGAATTAAATGCTCTGTGTTGTACCCTAATAACCCAAAGAAAATCTGAAACTTCAAATAATGAGAACAGCAGGGCTCAACCTTCATGTCCCCCAAATCACATGCAACTAAAGATGAGTTCTTTCTAATGGGTAAGCAGCTGCTTAACAGAGTGATGATAAAACCAGCTCAAGTACTCATATTCCAGCCTCATTGAGGCTTTCTAAACCCTTTCCGGCTTCCCAGTGGTTTGTCACTGTGAGAATACTTTCTGGGACATTCATCTCCTTCACAAAACATCATCTCATCAGCAGGTAATGTGTGACATCCTCCCTGACAGTCCCAGGAGTGAAGGGAAGGATTTAATGAGCACAGACTCTGAATCACTTCCTGATTAGGACTCAAAATGAGTTGACTTCATCTTCACCAGGAAAAAAAGAAATAAATTCAAGTCTTGAAGTAGAAAAGGCAAAGGATAGTTTCAACTCATGCATCTAAACGTAGCAAACCTTTGATTTCCCTTAGGAATTTAGGATGACAGATTATCACACATTAAAATATTGCCTTGTCAATACCAGGACACTTGTCCACTAAACGACATTCAATACACATCTTTAACCAGCGCTGCACACTCTGCTGCAGCCCATTCCCAGCTTCTGCTGCTGAAAAGAACTTGGATCCCTCAGTCTAAGCCTCAGGGGATGTCTCAAGCCTCAGTCTCTTGCTGTGGTCCATGCAAGAAACAGAGGAAGAGGAGACTTTTTTCGCCCCAGTCACGTCCCCGCTCTTACCAAGGGCTGGCATTCTGGTGCTGAATTGTCAGTGTGCCATCACAGCAATGACACACTGTTCATCACCAGGCAGTGCTGACAGAACTGCATTTCCAACAGCACCTTCTACATGACTATTATTCAGCTGCTCCCCATTCATTTAAATTAATGTAAAAAATCAACACCAGAGAGTTCTCAATGTGAGCAATAAACCTACCAAAGACTTCTAGAAAGCCTGTACCCAAAGGAGATGCAAACAGAAGGGGAAAAAAAGAGCAAATTTACTTTCCCCCCCCATTACATCACTATCTCAGTTACAGAGTTCTTTCAGAGCTTTTACTTTTCGTGTGCCTCGCTCTCATCTTGACATGCATTAACAGGCAATGTTGTACCCCAATGAAAACAAAACACATTAAAAAATCCCCCACAAACAAACTAAAATTTCCAATCTGCAATGGACTGAGTGTTTCCTCAGGCAAACAAAGAAGGTGGTAAAACTGCAAATTCCAGGTGGGACACTACCTCTGTTTAGGTAGGCAAAGCAACAAGCTATTTTTCTATACAGTGAGTGATATCCACAGCCATATTCCAATTGCTAACAGAATGACATTATTCATCTAGCAGGGTTCTTTTTCCTATTTCAATATGGAACATTTTCAGAAAATATATATAACAAAGTCATTTAGGCATAGCTCACTTAGGGCTGACTTGACACAAATTTATTGGGTAATTGCCTCATTGGCCTCAAACTGCTGGGTCAACTATTTTTCTTCTTGGGTTTCATTTTCTTAATGAATCCTTTGAAAGTCTATTTAGAAGGAAAAAAAAATTCAATCTCTTCCAACGAAAAGAGTGGGTGTTCATGATATTTTATATCAACTAAATATTACATAGTTTTTAAGAAAAAGTTTGACTTTAGTTATCATGGACTCTCCAGTTCGTGACATTTTGATGTTTGTAGTTAAAAGCAAGTGTAAGCATTTGTATTACACACACATGAGATATATACATCCCATGCAACCATGTCAATATAGGCCATATGGATATTAACATATTTATGCAAATATGCTAATCTTACTATAAGGAGATACAATATCTGTCCATGGGTAAAATCAGTGGGGGTGGGGAGAATCAACCCAAGGTTAAACTATCACCCTTCCTTACATAAGCTTTTCTACTAAATCTGAAACATGCTCAAATAATAATTTTGTGGTGACACTAACTGTCCCAAAGGAAAAGGTTTTCTTCCACCAAAAAGGGATAGATTTTGCCAAGCCATCTTCCACAGGTAGGTCCAGCAATAAAAAATAAAAAATCACTAGGATAAAAATAGGAAAATCCAGTAACTTTATTTTAGGGGAACAATATTTACTATAGCCATCACTGCCAGCTTCATCTCTAATTAATACGAAATTGCAATAGAAATTCTGTCCAATCTATGTAAATTTGGAAACTTGCTTTAAGCATGTCTTTGCTTCCATATTTGTCTACAGCTGAGATTCCTGAAGACATCCTGCACAGTCTGAGCCAGCACATGCCTAGACCAATAATATTTTTCCTACTTCTCCAGGTTTTGTTTTTCAAGTGGAAGAAACTCAACTCTCATACTAAAGGATGAGAAAAAGGAATAGTAGGATATTTGATCTGTTATTTTCTACCAGTCAGCTGGAATTCTACTGTATATGGTCAAGAGGAGAATCTTACTCATGTGTTCACAACAGCAACAACAGCTCAGGATTATCTGCAGACAGAAAGACCATATAGGATTAACACAGTGAACCAGTCATCATGCTTACCAGAATATTCAAGAGCAAAACATTCAGAGGATTTCAGGACAGGATTTAGCACAATTTGACTGAAAATAGCACCACATTTTGAATAAGCTTTATTGAATACCACAGTACCCAGCACCTTTTGGCCAAAATGACTTGATGTGCATTGATTTCAGAAGCATTTCTTGTGCAACCACGTAAAGACTCGGTGCACTGGAAAGGATGGAAAGCTGGCAGAAAGGGGTCTGTACACAGGTTCCAAAGTGCAGGCAAAGAGCCTTCCCTGCTGCACAGGAACTTTTAAACAACTGAAACTCAGGGTAAGCATTGTTACTGTCAGAGGCAGAGTCAGGAACCCAATACCATTCAACCAGCTGCTTCTGCTGCTGAATTAATGGCTTCATTGTTGCTTTTTTCCTTTATGCAACACTGACTGCTATGACAACCTTACCTGTGCTAGGGGTTGTCAATAATGACAAAAGGGATACTCTAAGTTTCATACTGCAGGCTGGATTACCTGCATTAGAAGAATGTATAAAAAAAAAAAAAAAAGACATTCAACTGGAAAAAGGTTATTGCTGTTACAGCAAAACCTGGCTCTGCAACACTTCAACAGCAGGCAGCTGAAATGCTCCTGGAACAGCTGCCTGTGCTCCTTCTCACAAACACTACAGCAGTTTCCCTGAAGGAAGTGAAGCATCATTCTTGGATCCACATGGATCCATCATTGCTTCCATCTGACAGGACTTAGCAGTAGACCAGGATGAGTGGAAACAAACTGTCAGAGGAGAAAACACTCCCTATGCTTCTGCACCACCGAGCGCTTCCTTGCTCTCTCCACACCAAAGTTACTCCTTGATACGATTTGCCACATTGCAGGAGGAGCCACACAACAACAAGCAAGCAACAGGTTCACAGCCCAGCCTTTTGCTGAGCCAGCCCCTCTAGCAGAGGAGCCCTTCACACAGACTGCAGCCTCCCAGGACCGAGCTAGCCTTTGCATCTTTTGCTCATTTTTCCTTGGGCACTGCAGAGCAGAAAATCAGCATAATTAACAACATAAAGCTCAAGCTGCTGAACTGGGTAGCTCAATTTAAAAACAAACTCCATACATTCATGCCACATACGTTTGCTAGGTCTTATGAATTGTCTGTGCAAGCACTGCCTTAAATCTTTTTCGACTGCCAATTCCAGCTGCTACACTTATAAACCATTCCCATTCACAGGCACGCAGACCAGAGCACGGCAAGGACAGCAAATAGATCACAAGTGATACTGCTGCTGATGTTACACGATACAGAACCTAACCCAGCACACCCCAGCAGTGCCTGGACAGCACTCCCCAAGTGCCACTGGCATCCCCAAATAGTCACCCTCACAGCTGGCCAGTCACTAACAGCCTTTATTCATCTGCAGCCTTGGCCAACCTTTGAGCAGACACATGAGCTTGTCCATATTACACACTCTTAGTTTATTTTTCTACACCCTTTTTGGCAATTTACACAGCAGCAAATGCCCAAAGGTGCACAATGACTAAATCCTAATTCATGGTCAACTTGGCCATTCATCCACAGAAAAGGGATACATAGAAAGCTGCAATATGTGAAGCTGCAGCAGCCACTGGTCATGCTTTACCTGTCCTGTGGGCAAATTAGGCTGATCACTCTTCATCACTATTAACCCATTGATATGTAAAAATAAATAAGTAAAATAATTCAAGCCTTGCTTGCAAATTCCTCTGAAACTCCCAGCAAAAAAAAGAGCAAACCCTTCCCAGTGTTATAGCGGGCACAGATCACCAGTTAAGTTAGCTCTAAAGGCAAATATTCCATTTTCACTGAGAGATGCAGTGTGCCATAATATGAATAAGGAACAAAGACCCCTTTCATTCTGCTAACAAATACAGTATAGCATGTCACAAATCACAAGGAGAGCAGACAACACAATGACAGCAATTAAATGGGTGTCTTTTTATTAAGAAATACATATAATAATGACTGAATGTGTACACTCTCCCCCTCCCCAACCCTTCAAGAATTACACTAGCAAACATGGCTGTAAGTGTTTAGGGATGTTACTTCTGTTAGATAGAAAACTATCTTAAAGGAAGGGTACATCCAGCCAGTGCAGCAGGATACACACAAAAGCAGACATAGATGTTTTGTTTGGTTTTATACATGTTGTACACCTTGTTTATTGCAATTCACACAGCTTTCCCAACTCATTCCCAATCGATGGATTTCTGGAGAAGCTGAGAAAAAGATGCCCCTTTTTAACTCTTTCACTGCCGAATTCCAACTGAGACACCACTCCTGCCTCCCCCCTCCTTGCCTTCTGCCCTGGTGACCCAGACTGCTCTTGGGAGATTCACTTCCCAGCCCTCACACCTGCTTCGTTTGGGGGAATATTTGCAGGAAAAAAAGACCCTTCTGGCCCTGCTATGCCTTTAAGCTGAGACCAGCCTCTCTGAGCCTGTCCCCTCCCGGCTTGCCAGGGCCAGCACAGGGCACGGCTGCCCTGCACCTCGTCCCAGGCAGTGACCCGGGGGAGGACGGGCCGGTTCTCGCGTCCCGCTCTCCCTCCGGCGTGCGCGGCCGTCCCGCAGCCGCTGCGTTTCCAGCCTGGATGAGCGCATCCCTCGCGGGGTCTCCTTCCTGCCCCCTCCCCGGCTGAGCCGCGGGAGAACAATGCGGGGACAGACATTTAGCAACACCTGCTGTATCGCATTAGTATGCACAGGGATGTATTGATGGTCTTTCCCATCCAGTACTAAGACCGCATTGTTCGGGGCGATCCATCAGTGGATCGCTCCCCCCTCCAGCGCCGGCCCCACAAGCCCCCTTCTGACATGTCCCCTTGTCTCCCAGCCCGGGCTGACGACCACGTTTAGGAATGCACTTCATTAAATCGGAGCTGCCCCATTCCAACCTGCAATGCGGAGGCAGTACAAAGCCAGCGCCACGCTTCCTCCTGCATTTCTTTCAAAAGCCCCATTGTTCGGCAGGCATCTGGTCCTGATCTCAGCCTATTCGTGCCCATTGACCCCGCTTTTCGCAGCACACCCGCTCGCCAACGGGCCTCACGTAAAGCCTGCTTGATGAATTAAAAAGCAGCACTAGCCATCTGTGCTCCCAGGCTGGGCTCGGGCTGCCAGCCCCGCTCCGCAGCTCCCTTCCCAGCCCCGCAGCCTCCCCGCGCATCCCAACCTGCGGCCGAGGGACCGCTGCGCTCGCTCACCAAACACACACCCAGCTTAGCACATTTGCTGCTTTTCATTCCTTACGTTAGCATCTAGGAAAGGATGGAGGGGGAGAGAGAGAGAGAGAATACAACAGAACATTCTCACTTGCCTGAGTCCTTCGAAATTCAAGCACAAATACAAGATTAATCCTTCCTTTGTGAGGTCTTGTCTTTAAGTCGTGGTATGTAATGATCCTCAGCACTGCAGCAGAGGGGAATAAAAAATGCAGGGATCATAAGCAGGGGGAGGACAGGGCTTACTTACATCAGGGTTTCTGCCACATGACAATAGGTTTGAGAGGGAAGAATAAGCTGGCAGCAGCAGCTGACAGTGCAAAAGGGAGAATGCAGAAGCCTGCCTTTTATATTATTGGTGACATTTCTAACACATGACAACAATTTCCATCTGTATTTAAGCTGGGAGTGTGAGGAAAAGAGCATTACATCACGACTCCTCTATTCCTAGGGGCTGTGGAATATGTAGGCCAGAGGGATTAAAAAGCACCTGTGTATGCTGGAGATCTGAAATACCACAAGGCAGATTTTCCCCCCTCTCTTCTTTCTCCCTCACCCTTTTTTTTTTTTCTCTATCACCTGCACTGAGCTGCTGTTTGAGAAAATGCCCAGGGAAGTGCAAAATGGTATTGTCCTAGTTAGCAAGGCTCAAGCATGGGGGAACGATGCGAGTGTGTGTTTCTGGCTCTGTCTCTCTCTCTGTAGGAGACACCGCACTCATTTTTGCAAGCAATCAGATGGAACACAGAGCATCTTCCTGTCTTCTGCTGTGCTTGTCCCAAGGGCTTCGAGTTTCTCTTAAAGTACCAACTTTCATCTTCCTTTTAAGTCTGCAGGGAATTTCAGTAACAGTAGCAACAATGATTCCCCCCCCCTCCCCCTTTCCTTTACACCAACACGTGCCTGTATCTTTTTAAAAGTAAACATTCAGAACAGGGGCCAAAGATATTTTGGAAAAAGCACTTGACTGCTTCAGAGCCAGCAGGTGTCCATCTTGGACGCTTTCCACATATCTCACAGGACATGATTGCTTAGATGCAGCTCCAAAATCCCAGGGGACTCCAGCCTTTCAAGGAAACCTGCTCCCCTGCAGCTCCAGGGCTGCTTTGCTGGGGCTGGTGCAGCTACACTGAGACAGGCAGGGACATGGGAATCCCGAGGATGGCATGGGAAGCACTGGTGGGGTGGGCACAGGGGCCACTCCTGCCGCTGTTCCCATGGCCCAGGGGGTTCAGCACCGGTTCTGCTTCCGGAACAAGCAGAATTTTGACCCACGCCAGCCAAGAGCCGTCGCTGGCAAAGCAGCTCTGTACAGCTGTGGACACAGGACACAGCTCACAAGATCACAGCACCTGTGTGAAAGAGCCAGGCAAGGGAAAACATCATCCTCTCACACCACCAAACCCAGCAGCAAAAACAGACACTGCTCTTACTGACGTACCCAGTCCTCAGAAGTGCTTGACCTAGGTAGGGGCAAAACACCCCTGAGAGCCAGCAACCCTTGCATTACCTGTATAAGAGACATGGCCCCACATGAACAGGAGACTGGCCTGCTTATAAACAGTCTTAAATTTATGGGACATCAGTATTTTCATGACAACACCAGCTGGGCCAAGATGCTAGCCCATTATATGTCTCTTGCTTAAAAAGAAAAGCCAAAAGTTCTCTGCTCAAGATCACCTTCCTGATCTTTCAACACTGGCCTCTTTGAGTCATACACGATTTTTTGGGTGTATGTCTGGTCAATTCACAGCTGCCATGGGAACTCCAAAGCCTTTGATAATGCTGGGTTTAGAGTACTGCATACAGTAAATTTGGAGACTGCAATACAAAAATAAATTACTCCGAATTCCTTGCCCCTCCTCTTCATGTCCACAAAATAAAAAAAATCTGCATGGGCCACACTGAAACTCTCTCAACCAGATGAAACTTCAGTGAGGTACTACCTACATGGAACATTCCAGAAAAAAGCCTCTTTATTAAAAAAAGAAATGGAGCATTTTACTTTAGATTTATTCAGAGATGCAGCTCCTCAATCATTTATGGAAACTCTTTCACAAGATTTAGAAGAGGGGAAAAAGGAAACAATGAAATGACTTATTTTTAATCTGGGGTTTAAAGGCTTTTTTTCTTTCCAAAAAAAGTCCCACACACAAAGAAAGAAATTCAATGCAAACCTCTGTTTCTGTATCATGAAAGCCCCTTCCAGCACCAGAGTGATCAATTTCTCAGAGCTTGTGTGGTCTACAGCAAAAGCCAAAGAAGGTATTTAAGTTTATACAGCCTTCAGCATTTTGATGGCTTGCTTTTGAAATACGACATGTTTAAATTTTATATCTTTTTTTTACAGTTAGTTATGTCTTAAGAAAATGGTTGCTCTCAGTATAAAAAAATAGAAAGGAGAATAAACAAAATTCAACCTGTTTTTGAGCTGTTTGCCCATTCTAAAATCAGAGCAGCTCAAAGTTGCACCATGAAAAACTATTACAGTTGTAATTACAACTCTCATCATTATATTATAGCCAGTCTTAATTTAGCATCAAACACTTTGGCTCATATGAACAGAGAAGAAATATTAAGTAAGAGTGGTGCTCCAAACACCAAGAGCTTATTACCAGATAAGCATCCACAGAAATTTACAGGAACAGCAAAGCAAATACTTTGTCAGATGTAAGAACTCTCTATCTTTTCTAGAGCTGAAAGTCATAAGCAAATCATAAATCACTTCAGGATGGGGAAAGGAGTCTTTGTCCTTATGGTAACCCCAACTTCCCACCATGAAAGAAGGCCATCTTGAGACAAGATTTTACAGCTGGGATTTAACTTACAGGGTGGAAAAAGTGTGAGATAGAGCACTCTTGTAGGTAGGAACAAACTTCTACAACAGACTTCTCATTCTTTCATCAGTACATTTTGGATCCAATTCACTTACCATGTGGGAACAGCAAATGGGGAACAAACTGTGAATTCAAATAACTGTAAACTCAGCAAGATGTGGAAATAAAACACAGATGGTGCACTTCAGATTAAGGGTCAGCATTTCAGCGTCACTTTCCACTTTTACATTGTGATAGGTGATGTATAACAACCACCTTCTCCTCGAGACAGCACTCTAATTAAACCATGACTCACTTAGGAAAACAAGAGGCAAGTGATACCTCCTTGGAAGCCTCTTGCCAGTTGAGAGGAGCTAAGGTTACTCAGTTAAGCTGCAGGTTTGCTGCTTGAGGATTAATGTTTAGGAGTGGAAGTTGTCTCCACCAGACAGCCATGGCTGACAGAAGTTTCTTCAGCATTTCCATCTTCCTGGTACAGCAGGGCTGCTCTGCCTGTCAGGGCTGTGCCCAGTACCCACACAGTCCCCTCTTCACCGCCTGCATTTCCAGAAAGAGTTCACAGAGGTTGCTCTGATGCCTGTTTGCAAAAGCCAAGAACACAACCCACTGCTGCCAACATTCCCCAGTACCAACCCTTAGAAAGTGCTCAGTCCTAAAACACCTCTGCAGGTCTGCATCCTGCTTGCCTGAACACTGGGTTAATTTTATTCTCTCAGACCCATTTTGTCCAAAATCTGAGGAATGGAATTTAGGATGACTTTATTCTATGAAGTGTTAATTGCATGCCCAGGGCCCTCTAGAAAAGGGTTGTCTGCCTGTCAGCACAAGTTCAAAGAAGAAATAAAGGAGTAAGTACAGATTAGATGACAGAAGAACTGTAAATCTATGGGAGCTTGAAATGCCAGATAGAGAGGAGCACTAGTGATTGCAAGGTGATTATTACCTTCAAAATATGCCGGAGGTTGTTTATCAGATCAGAGTTAATGAGGGAGAAATCTAATAGAACTATAATATTAAATTTACCACTTTAATGGTATCATCAATGTTCTATAACGTGGGCAATTTACAGAATGTCTGTCAGTGTGATTCTCCAGTGTGGTTAGTTACACAGGAGCAGCACTATTGCATCTCATCAGCTTTTCCCTTCCAGAAAACACTGGGCATTTTGCAGAGGATTGCTAAGTGAGATAGCAATCTATATATTTAAAATGATGGAAATGCAAAAATGGGAAAGATATTTATGAACATAATGGGATGTTCACATTCCTGGAAGAACTGTGTCCAGCTCTGCCCCACTGTTGAGTCCAGCCTTCCTACTTCTGCACTGCCATGCAGTGTCCTGCTGGGTTTTCCATGACTCTCTTTCACATCTTTCAACACTTGCTGCTCTCCTCAAAACCTTCCAGATCTGAATTTAGGAGAATTGCCAATAACCTCACTATTCAAGCACATTTTCAGCTCTCCTGTGTCATCCCCTTCTGAACAAAAGAAAACACTAAAAATCTCACATCCTAGAAAAACATGAACAAAGATGGTAGTAAGGGCTCATAAATCAACACTTAAATGAGGAGAGTCAAAATACCCAGTTTCAAGGTTTTGATTAGTAATTCAAAAGACCTGTGAACAGGTAGGAGCTGGTAATGCTGGGTTTATTAATAGCCATATCCTCATGAATTCAAGGAAGAGTTCGCTAAAAGCAGCAGCTTATTAATGGGGAGTTCCTCCTTCCCTCAGCATCTGCTCCAGCCCCTCAGTTCTGAGGTTTGCCAGTTCAAATCCCTAATACAGAAAAGATCACCTGTACATTTTTAGCATATGACAAATGTCCCATTAAGTAGCTTTAAATTTTGGTACTTGAGTTTCCATGATGGTCTGAGATAAAAAGCAAAGTATCATCAATGTCTCTGAAAAGCCTTTTTATAGGCCTTTCACCAACATCAACTTTTGTTTACTGTTTTTTCCCCTGGAAAATGAAGTGTTAAACCTGAAGTTCAGTGAAAAAGTGCAGGTAGTGAATGAATGATGAAGTATGAAATATAATTCAATAGCAGATGATACTTCCAAAGGTCTTTGATTGGGTTTTCCTTCATATTCATCTTGAAAAAGACCATACAAGAAGAACTGCCAGATCACTATCCACCTGATTACTCTGTGATACACATCTCATTTTGAAGATACATTAGCCTTTCAAAGAGCCATTTATTAAACATTTCCATTTAAATAAAAATTTTCACAATCCTCAGTGAAACAGATGTATTCCCTCTTAAATCACTAATTAAGAGCAGTCTGGGACATTACAAAGCCCTTTAAAAGGAATTCAGAGAACAAGTGTCCCCCTTAAATAAATCTGTTCTGGCAATGACCCAGGAATCTTGACTTCATAACTCAAAGCTCTAATTATTCAAGAGAAGATTATAAAGAAAGGATACATCTAGACTGTTAAGACTAATAAGAAAGATTTATTTTTCCTTCAATAGGGGCAGAACTACAAATATTTGTTCTATTTTTTCTACCCTGTTATTCACTTGGGGTGGGGGGAAGGGAATCAGTGAAGATGAATTTACAGAGTTATTCCAAATAAAGGTACTGGATATGGCTCTCCCCAAAGAAAACCAGCTAGCAGAATCTAAACAGCTTTATAAATGATTACACAGCTAATCGCCTCTCTGCTGAAATAAAGGCAAAAAGGATTTAGAGGACAAGTACAGCACACTTTATGTGAGGAAGCATGTAATGTTAAAAAAAGGATAACTGTTTGAAGATGAAATGTGACAACTCTGCATCCCCATCAAAACCATCAGGAGCTGGCATTTGCCACTGCCTCCCTGGGCTCAGAGACCGTCGCGGTAGCAGGGTGTGTGACTGGGAGGCACACAGCAAACTCCTCCTCTACATCCCACTGGTTTTGCCCACGCTGTATTGCAGGTATCACACTGGACCAGAAGAATATCATATAAATGCGATTTACAGGTGTTCCTTTGTAAATACTGACATCTTTGATGGAAAGCACAGGACTTTTGTAATGGTGAAACTACCAACAAGCCCAGACACAAACATACCTACACAGTGATGGATGCTTTCTGGAAGGAGTTAATCGTGACATACCAAATGTGAAGCCCAAATGCAAATGTCAGTGGAAAAGCAGGTTAAAGAACAGCTACACATTTAATTTCACCTCGTTTTAAAACAATCCTTTAGCTTGGAACACTCAGTCTCTTGCTTTGTAGCATAATCAATACACTGAAACCCTTGAACAGATGCGTGGTGATAGCTGAAAAGAAATCAAACTGTCTGGAAATCAAAGCTGTGGCACTGCAGCCATCACAAAAGATCTTATCAGGACCCTGGGATATCATATGAAAAACTGTGGCAGGACAGAGCCAGTTTTGAAGTAAATAATGTGAGGTAATTAATCTCCACCCCTTCAACCTCCAAACAGCAGTACCTGCTCCCAGGTCTGATTTACTCTCTGCTCTCCCAGAGACTCTCACCTTGGAAACCTTTATGTTTTAAAACATATGCACAGACATTGTTTGCACTACACCTAAATATCCACTCACAGCTGCTTTGCTGTAGTACAAAGCAACTGCGATGAAAAACCTGCAAAATTAAGTACACTGGAGACTAACAAAGAAAACAAAGAAAACTGGCCGTGTAATCTCTTCCCACACTTCTTACCCAAATCTCCTTTGGCAAGTGGCATGGGAGAGCATATAAGGCTGAGCTCCTCTGCTTTGTACTGTTCTCTGGTGCCTCATGCAATTCCAACTGGGTGTACAGTGAAATACAAAAAAGCTATTCCTCACAAATGGGGAAGCAGATGGAGCAATATTTGCTATCATAAGCGCTTTTATTTCCAAAATTAAAAAACAAAACAAACAAACCCACCCCCCAACAATAGTTTCACTGGCACAAAATGTGCTATTGATCTGAAAGGACAGACCAGATGGAAAAAAGGTCCTGAAGTCTTCTAGATTAAACAAAAATGATTGTCTATAGAAAGGAACTAAACTACAGAAATATTGGCCCTGTTGCTCAAACCAGGGTATTTTTCTCTCTTTTAAAAGTGAAAACACATCTGGTTCACTAGTAAGTGGAAGAATTATATCCTTGAAAATTGCAGGGGACACTGCTGCAATCTGGCACTCCCTGGAACACAGGTATAAGGATTTTCTAAAGCCAGTGGTTGTACTCAGGATACAGTCCCTGCTGAAAACACAGGAAAAATTAAATGTGTATACACTACCTGGCATGGAAAGTATACCTCATATTATACAGAGTTAGATTAACTCACAAGCAAATATTCCTGAGAAAAATTATCTTTACATATGTTGCAACCTAGTGATAATGCCACTATTTAAAAAGTATTTAAAACTTTTTCCTAACATAAATCTTGTAAAACAATTAATTATTTTTTATGTGTTAGAAAAGAGTCTGCTGTTCCTCACCTTATCAGTGTGGGCCTTCAAATGAATATTTCATGGACCCTGCAACAATTTCTCATTACAAAAGCAGAATTACACCTCAAGGAAGAGAACTGCAACAAAAGGTACTTGGATAATAAATATATCTGCAGGTCTGGAAAGCTTTTAAGAATTCAAGAACATTTGTGTACATAAACTGATGATTTATTGCCTGGGAAGAAAACTAATGTGCACTGTCAGTGATTCTGTTTATCCTTAACAAAAATTAGTAACTAAAAATAACTTCAAAATTGTAACTCAAATATCCACACATGTAAAAACACATTCATTTGTAACATAAAGGTCTCTGTGCTTCACTTCAGCAATCTTTCCCAGTATACTGATATACTTTTATGCTCACTATTCTAAAGAAAATAACCTTCTGTAACCTGGTTTGCATATCCCTTTTATCAATTCATTCTGAAGTTCGGAAATACTTATGGGGGAACCCAGAGCTACAGGACTTTAAAAACCATCCTGGGAAATCACCTAAGTCTGCACACCTGACAGGAGTTTCATCACACCCCAGCCCATTTAGGCTCTCTAGTCCTCCATTACCTGCAGATGATGGTAGTTATGCACAGAACAGCTTATTCAGCTCCTGGAGAAACTAAACTGCCCTCTGGAAGTTCAATTATCCATGAAAATCTTTAATGCAGATAATAAGCTTCAATGGGCAGTCTACAATCACTTACTAAAGCTAGCCCTATCAAACTGTGAAGTTTTGTTGTTCAATATTACTGGGTTTGCTTAGAAAGGAGACTTTTCCTTTGCACCAGGAGATCACTTGGAATAAAGAAACTGACTCTCAAATTTCCCACTGGAAAGTGACAGAGCTCAGGCCAGCCAGGTGCCTGGGTGTCATCGGCTTTTTCTGAGCCTCCTCACAGATCACTCAACACTCACAACTATTGATTTTTATCCATTTCTTTCCATTTTGCTCCAAGCTCCTCTATAAGACCAACCACAACAGTTGGAGCTACTGTTCTATAATTGAGGACAGAGAAACAGATCAAACTCTGGGAAGGTGAGAGAACAGACAGCAGAAATTAAAGTGGTAAATCTGTAACATTCAGATCTCCAGTCAATTAATCCCAGGACGTATACTTGTTTTGGGGAAGTGAATCAACCGCTGAATGATGACCTCCTGACATTTTAAAAGCCAATTTTGTGAAGAAAAGGCGAAAAATAAAAAGAAGAATGCCATATAGTATCTAGTCTGACTTAACTCTAGGCTAGCCACTACACTGTTGCCTTTTGATCTACCATCAAAAAGACCTTGCACCTTGCAGAGTTTTGCTTCTGAAGACTGCAGCCTGGCAAGGAAAGGAATTGCACAGTACTGAAATAAGATTAGCTGTTATTTCAGTCATGTCTGCACCAGGTATACTGCTTTGGCAAGTAAAGGTACAGACAGCAGACCCACCATAGCTGCCTCTACATGTCACACAGGACTGAAACAAGTGGGGAACCAAGTAAATGGGAAAAAAACCCCAAAACCAAACAACATGCTGAGATAAGCTTTTATGGAAGTATAATCTTTCTGATTCCTCTTGATGCACTTTGAAAAGAAAACTGCTGCCAGGTTGTTGAGTATAAGCAACTAGGACAAATGGCCAGCACTGCATGTTTATGTTAAACAGATACCCTTTGCCATCATTTCAAAAAGAGGAAGATTACCCTGTCTGTTCAGCCTTCTGTGAACAGTGGTTTGGACACGCTGCTGCATCAGTACCTTTAAGTTGCTATCACATATCTTTCTCAATAAACAATATTGCACAGATATCTCCAGGTAAGGCTGTTTGGAAACACTTATTTAATGGATATACTCTTAGATGAACTTCCAACTAATCACAATTTCCACTAGGTGAATCTTCACATACAACAATCCTGTTTGGGGAACTCCTGCTCCTAGAAACACTCTCTGAAACCTAAAGCCAGAACGTCAACACACTACATCACTGACTCTCAGCCCCCCCCAAATCTGCGAGCACAGGTGGACTTAAATGTGGCAGAGGGTGCCCCAGCAAGATGCCTCACACAGTTGATAAACCTGCCCTCTTGCTCTCAAGTGTTCAGGCTGGCAAAATTGAGCTGGAATAAGTGAAATCCACTCTAGAAATAAGGTGTGGACCAAGTCTTTGCATCAGTCAAAGCACTTCTGGTAGAGGCATGGCCAAGGGGTAATTGTGGAATTGTTGCCATCTCACAGTATAGTCCAAGTTCAATGGAGCCATTAACTACCCAAAAACAGAGCATTATTTCTGGTCATCTTCATTAGGCACATCAAAACACAGGAAAAATGTGGTACTTCAAAACAAAAGAAGGAAAAGGGATAGCTAGAGATTGGACCCACAGATTACTAACCTGGATGAGGTATTGATGGATTTTTGTCTAGTTTTGACAATGGGAACTACATGCTAGGAATGAAAAAGTAATTCACCTGAACATCTATGAGAATAACTTTGCTCAAGTTTTAAAATCCTGATTTTTCTTAAGCAAAAGACAAAAATATTCTAAAGTAAAGGCTCTGTGAAGTTTACAATGAAATGAAAGCCTCAGGAAGAAAGTCAAGGAAATAACAACCCAGTGGTGGTTCACGTGAAGTAAAAGCTAGCCTAGTGGCCGAACTACACTAACTCTTCCAAAGATTTGTCCATTGTAGCATGGCTTTATAACCACTTAGACACCATCCAAATATATAAATAGGTGCCCTGCCTCTCTTCCTTACTCTGCCTTGGTCCTAGCTTATGCTACTGCTCAAGTTGTAAACTCAGAGGGGAATGCCTTGGGTCTGTAAATAAACCCGTGGGTTTGGTGTGATAGGAACAGCAGAGCACTCGCGACTCACGACAACCAAACTTGGAGGCCACCTGGAATCTTGTCACAGCTGTTGTTTACTACACAACATTGCAGGAAAAGATCAGCTCAGTGGGGAGCTGGGAGCTGAGGGTATGAGGACTCGGAGGAAGTGTGCTGGAGGGGCAGATGACACTGAGGAGCAGGGAAAGACTTCAGTTTGCAAAAATATGTGTGTGGTTCACCAACTTATTTCAACAATATTTCACCTTTGGGTCCATTTCAAGGTCTCATTTCTTTATGATAGCTCCCAAATTTAGGGATCAAATCCTCTGATCTCTCAGCAAACCATCCTGTGTCACCCATACAGGCAATGCTCCTATGGCCCCTCTGGGAGCCGACATCATCCCACTCATCCTCAAGGGCTCATCCTAAAATAAATCAAACTCTTAACCAACTCTCCTAAAGAAAAAATCTAAATGATGCTTAATAAGCAGTGTGTCATTGACAAAATAACGAGGCTGAGTCAATCTTTCTGCTTCTTTTTTCCCTTCTGTTTGACCTCTGTCTTCTACAAAAGCTGCTACCGTGCCTTCACTCAGTTCCAGAGCCAAGCACACAACGGGCACGGGGCTGTGTGGGAAACAGGAACCCTCTGGGTTTTCTCACCACCGGTATGAACCAGTCAGGGCTGAACCATGTGCTATTCTCATCAGAATTTCTGGGCAAGAACTGGTTAACAGCACCTTTTTTCTTTTTGCATTTACTAATTATCACTTCATTTAGCCCTTAAATTAGTGGGATAAAAAGCAGCTGTCAGGCCAAGCATGCTCAGTCCAAGTGACCTTGTGTTCTTGTTTCTGTTTACCACATAAGCAGCAGGGAATTCCATTTTCAAAATACAAGGCTTCATAATCCATTAGCACTAGAGATTGGTCCAGGGCTCTGGATTTACTGGTCACGTGTAGCAAGGAATAAAAATATGAGCATACAGCCAGATTAATCTCCAGACCTGTAAAGCATCCCAAACCACCATGCAGCAGTCTCATTCCAAGCCACATATGAATATTAGCATCATTCTTAAAAGCAACCTTTAATACCATCCCCACAGCAAACGAAACAAAAATTAAATGCTACCTGCCCAGCAATTTGGAAAGTGTAGAGACACACAATAACCAACACCCCTTCTTGTATTTTCTGCTTGTTTCACAAGTGAAGCATAAGTTCTGATGTTCTTATTAATACACCAACAACCCACATCTCCCCCAGCTATTTCTAAAAGGCAGGAATCACTTTCACTGCTCTTAATTTTAAATCAAAAGCAAGTCCAAGCAGCTTAGCTCACCATCAAGTTCAATAAATCAGATAAAAGAATCAATGGAAAGCATTTCAAAATGTAACCTTGGTAACGTGTAAAATGTTTCCCCAGAACTTACACTCATTTGCTTTATTTGCTGCTTTAGGAAATGAAATATCACACATAGGCAGAAGGACATTAGTATCACAACACTGCATCTCCCAAGCCTAACACTGCACGTGCTCTCCTGCAAGGCACTTTTTGCAGTATGCCTTAAAAATCTGCAGCCTGCCAAGTTAGGTGATTGAAAAATAATAATCTTTCACAATGACAAAATGGAAAATGGAAGTGTTCAATAGGAAACAATAATCCATATTTATTCTTTATGTCCATGCAGAGTACATCAAACATAATTTGTTTCATGCTTTTCACTGATAAAATGAGCATAAACTCAATGGTGTTATAACAGCATCTGCCATTTGAAGAATCAACATTTGTCAGTGTTACCACTCAATTTTAACTGGTCTTACGCAGCCCTCCTGCATGCAACACTTAGACTGAAAATGACTATTACTGTGCGTACCACTGTGTGATATTTGTTGGCAAATACTGATTTTTGAGTTGCAACATAATTATTCAGTATTTATATAAGTCTACCAGGATAAACAATCTCTGATTCACAACGAGACAGAAAACTACAAATTCTTTTGCTGCTTATCTCAGTATCCTGTAACTAAGATGTTTACTTATTCTTATTCCAGCCTAATCTAAAGGGCATACCATTATTCCCACAGCTCAGCCACGCTAAGCAAAAAAACCTTTTGCTTAGAAGAATGTCCCCTGCCACCTGCAGAATGTCAAAGAGAGGTGCAACAAAGTAGGATCACTCTCCACTCTTTGTACGTCTTCCCAAAATGCCAAGGACAGTCCCATTTTGAGTAATGATTCTGACCTTCTAGAGATTACCATGCTCCAGACTTCTTAGTTTTTCTTCTGGTTTTATTTTTTTTTCCTAGTTGATTTTTTGGTTTGGTTTTTGGGGTTCTTTTTTATTTGTTTTGGTTTGTTGTTTTGAGTGAAAATGAGCGTCTCTTTCTCAGCTTTGCTAACTCTTGTTGCTTATCTCCTACATGAATCAAGGATGACCTTCCAACAGTGGCAGATGCCTGCAACAATGGCACCCAGCCATAAAATGCTGTTCAATTCTACAAGCTAAACAAGCATCAGAAATAAAGTTCTGCTCAGGAAACAAAAATAGAAGCTGCTTTCTTATTCATAGGTTTTAAACCAATTAACAACATTCACCATCGTGATGTTAATACAGACTATTTCTAAGGCAAGCAATCACTTCATGGCAGTTTTTTTTAGGGTTTTTCTCCACAGTAGGCATCACAAGGCTTGCATCACACCATCAACTGCTCCAAAAAGGTAATCAAAGAAGCCTAATTCAGAGATGAATCATTTTCCTTTTCAACCCTATCTGCTGTCACACATGGAAGTCTGCCCAAGCTGAAAACAGTCTCCCCCACAGCCGTGCACACCACCACAGGAAGGCTGCCCCAAAAATAAAGATGAAATTCTACCACATGGAGTCCACCAGGTCAGTGTTTTGTTACTTACAAGGCACAGCATGGCGATAAAGGTTATCTCGAATGGTCTGCTGCAGATCGTGATCCGGCGACCCCTTCTGAAACCTCTGGTTGAGATAATGCCGCAGATCTTTGTTCAGTCTGCTTCCTGCAAAGACAAAAACAACAATTTATTTGTTTCTAAACGCACACAATTAACATTTCCAATTGAGGCAAATGTTAGATTTCCATTCAGAGTCCCCTAAATTATGGCATGCTGACTTTAGGAGCAGAGCTCATCTTCCTCTACAAATGGCTAATCACCAAAAATAACTTGCTGTAAACAACAGGTCTCTCTTGTCTCATAATGCATCTTTCCTCCTGTGGTGTTAAACAGATCATCATTCCCTTTTATCACTTATTTGTCTGAGCAAATGGAGACAGACAGATGATGGGAAAAAGAAGAAAAATAATAAAGGTATTGCTTTTGCAAGTCACTGGAGGGTGAGCTGGGCAGAGAGACAGAAGGCAAAAGCTGCTCCCACTGGATGTACTAATAAAGCTGAACATGGCTAAACAAATCAAGCAAGTGCTATACTACACTCTAGTATCTATCCCAACACACAGCACGAGTTACAAAAGTTTTGAATTAACAAGTTAAGAGCACCTAAAGCCCTTAAAAACAACAAAATGATATCCAATGCTTTTCACTTAAATCTGTGTATTTCCCTGTTCAGGTTTGAACACCTTCAGAAGTGTGAAAGAAGATAAATAAGCTGAAAGTGAACACACAAAAAAAAGAAGAAAAAAAAAAGGAAAAACAAATGTAACTGTTAATGAACATTGCCAGTTGCTGAATACCAAATACTTTTTTGTAGCAGAATATATGAACTGGAGAAACTTAATGAAGTCTTTTCCCAAAAATCTTTCCAAGTTTGGAATAACATTGACATTAATTTGACTGAAGAGCAAAAACAGGGATTGAAACTCTTGTGTTCTAAAATGAAAAGAAAAAAAATACTGGAAAAGCTTCTGAGAAATGCAACCAGGATGATCAAAGCTTGCAGCAGTTGCCACACAAGGACCAAGAGAGGGATGCTGCAGCCTGCTGTGGACATCAGTCTCCAACATGTCCTGAGGTCACCTGGGAACTGGGCACTGCTTGCCTCTCCCAACACTGGGATGGGGAGACACCAAGGAGAGCTGAACAGGAGCCTGGTTTAGAATCTTGCAACAGGGGCAAGAGTCCACAGGCTGTACAGCTCTCCCTGGAGAGCACTGTGGGGGCAAGAAGCTTATCCAGGAGATTCAAGGGGAGATGGAAAAGCATTTTTAAGACAGACCCATTGGGGGCTGCACAATCCCAGAATGGTTTGGGTTGGAAGGGACCTTAGAGATCATCTTGTTCCCACCCCCCTGCCATGGGCAGGGACACCTTCCAGTGGACCAGGTTGCTCAATGCCCCATCCAGCCTGGCCTTGGAAAGAAGAGGGAAAAGGAAATCCCTTGAGTTTAACGTTAATTGCTGGTGGCTGGGAGACCTGGGAAAGAAGTGGGGGAATATCAGGTATCTTGCTCTTTCCCTTCCCTTCGCCAGGCATCTTATTTATGGCCCCAGCTGAAGCCAAAATGCTGGACTACATGGACCTCAGGCTGAACCACTGCAGCTGTTTCCACAGTCTTTTATCATTTGCATTATGATTTTTTGAAATGTGAATATGTAATGCAGAGATCACCTCAATACATCTACACACCAAACACAGCCTCCCAGTTGCAGATTCCTGGCTGGAGCCTCTAGGAATCACTGCAGAGCAAATCAAGAATAATAATACTGCAATGGAGTCTGGGAGGCAGCAGCAGCACCAGGCAAATGGTGAAATAAGAAAGAGTGCAGACTGTTATGTGACCATGGGCAGGCTCAAACTACTGCAGCCCTGCAGCATTTTACCAGAAATGTTGGTTTAAAAACAAAACTAAACACAAATAAACCCTGCAGTCTGAAGCACTATGTCAGATTTTAAAAATAACTATGTGATTTGTATTTAGATCCTCCTGACAGCTTTTCCTTTTAATTAAATCTCTTATTGAAGAAAGAAAGGCACAGGCAGCAGGCCCAGCTATTAACAGAAGGAAATTTCTTAAAGACCAAGATGCTCATTACAGAAATGAAACAACAAAACTGAAATTAAGGGAGATGTAATTGGCTCAAAACACTTTCCTGAGTGACCCCAGCAACAACCCTCACTCCCAGAGTAAATTATCAACCCATTTTCTAACAAATGGTCTCCAGTTATTACACCATAAAACTGGTTTCCCACATAGGAGGCACTTGGAGGGTTTGGCAGACTTGTGGGCTACAGTTTTTCAATATCAGAGCTGACTTTCCAAACTCCAAATGTTTGATTTCATACCACGTTGTTTTACTCCAGAGGGAGACTGGGCAAAAAAAAAGAGCATCTGCTGAAATAATAAAGTAGTTCTTTATCTTTTCACTAAACAGTCCATATTTTTCTTTGCACAAGAGAGAGTAAGGCAAGGTGGTTTTTCATAGCAAAAAAGGACAAATATGACATACTGTTTGGGCATAATGCAAGAGCTTATTCCAGGGAAGAAATTAATGCACAAAACTGCAGGTACCACATAAGTAAACTTTCTTCCAAAATACTGTGTGATCCCTGATTCAATGATTTAAGTCACAATAATGTCTTGAGATGAAAAAGCTCTGCTGAGCTAGGGCTTGTTTGACCACAGAAAATATGCAATTTAATGATGATATCTGCTTTTAGCTTCCCTCTGTGCCCATTCCATCTAGCATCTCAGTCTATTATGGCCCCGCTGGAAAGTTTGGTTATTTGGTTTATGCAGGAGCTGGGATTTCCCAGCTGAGTCACTGAAGCACTAGTTAAAAAGGCACTTGCAAAAACAGGGGCTATAGCAACACTTACACTCACAGAAGTGTCCCCTCCGGGAGCTCAGAGTGATGCTTATTTCTATTACATTTATTTTAGAAGAGAAGGAAGACGAAGGAAAAAAAGAGGCAAAAAGAAACACAACCCCCAAAAAGCTTGCTAAGCTACATTCCTGTTGCTAAATTCCAGGAAAGTCTTGACAGAAATAAAGGCTTCTTGTAGCCCTGACGATCTCAGCTCAGCAGATGCTGAGGCCACAAGCTGTGGGCATGAGCAGGTTCAGGAACTCCCTCCGCTGCATGGCAGAAGAAAATGAGCTAACACAGAAACTAACTCTATGTAGGAAGCTGCCAAAAGGATCCAGCCTGGAACATGTTGGATTTTTTACCATTTGAAATGTTTCCCTCTGCTCTGATCTCTTCCAAAAATCTCCCCCGAGTTGAGAGGGCACGCGCTCGGCACTGGCGTTGTTCAGTAGGTTCTAGTGCTGCACACAAGTTTATAAACTCTGCTATGCTCTTAGTCCAAAATGTATGCACCCATAATCTCTGAGAACCTGAAAAATATGCCAGTGACATTTCAGCAACCTCCTCTGTGCAAATCTTAGCAGCAAAACTCACTCTGATCCTCAGGGGCATCACTGGCTTGTCCATACTCCCTCTGAGACCAAGCCTCACCTTTGAGGGCTTCTGTCCATGCACCAGCCACCACCAGACTAGAAGATGGACAGGTGCCCAGAACCACCTGATTTTACACAAAAGTCCTCCCCTTTGTAAAATTTAAATCCATGTCATTGTGCTCAAGAAAATACTTCCTTTAGAGAGGAGCTGTGTTAACCAGAAGTACATACTGGCCTTCAAAATACTCCCCTGTTCTCATGGAGACTGGATTTTACATTTACTCTTTTGAGATCCTTTCCTTTCTTCTCTGCTAAAAGCATGTCAAAAGATCCAACAGTGATAATAGTGGAGGGACAAGAGATGCAACCCAGGAGCAGCAGTTTCCAAAGCAGAAGATACAGGTCTGAAGACCCCGTGCTCTGTTCTTCCTTTGTGCTGGTCAGCATATGTTGGAAATTGTTTATTTGCACACAGAAAAATCACCTTGTTATTTCTGTAATGAAAATTAGGCTGATACATGTAACTTTAGATCAACAGACACACACACAAAAATGAAAAGCTCACCAATATTTATAGTTAACAAGTAAGGCATGGTCAAAGATTTTTTTGGTGCTGTTGCAACAGTTTCCTTTTCCTTTTTTCTCTGCTGAACAAAATCAATGCCCTTTTTTAATGTGAAGATGGAGTCAGAGAACCAACTTTTCAGTGCTTCTCTCCCCTACTCCAAATCTGAGATGCTTCCATCTTATTTTCTGAATCCTTTGAATGAAACACAGAGCAAAACAGCTGGTTTAATCTATTCTTCATAATTATTATACTGTATTTTAGGGTACATCTATCAACCTCCCCAACCATTACATTGTAACAACATTTTAATAGTAAATAGAAACCCAAGGGGGAAACATCTCTCATAGCAAAAAATATATTTACTTACATATAGTTTTCTGAGCAACAATAAACGGTCAGGTTTTTGTAGCTCAATGTGGAACTCAGATCGGTCTGTGATTAATGAAGAATATTGACAGTTTCTAAACACATTGTTTTCAAACCCACAATTCTGTCACACATTTGTCCTCCAACAGTTACCTGATATAAAGTCACTAGGGAAGCTATGCTTTGAACTATGCTCTGACGCTTGGTGCTAAAATTCCCAGTTTCTGCAGGAGGAAAGCTGCATGTGGGATCATCTAACACCGACTTTGCAGCGTGAGAAAATCACCTCTTCGAGAGCACTCCCACCAGCAAGCAGCAGCACAGACCTGAGGGCTGAGAGCTTCCTGCCTTGCTGCCATGCTGGCTTCCAATAGGGAAAGCAGACTGCATAAATGACCAAGCAGAATCTGAATTTTTTCCCAAGAAAAAGCTGAGTGTGAACATCACAGGGCTGCCAGCACCTTCCTGCCAGCTGGTGGATGGTCTATGCCAGGACTGTGCAATATGTGTATTCTGAAGATGTATTTTAAACTCGCGCTTTATGCGTTTGGAAACTATCATTTTATAGTTTATGTTTATATTAATTACTGCAGCTGTTTGATCCCATTTCTGTTTGAGATGGTCACAGATAATCCTGATAAACAGCCACGCTGACAGAGCCTATAGATGCTCGTGCAAAGATGGGTCAGGGTCAGGCCCGGGACACACTGGTCCCTGACCTATATTACACTGCTGTAAGCAGATTACACCAGTATATATTTTTTTGCTTTACCCTTCTTTAGGAAGGAACCAATTGCTACATTCACGGTGACTGATAGCATCTGAACTGGAAAAATCTATTTTCTGTTCCTGAATTGCAGCAGAACCCCCCTTCACCTGTCAGGATCTCTGTTTAAAGGTGTCTTTAGCAGAGGGATTCTCTGTGGGCAGACAAAGACCGTTTCAAAACAACAGGGCCATGAAGCAATGAAAGGTTAAAGGCCTCACTAAAGGGATAAAAGTGCAATAGAGTCATCTGGATTAAGAGTCTCTCTCACCACCCTGATGTCTACATTGAGAGGGAAGGATTCAATTTTTTAAAGACACAAAGATTGCACGTGTTGGATTTGCAGTATAAACCGCTGATTGTAATGCACTGTCTTTCATCTGAAGATCTCTATCTGAAGTTATTTAACTAATAAGTTATCATGGTTGGCAGGGTTTTATTTCTGTGCTACAAAATGTAGAACTGCAGATAAGGGGGGAAAAAACCCCTACAAAACCCAAGCCAAACAAAAAAATCCAAACCCTGCTTGTTAAGAGCCATAAGCAGAAAACCTGCACTTCATGTTTTCTAGAGCAGCAAGTGGACTTGCAATGTCAGCTGACTGGCCTTACAGGCTGGGGGACTTCACTTGGGCTCCTCTCTCCAGGGCTCCCGCTCTGCCCAGCAGAAGGTACCCAACACAAACTCATCTATAATTAGAGCCAAAATAGCTCCCCTTAACTATAAAGTGTGATAATTAAGCTGGTTATAAATCTAAGACTCCTTTAAAAACAACTGCCTATTTTTAAAAGACATGTTAAAATATTAATAATGTAACTCAAGACAACTTCTCAGTCTGTTGTTAAATCCTGGCTAAAAAGTGGGGTGTAGACAGGGTTCCTGGGAAACAGAAGACAGTTCTTAAAACTTTTCCAACAGTAATGCCAGGGCATCACCACTGTCTCTTACTAATACTTGCCATAGATTTTCCTCAAGTCCTGTTGCAACAGTGTCCCTGATACTCACACATATATTCTGTTAATGCTTGGAGAGATTCATATTCTATTCCTGGGCAAATTAATAGAATAATTTTCATTGTAAAGTCCAGGAGGTAGCAGTCCATCTTAGAAAGCCGAGTAGATTTTTATCATTTAACAAGAATGCACTGGTAGCCACATCATCATCAAATATTCCTAATCCCAGCAGTTGTTATGGAAATGATAATAGTTTGTGCTATATCGTTTCATCCTGTCCCATCCTTGTCTTCCAGCTGCTGTCCAAAAGTGATTATAAATAATGGGGCTATAAAAGCCATTCAATAATTAGAAGATTCATTGGCCATATGCCAGCAGTGACAAAAGAGAGTGATTTATGTAAGATGAGTCTGTCACATCTGCCAGATCACAGTTTCATTACGCCTGCGGCTTTAAGGTCACAGTTTAGCACTGTTTCAACAGCCATTTGTCAAGGGGGTGCTGGGGAGAAGAGGTGAAATACATCATGGTTTTGTTTGCTTTCTTGTTTTAACTACTAAGTAAATAAGTAAATAAAGTCCAGTACCTACATTTGTTATTTCATGTCTCTTGTGAGGTCAGAGACACAAGAAAACATTCATCATAGTTGGCCAGAGTTCAAATAAGATCATGAAGAAAAAACATGCCATTCAAAAGCCTTAAGAATTCATGTGGCTTCTTAAATTCAGTACAATCTAAGCATGTTCTGTCTTCCAGCCACCCATGAAATGAAGGTACCTTGTAAACACATAACATGTTGGTAAATTAATTGCTACATTTTCCTAACACAAGTAAACTTAAAAACCTTTTTGGCTCAGTGTTCTAAAATGATATTTAAACATTGCCATGGGAGTTCAGATTAACAATTAACAGGGCTCAGCAAACACCTAATTTGATCCCAATTCCACTTTCTCCTCTTCTTTTCCTCTAAAAAACAAACAAAAAAACCACCAATGAACTTTTATCGCTGGTTGCCAATAGTAGCACCATAAAGTCCAGATGTTTAAATGTTCCCCATAAATGCTTCAATAACCTCATCCGTTACTGTCAGTGATTGCTTCCATTCCAATGCGGACAGTCTCTGGTGACAAAAACTACTGGTCTGAGGGTGCAGACTGGATCTTTGCTGGAAATGCTACACTCAGTACCAACCAATATATTACTTTAATTTGTACCAGCCTCCTAAAACCAGACTGCAGTCAGATGAACTGCTCAGATCAGAGCCCAGATGCTGCCATAATTCTAACAAATCCATACCATAACAAAAGCAAAATGACTGCTCACCCTTTGCCTACCTCCTGAAGTAAAACATAAAATACTTCCCAATTTTTACGCTTTAGACCCTTCTGTGAACAACAAAGCCTCATTCATTGCAAAAGACTCCAGTGGACAGAAATTATGATAAGCTGGAGGGTTATGCCATAAAGAATTGCACAAAGTTACAGGATGAGCTACCTGCACAGCAATAAAACCCCACTTTGATGGAGCATGGTTAAGCCTTGAGCAGCAGCAGCCTGGCTGCTGAATCAGCAGTGAGCACTTCAGTGCAGCTAGTAATTCCTGTCTGGAGAATGAATGACACTTGTTACTTCATCACTAACACAACATCTTAAAATATTATTTTAGGTGTAAGCCGTGAATCTGAAGGAGACGTATTCACACTCAAAACTTTGAGGTCATGTTCAGAATCAGGAGCAGGCAAGAGCCTTCTTGGCACGCTACCTTTGGTATCGCTCTCAATCTGCATGGGTGAGTGAACCAGCACTGAGGTGGTAATTCAGCATTTGCTGCTACAGAAATGCACTTAACAGATCATAAATCCCTGGTGAAACTATTCTAAGAGCACGTCACCTCATCTACTCTATTCGCAGGGTGCTCCACCTTATTTTCTGTGCATTAATAGTGATTCATATTTCTACGCTGAATTTAAACAAATAGCCTTTCAGCTGAGAAGTGCCAGGAAAACCCACAGAGCTCAGGTACTGAGGTTGAAAAGAAAAAAATATCATTATTTAAACACCAGGCCTGAATATTTTGAACATTTGTGACAAATACGCTTCTGTTGCTCTCAATTGAATTCATATCAGCAACAATAGCAAATGCAGAAGCAAGCCCAGCCTTTCTGCCTTTCTGGCCCCTTCAAGCTTCTGGTGCCCTCAGAGTTTCAGACCTGAATTTCTTGAGGCTCGTGGAGAAGAAAAGTTCCTTTACCCTCTGACATCTTTGCAGCCCAGGACAATCCCGACCTGGGAGACAGGGAGGCCACACAGCCACAACTGCATCGCAGGAAGGGGAGCCTGCCCTACCCTGGAGAGACAAATTAGATCTTTCTACCTCAAACAAGATCTATTTTATTATTTTCTTCCTCAAAATACTGAAGTTTAAGTTCTGCTCCTCTTCTTAAATCATGTGATATCATTTGCGTCTGTATAGAGCCTATAGCATCATGACAGTAAATAAATGATGACATTTCTCCAGAGAAAGTGGCAACCATACCTGCCCCAGGTAAGTCTAAGGAAGGGAAAATCTGATACCTGGGAGGCAAAAATATGATAGAACATGCTGCTCAAGCAACAAGAGCATATGATGAACAGAAGAGGGAAAAGCAAGGTCAGCAGTATTAATGACCGTTTGCCTTAGATACCTCTAAAGCACATGTGAACTGGCCAGGCACAAAGCTGCAGAAACATGATTTGACTCATCCAGATGGATGCTGGCAGATGTGGAGCTGGCCAGGGTGCTTTGTAGCCATAGTTAATCATGAATCCAACTAACTAAAAGCTGGAGATTAACCACTCCCACTCTGTTTCTGACTCATAGGAGACCTCTTTTCTTCCTCTATGTCATTTTCAAGAAATGCTACTCCCTGCTCTTGCCTCAGCTTTTTGTTTCCCTTGTTCACTTTTAAGAATCTGCAGACACATGAGGAGGGAGTCAAGCATGTCAGGTGGTCTCTGGGAATGACAGCAGAGGAGCAAGGTGAGCCAAGGTGAGAGAAGGGACCCACTGGGATGACAAATGCAGAATATTTTCCTACTAAAATGAAAAATCTCCAAGATAAAACTATAAAATTGATTAACAGCCACACACACAATAGTGTTTTCACAGCAAAGCTCAGGGAGGTACATGGACAAAGAACAGAGTAATGCAACATCCTCTGCTCTTGTTTTCAATGAAGTTTAGATTAATATCGTGCTAAATACTTTATCCAGTTTTGTGGCCAGATCAGTGTTGACCCAGAGTTAACTGGCTGACAATCAAGCTGTAACATTAAAGCTACGTCCATAAATGCCTCTGCTTGGCAGTGACCTTAAATCAAGTGCCCAGAGCAAAGCCTCAGCTCTGCAAAGCTTTACAGCAAGCCAGGCCCAGAGGTGAATGTAGGGAAGCAGAGACATTGCTCTGAGAAAGGCATTCAGCCTTGCACACAAAGGCACTGCTGTGCTGGGGCACTTTGCACTGCGTGTTCCAGCAAGGAAGAGCAGTGAGGAGTTTGAAGCGATCAATAGTGGCAAGAGTCGTTGATGTCGCCACG
The DNA here is from genome assembly GCA_013397815.1 of Aleadryas rufinucha. Lineage (NCBI taxonomy): Eukaryota > Metazoa > Chordata > Aves > Passeriformes > Aleadryas > Aleadryas rufinucha. The sequence continues at coordinate 1,838,408 of VZTH01002852.1, forward strand.
TAGGCTTTAAAAAAAAAACAAAAAAAAACCCCAACAGCAACAACAACAGTAAGAAAGAAAATAAAAATCCTCCTACCCAACTGAAGTGAATGCAGAATGAAACCACTGTAAGAGAGTGCCACGGGATGCAGCCTCTGAGGGATTCAGCAGAGCAGCTCCCACCCCGTCTGCTCTGAGCGTTTCCATCAATGAACACAGGCTGGGATAGGTGAGCAGCCCGACCTTCCAGCCAGGCTTCCCAGGAAAGCACACAGGCTGGGATATATGAACAGCCCGACCTTCCAGCCCGGCTTCCCAGGAAAGCACACAGGCTGGGATATATGAACAGCCCCGACCTTCCAGCCAGGCTTCCCAGGAAAGCACACAGGCTGGGATAGGTGAGCAGCCCGACCTTCCAGCCAGGCTCCCCAGGAAAGCACAGCCTGCCCGGGAGCCACGCCACAGCGTTTGCCATCGACACTCCTCCGTACATCCGCGCTGCGTGAGGCTACCTGGATAAGGCAGCATTGTTCCTTCCCCTTCGCTCCAGGATGCCAGCAAGCTCTGCCTTTGCTGGGATGAAGGGAGGGTTTACAGGAGCAGCAGAAGTAGGGTGGGGGTGAAGAAGAAAGTCTAGCTAAAATAATAAGAATGGGAGACTCAAGATGAAAAGCACTTGCAGTCTTTCACTCCAAGGAAAAGACCCATTTCTGGAAATGAGATGCACATCTCTCTATGTCTCCTAAAAGGAGTTGCCATATGTTCTAAAAGTAGGATATAATATTTGAGCTGTAAAAGCCAAATCAGCTTGAGAAACAGACGGCATTACAATGCTTTAGCAGAACAAGCCCCCCATAACAATATGCCAACAAACTCATTTTCTAGAATGGCACCAGGAAAATATTTTCAAAATCTGAAACCCATTCCCTAAATACAGCATTTGGTTCTTCCAGAATGGGAAAAAAGTGCCACACATATGCCAGAATTGGGGAATTCTAAATACCTCTTCATATTCTTCGATATTTTTTTTTGCTTGCTTTTCTCTGTAATTTTTGGATAGCGTTTTTTGGAGCTTTTTTTTTTAAACTTTACCTCAAACTTCTTGAGCAGTAATTCTTGTTCTTCCTTGATTGCTGGAGGAACAAATTCCCATAGCCCAGCCAGGTCACCTCTGGATATTGATCACAGGGTTATAGTTCTTTGCTCTGACCTCCCAGCTCCAGGACATGTGTCAATATTAACAGCCTAATTTCCAGAGGTACTGAATACATAAAATCCAATGCTGAGAACCTGTGATTGTTAGGCTATAAACACACATGAAATGCAGATATTGTCAGAACACTAGAATTCTGATGCTGTTTTTTAATTTTTTTTTTTCCTCACAAGTATCTCTATCACGTAGAAGATGTTGGCCTTCTTGGAAGAAACCAGCTAAAAATCATGTGTCCATTAAAAGATCTGTCCAGAGCATGTTCCAGCTGCTTTTGCCCATTCTCCAGTGTGGTTGAATGACACACACTCAGGTGAACCAGTGTCTGACCAAAGAAAAATAATTTTTTTCTTCCTCTGCAATATAACCATTTACAGAGTGCTACAGGTTAATTTTCCAACCTGCCCAAGAAATTTCCCAGAACCAAGATTTGCCAAGAAACAAATAATAACAGAAACAAGACTTGCTGAGCTCTCGCCTCAGGAAGTAAAGGTCCTGCTCCTACTACGTTATTTTCAAAAAGCACAACTCAGCTTAACCTCAGATGGACCTGCTTTTCTTTTTTCCTATTTTAAATATAATTACACATTTATGTTCATATAGAATAGATGCCAAACCACTAACATAGAGTACAGAAAGGAAGCACACAGGCAACAATGCCGTGTGATTTAGAAAAGCAAGCTCTCAAAGCTGAATGTAATTATGAGCTAAATCTGTTGGGAAAAAAGCATTTAAATGGAAAAATGTGTTATAACGGGAGCTGCTGAAGCACATTTTACAAGAGGCCTAAGAAGCCACAAAAATTGAGTAAGGAGGTCACACTGGTTTTAAAAACAACCCTGGCTTATAGGGAAAGTGACTGCAGCTTTTTTCAGTTTCATATTGTAGACAAAGGGAAAACAAGATCTAAGCAACTGCACTAGCTCTGGTTAATTATTCTAACTGTAAACATTTTTGCTTTATTTTTATTGTACCATTGGAAGTGTTTTCTGAGGGCTGGAGGATATTCTCCATCCCTGGAAAATATTACATCAACACTGAATGTTTTTCTTGAAAAATCATGTTCAACATGAAAGAGAAATTGATTCAAGCTAGTTCTCTAATGTCCTGAGCTATTACTTGGAAATGTAATTTAGGAAGACACTGTTGAATAGGCAGGTAAAGGATCTGGAAGAATGGGGAGCCAAGAGCAATTTAAAAGAGTTCAGAGTAAAATGATGCAATGAGACGAATCTTTTGAATTGCTCAGGTGACCAAGAGCCCAGGCAAGTTGAGAAAACCTTCCTGGTACAAGGGAAGCGTTAACATGGCTGTTCTGCTGTAAAAGCAATTCAATACACAGCATTGTGGGCCTCCCTTTCGTGCAGAAAATGGAACTGAAATTCTAAAATCAGATTTTACAGCACAGACAGAATGAATGAGTTGGCTGGAGCAAGCAGGAACTATGGAAGTCAGTTATGGGTTTTAATAAAGTACCACTACCTCTTATTGGCAGAACTCAAAAGTACAAGTGAGAAGTGAATGAGGGCAATGTTGCTGTTAATTATTGCACATACAGTCACACAAAGCAAAAATGCTCTGATTCTTGAGACTATCACACAGAGCAACTCTTCTCTTCTGTAATCTTCATGTTAAAGTCTGGTCAAAGGCAACAGCTATAATATTGAAAAAGTCACATTTAAAACAAAAAACCAAATAACTTGTACAGCATTGGTCTCTAACATAAATTTAATACTTCATATAAAGCAAGTTTGGCAATTAAAAAAAAAGCACATGAAAAAGCTTACTAGGCTCTGTAACAAACATCTTCATTGCCTTGGTCACAAGGTCTTGTTTTCTCAATGAGTTTAGGAGCACCTGTATCATGTTTCTGTCACCCCAACTTTTCCCTCTGAGAAACAAACATGAGTATTACAGATGTTAAAACTCACATTTTCTTGAGCAGGAAATAAATGTTTATATGCAGCATATAGCAAAATGTATATTTCCAGAGACAACAGCTACAAGATTTAGACTTATTAGTGCAGGAATTTTTAATGGAAAACATGTTTTTGGGGATAAGAATTTTAATTACAAAGAAACAGCATACAACTTGTTCCCTTAGATATAAAGCAGAGCAGTTCTGCAGCAGAATAAAAAGGTCTCTTTTGATTAAAAAAATAATATTGGAATAAAGAGAGAAACACTCAGCTCATGTGTATGGCGGGTCAGACATTGTCCTGGTAATGCTTTTGATCCCAAAATGGCATTTCTCAGAATAGAGGCATTCCTCAGGAACGTGACATTTCTGCAGAAATCAGACACAGCTCTGATGGTGCCTTTTCAGACCACGCCTCACCCTGCCAGGCTGCCCTGATCCCAGCCACGGCTCCTGACTGTCCAAGCTCAGTCAGTCACGCCCTTCTGCCCACATGCTTCTTTTCTCTCCCCTTCCTACGATCTGTAGACAATGCACACTGCAGGAATAATAATTAGCACACCCATCTAAAAGAGGGGGCTTATGAAAGGCTACCGACACCCAGGCTTGACCTTCCCCCTGCAAACAAAAAAAGTTAACCAAAGTACCGGTTCAGTTCTGAAGAAACAAAAAATTGGTACCTCCAGAATGAAGTTTCACAGATTCTGGTTTGGTAGAAAAGGAAATATAGGCTTTTTTTTTGGCAAGTGGGGCCTCCCTTATGTGAGTACACCTACTTAGCTGCAGGCATCTTACACTAAAAACAATTAACTGGAAAATACGAGACCAGAGGTGGGCAAAATAACAGGTTCTCAGAATTCAAAGTGGAAGCAAACACTGGTTTCATTCCCATTACATTACTCTTTCCAACAGCAATCTTGGTGGCTTTCCTGTATATCCACAACGAAGGCCTTTTGTGAAAGACTAACAGGAAAAGCAGAAATGAAATGTTTAATCAGGCTTTGCTGCTGGCTTTGGCATCATGGGATTATTCCCATTTTACAGGACACAAGTAGACCTGACCATGCTTTATGCCCATTTTTACCAGTAAGTTCTGGCTCTCCAGACTCACATGCTTCTAACCAATTTGCAATTCTGCCAGGAAATCTGCATGCTCAAGCAGCAGCTTTACTGTCATTGCCATTAAAACCAACAGCCACTTTATTTTTTAAATTATTTTGATAAGCGTTCTGATGATCCAGCTAAAGATTACAAGAGAGGCAATAAAAACCAATAAAAATCATCTTTAATTGTCTAAATACCAATTCCTCCTCCTTAAGTTTTTATTCTTTAATTTTGGAGAGCTCTTCTTACACCTTCTCGGTTGGTTTGCTAACAAACATTTTTCAGCCTCATTTAATCAAATGCATTTGGATGGAGGTCCCTAACACTGACTCTGAAATGGAAAGCTCTAATCAGCTTACCCTCAAATTCATTTTATGCTTCTCACTTTTGGGAGTGCACAGTCAAAGCTCTGAAGTTCTGCAAAGCTGAAAGACTTCTTAAGCAACACAGGTACACTGAAGCCTCCTGTACTCCCTCTGCTACTGGAGGGGAAAAACAAGTTGTAGAGGTCTAAACTGATCCAGCAAAAGATGCAAGAGAGCACAGCATGGGTCTTGCATTTCTGCTGAGTGTGTGTCACTATGGTTTTTGCTTTTATGCTACTCTGGGATTTCAGAAAGCTCTACCTTCAGTCATTAAGTCATCAGGAATTTTTTCTGCTGAGTTAAAAGGACTTTGGGTCAGAATCTCCCAGCTTGGCAAGAAAAGGTGTCAGACAAGTAGCATGCAAAAGGAATAGCTATTCATCAAAGGAGCAATCCAGAATAATGCACTGTTCCTGCTTGAACACAGTCCCACTGCCCCACTTTCAGAGTCTGAACCAGAGTAGATGAACAAAGGAGGAACTTTGGAAGACAGATGGGGTTTTAAATAGAATAGAGCATAATGCACAAAGGCATCCAGGAGCCACAGATGAACAGTTCACCGAGGGTACTCAAAATTCCAAGTCTCCTCCAGACAGGAGCTGCACTACTGTCCCTAGTTTTGTGCTACTCACACTCCTCTGCTAATAAGTCCCATGGTGAGACCTTCAGATTCCTAGAAATAAACTCTGCTGCTGTTTCTGAGTGCGTCTGACCAGGCTGGCCTGGTAAACCCATCACCTTTGAGGTGTTTTATTCACACTTCTGTCCTTGTTGGGGTTTTTTTGTGGGTTTTTTTTTTTTTTTTTTTTTTAAATTATGTGCCTAAATATTAATTCATTGGTCTAATTTTACATTTCTTTGGTTTTGGTCTTTCTTTTAAGTCCCACCCTGTTTGACAGTTAAGCTTTTAAAAGAAACTTAGGAGCACGACCCTTTCATGATACGACGCTCCCTGGTCCTGCTTTGCACCTCTGCTCAGACCCAGAGGTCCCATTGTGGGTGGAACCCAGAAGTTCCATCCATGCACAACAAGGTGCATCCACAGCTGCTGTACAAACACCATGTACACATTACCCTGCACTGCCAGCACAGAAATGGCAGATGCATCTACACAGGCTGATAATTGATTTACTCATAATTTGCAACCCTTTGCAAAGGAACTAGACTTCCTAGCAATCAATGAGAAAATAACCTTGTTAGCAAAAAAGCCAATGTTCTTCTAAATTAATCAGTTCTTTTTCATCCAAACAGTACAGATAATGAGAGAGATGATGACATTTCACATGACCTATAAAAAGTAGTGTTTCTATTTTAGGCTCTCCTTCGTAAGGGTGCCAGGATGATTATGTTTTGTTTACTGGACAAAATAATCTCTTATTTGTTAAGGCTTGAATGCAATTTTATACAGTACAAAATTTTATCTTCTATTGTCTTAATTATCATCTGGAGGGTTGAAGCATGAAATGATGGCACAGAAGAAAATGAATATTAATGTGTTCTAGCTGCAATTTAAAGAGAAAGGACTTGGAGCTTTCTTTTGCTCGTGTGCTTAATATACCACATCAGACTAGTGAATTATATCCCATTTTGCTGGTATTGTTTCTCCAAGCAGAATGAAGAAAACAGACACCAACCTTTTGTAGACTCGCTACGTTCTCAGTGTTCAAACACACAACCTTTTCCTCTAATTTCCTTTTACATCACTTGCGAAAAAGTGTGAAAATGTTTCCTGCTTAGGATGGTGTGCAAGACTACACCACTGTTTTTAAAGTTCTTTGTGTGACACCTTTGTCACCTACAGCATGTTCTCATGCCAGTGTGAAAGCACAGGCAGCAGGAGCCTTTTCTCTCGTTTGCCTCATTTGCATCCTAATAGCCAGAGAATTCAGTGTCTGGGGGAAAAGGTGCATGTATCCCGGGAGGAGATGGCAAAGAGGAGAACGTCTTGGATGATGAGCAGTGCACAGTGACACGAGTGGGTTTTCAACCTTCCTAGGTGGAAATCAAAAGGGAGCTCAGTGTGCCGATTTTAAATTAAAACAAACAAAATGCAGGGTCTGACCAGTTCAGCTTCCAAAAGTACCAGCAGGGATTGAAAAAGACAGCACTTAGATGCAATGAAACATGGTTTAATTCTTTTGCAGTTTCATCCTGCTGTTTCAGCCCTGACCTTTCCAAGCCTGAAAAAAAGGGGAGGAACTCAAAGGATTAGTTTCCCGTTTTTTGAACAAGAAGAGCAACTGGGTTGGACTTTGTTTCAGGGTCTTCTTCCTACACACTGTTAGAAATTTCAAAAAACCAAAAATCAAGCAAGAAAAATATCAATTAAAAGAAGATTGGTTTCCAGATTTGAACTGATATGACAGTCAAGCCATAATGGCAAAAAAAAAAAAAAATCTATATTTTAGGCAGATAAATTTAAGCTACCTGAAAACAAAGAAACAAAGAGTTTGCATGGCTTATCAATATAATTCCTTTTTAATTAAGTTTTAATGCAAAACAAAAATGCACTAAGGCATGTGTGTCACTATGGCACCCTGCACCACTGAGAAATTGAAGCAAATGTCTCAGGACTTGGCTCATGGACTCCAGGGCCAGCTGCAAACACAGCAATGGTGATGCAAAAGATCCTTTTCCCCTTACACTGTTTTATGCCATGACTATTGTACGGCTGAGGTTGGGTACATCTAAACATCTGCATCACAGCTTTTTCCCTGTGGAGTTCTTTTCGTTTGTTTGTTTGAACTACTTTGCGAAATCCCAAAATGCCTAATTCTGCTTTAGCAGCTCCAAATTCAATCAAGTGGATTATCTTCATTGCCCACCTAAGCTGTGTTCAGAATATGGAAACATTCATCACCCAAGTGTTCCTGCTGCAGCCTTGGCTGCAGCAGGAACACTTGGGTGATGAATGTTTCCATATTCTGAAAGGCCGAGACAACATTTTCCATATTCACTGAAAGTGAGTATGTTTCCATATTCACTGAGGGCACACCGTGTCACCATCAGGATAATCCAGCTGGGGCAGAACACTCACCATGGGAGCCCATTCCCCACAGCCAAGGAGCCACAGCCTCCCCTGGCAATAGCCACCTCCCCAGTACATTCACTGGGGAGAATAACAGAGATTTAAAAAGGTAAGAAGTGGGGCTTAAAGGTATTAAAAGTATAGGAAACTGCTCCGGTAAACCACACAAGAGTGTGAATTAGGTGCTAATCAGCACCACCGCTCCACTCAAACCCAACAGGAGGCAAGTGGATGGGATCTGAGATTTCCCACAGCTCCACTTGATGAGTGTGGGAAGACAGAGGTTGCTGGGGGTTTGCATCAGTCTGTCCCAGATCTGGTTACCCCCTGGCACCAGCACTTCACTGACGGCAGCAGAGCCCTCAGCCTTTCCTTCCATGGCCAGCAGTTCTCCTGGGAAACTCCACACTGTCCTTCTGCCCCTCTCACCCAAGCTTAAAACACTCCAGGTCACCATCTCCTGTGCAAGAGGTCACACACAAAAGCCCTCCTACTGTATTTCCAAACTATTTAAAGACCCTACAGCATATGCAGAAACACTAGTACCTTCTGCTTATTGGATGACACAGAACACCCACACCTGAGCAGCTACAAATAAAGATCAATACCTATATACACACAATATTTCCTATACACACACTACTTGCTATAACCAAAGAATAAGGCCACTCAAAAATATCCATCTAAAAATAAACTGAGAAAGAAAAAAAAGAGAAAAAGACAAAAGAGACTGGAATTGACAGCCAAACAAAATACAATTGAGAATGCAGTTAAGCTGAGGTAAACCAAGAGCAAAACATATCTGATAATTGATCAAATCATACTGTCTAGCAAATTAGTGCCTACTCAACAGAAGGGCTGAAGAACACAGACACTCCAGGGTGGTAGCTATAAAGCAGAGTTTAATGAAATTATAAGCTATTTATGCAAAGCATTCATGTCTACAACAATTCATTTGCACAGACTGAAAACAGTAGAAAATTGTCAAAATGCAAATACAACAGTGACTTATTGATACAGTGTCAAAATGTGAAGGGGAGAAGCAAGTTCAGGACACCAGGGCTACAATTACTGCAGTGTTCTTATAACAACACTTCTCTCTTTATGTTAAGATTTTCCATCAAAAGGTAGATCTAAGGAACTCATTAACATGAAAAAAAATGAATAAGAACATTACTGAAAAGGAAGCCAGAAATATGCATCTTATAACGTGAATTAAAATTTTCTGCTGGAGAATGTCTTCATATTTCCAGGCAAAATAGCAAAGCAATTTTGTAGAATTTAACTGAGAAATAAGGTACACAAAAGGGCTGCCTATATGCATACCTCAGTGGAAGATACAGAGTAGAAATAAGTCCTCTGAACAAAACTGAGCACTGCACATCAATGTTGCCAAATATCACTGCTTGCCTATGAAATATCATATTTAAACCTGTATTTAAGGAAAGTCACATTGCTTCCCCAACAAAAAAGCAGTTACTTTTAAGTTACTATTGTTATGATCCACTGGACATAAATATATCCAAGCCAAAGCAAAAGAAAGTACTTGTACTTTGATTTGAAATTCAGTGATCTGGTTCAGACATTCGTATTTTGACCACCAGGTTTAATTTTGAAAGGATTTGGGCAGCTTTACTGTCCAGCAGCCATGAATAATTCTGTGCTTGAATACATTTTATAGAAGTGCACAAAGCAAAGCACCACTGCAACCTGCAAAGCACAGGTCTCTCACCAGTTTTATCACATGGGCAAGTTAACTCAAGCTAAACAAACTGTGCACTTCTCAACCCATCTGACTTTTTGCTCTCTATCTGCACACATACATAATTTTTTTCTGAAACATTTCAGTTTTCATAAGCAGCACGACAAACTGTTGTCCTTTTATGAAAACAATTGGATTAGGGGTTCTTCCTGTGCCCACCAGTACACGTACAGTAGAAGCTTTTGAACACTTCTGCATCCCTTCAACAGCCTGTTTGAATATGAATTCACCTCTTGCTTCAGCCAGATTGCTTTAAGAAAATTTTTTCAATACTGCAAGCACTACAGCTCATACAATAGAAAGAATTGCAAGTATCAGGAGAAGGTTGACTCCACTTGGCTGATAAAAAGAACTTACCTGAGAGTGTTAAATGCACACATGCAGACATACACAAAGTGATTAACTCATTCATTTGGGATCATGTTTTGGTCCCTTGGTAAAGAGCATAAAACGTGAGAGAGGACGACAGGTGCTCAAGAAGAAACCAGAAGAAGATACCTGACAGATTTCAGTTCAGCTCTTCTATCAGCTATTCCAGGAATTTATTAATGTCACAGAAGCTGTCTGCATAAGCCAGCAGAGAGCCAGAGCACCAGTGTAAGCTGCCTGCATTAAAGACAGCAGCCTGCTGTGGTTGTCAGCACTAGGAAATCATATGTCTCTGGATGGTGTCTTCTACAACTTTTTCCTCATAATTTCTCACAATGGATTTTCTCCTCTTTTGCATTTTACAGCTTAAAACTCTATAAAGCTTGCCAACTCCACCTTGGCTTTTCCTTGCTGGTAAATCATCAGAAATAGTTCTGTGCAAATAAATTTGCCCTTCAGCTCACATCAAACACCGTTTTGAGGACTGTGTGCCCTGAAAATGAAAATTGTACCCAATGCCTTCCTCTTCCAAGTCCTTCACCTACCCAAAGCAGCAGGCTTGATGTTAAGCAAATTCCTGGTTTCACAATGAAGTCTCAATTAAATATCACAGGAAACTTTTTTTTTTTTTTGCAATTTGACTTCAAATATGGTATGTATCACAGTGTTATGGGGGAACTGAAAATAGCAAATATGAAAACAGCATGGCTTGTCATCACTTCCATAATTTCATTGAGAAAATATTTCAGAAATATAAAACTGAATGGATGGAGTTTTAGGTATACTTTTTATTCAGTTTAAACATTAGAAACACTAATGGATAAACTCCTTAACTACACTGAGTTTTGTCAGGGGTTCACAGGCTGCTGGTTTTTAGAAAGCTCCAGATTGCCAAGTGAGTGATTGCTATTCTTATGGACCCTTCTGGGACCACAGTGTCTCCTTTCACTGGTATGTTCCAAATGTCATGTTCCCCTTGCTAATACACGATATAATAGTCCACAACCCAGAAAAAAAGTAATTTGTGCTGTTTAAGTACCCAATGACAAGAGAAGTAAATGACAGAAGGTGAGAGACAGATACAAGTACATGATGGTAAGGACAGACAATCTTTAAATGGAAAGGATACTTTTTCCACTTTTTCCTCCTTCTTTTCTCCTTTTTTTTTTTTTTTTGGTCTAAAAGAGACTAGATATTTTTCAAATGCCCCGATTATGCTACCCTACTTCTAAGTTATTGCGCCATTCTTTTCTTTACCCAACCCTCCTGTCTGCTCAGATGAGAAGTTCAATGAACTATCAGCCAACTTCACTCCTGCAGTACCAAGCACCCTGAGTCCCTCATAAGATACCAGCAGAAATATCCACAATACAAATATACAGATTATTCATGCTATACATACACAGTTACACCTTTTTCGTCTTCAGGACAGAAACTTATTTTGAGCACAGGTTTGTATCTGTTCTAACTTCTCCAAAATATAATCAGACATCCCAGAAATGACAAGGATCTTGGGAAACCCAAATAACCCCAGCTGTGTATCCTCATGTGGCTGTGCACAAGCAGTTTAATGGTTCCATTAGAGGCCAGTACCAGGCCCCCAAAAGCCTGTTTGCTTTGCTCTACAGAACCTAAAATAATCACAAAGAGCAAATGTCAAGAGTTATTGTTATTACCATATGTAAAGTGCAGAACAAAATTATTTCCCATCAGTTTTGCTATGAAGAGAGCACCATTCAAGGATTACAGCTTTCGTGCTGAATAGCATCTCTGAAATTAAAGGCAATTCAAAGTGGAACCATCTAATAAAACAATGAAGACAAAGCAAAAAAGTCTGCTGTAGAAAATAAACATAAAACAGCGGACCGTGTAAACTGTCTGAGGCAAAAAGGCAGAATGCATTCCAGTCTTAATGTTGGAGTAGGTGGTTAAAATGGATGAAAAGCTTGTTATCTTCTTCACTGCAACTTATTCAAGATCTGAGAACATCTTGAGCTCCTTATTAGCTGTAGTAAAATACCCCTAAATAGAAGGACACGGAAAATTACTAACACAAGTTTGAAACTTTTTTCCAGATTGCAGGATTCAAGTCACATCTGTTACTTCACCAATCAAAAAAAAACCTCCTAACACCACTAAGTTAAGCTCCCATTTTTTTAATATATATAGTGTGTACAACTGAGCACATACTGTGGTTATAACTTGTTAGGCAGTCAGATCTGTAATATACACTGTGGGCATTAATACCATGTATTCTTATCTGTAGGGCAGGGAAGCACTCCTTGGTTTATATATGAAAAATTTTGATTCAGAAGGACATGTGGAATGCATGCAGACAGGAGAGGAGGAGAAAACAGCCCACTGCACTGCCTGACCCAAGTGCTCTTACACTCTGGGCCTGTGAAGAGCCATTGCAGAGAGCACCAGGGCCAGCAGTGGTCACAGAGAACACTCAGTGATGGCACAGAGCAGTTCTAAAACATTTTGAGAACACATTCTTCCATTTAGATTCCATCCTCTCAGTGTGGTTTTATCACACAGCACTATAATGATTCATTATGCTATAAATTATTTCAAGACCAAAGACGAGAACTGTGCGTTGAAATGCACAGGGCAACCAAGAAAAATCTCAAAATCTGTCAACAAATGAAGCTCATTTGGAAGAAATTGAATACAAAGGGCAGCTATGAAACCACTCAGTGTAGAGCAGCAGGGAATTGGTGCTATGGCACGAACCTGAATGCAAGTGCTAATTTAGGATTTCCCATGTGTGCACCATGTCCTGGGGGATATCAGGCACAGGATCATCAGCTTGGCCAGGGAGGGGATTGTCCTGCCCTGCTTTGCACTGGTGTGGCCTCACCTCGAGTGCTGAGGGCAGTTTTGGGCACCGCAATATAAAAAAGACATTCAGTTATTAGAGAGCATCCAAAGGGGGCCACGAGGATGGTGAAGGGTCTGCAGGGGCTGTATGAGGAGCAGCTGATGGCACTGGGTTTGTTCATCCTGGAGAAGAAGAGACTGAGGGGAGACCTCATTGTGGTCTTCAATATCCTCATGAGGGGCAGCAGAGGATCTCTTTACTCTCATGACCAGTGACAGGACTCAAGGAAATGGCATGAAGCTGAGTAAGAGAAGTTTAGGTTGGGTATCAGGAAAAGATTTTTTTACCCAGAAGGTGTCTGGGCACTGGAAGAGGCTCCCCAGGAAAGTGGTCACAGCATGAAGACTGTCTAAGTTCAAGAAGAGTTTGGACAGCCCATCATGGGACATCCTGTGCACGGCCAGAAATCGGACTCGATGATCCTGATGGGTCCCTTCCAACTCAGGATATTCTATGATTATGATGATTGAAAGCTATTGCAAAGTCAGTATTTCTGCCCATTTATCTTTCTTAGCACACAGATGAGAAGTTCTAGGTGGTTCAGCTGCCTGCTTTGGTCACGCAGAAACTTTTAATAGTTATCAAGACATCGTATTTAATATCCTGGCATTGCTCTGCTGCTGCTAACCCAACTGATTGTGTAACCCCATGCTATCTGAACACAAGCTAGCAAAAATGTATGGCATTTTTAAAAAAGAGCCATCCATCTCCTCTCCTTTGCTAGAACAAATTTGGACAGTTCTCAAAGTAACAACATGCCAAGACAGATCCAAACTCTTTGAAGATATTGATTCACAGTTCAACCACCTCAAGGACTTTTTTACCTGCAACAACCTTCAATAAAATGCACACCAATTTTTTCCTGTAATGCAAACTGTCAATTTCTGGAGGGCAAATGCTCAGTTTCCCACATTTCTTTCACTTTATTGTAGGCAAGAGGATTTGTCCTACTGAGGCACGGCTGGGAATGATTTGGTTGCCATTCCAATTCATTACCAGTTGCAAGAGAAGAACCACTGTTTTTCCAAAACCTTTTTTACCTTTTCCAAAAGGTAAAATATATTTTTTGTTTTCTGGGTAAGTAGGGTAAAGTTATAGTATAAGGGTTTCTGGCAGTGGCATCCATTTACAATAGCAAAAGCACCACAGTTTGAATCCAGGCTGCCACTGCACATGCACTGCTGTTCTATTTAATATTCTTTTCATGGCACTCCTAAGTACATTTGATCTCTTTGATAGCTTCTTGGCAATACTTTTTCATTAGAATCATTATTATCTAAAAATCTTTTAATTTTCATTTTAATGCACATAAACTTGCTGTGAAGCTGACTTAAATACTGCTAAAGCCACTTGGAATAAGGAACTCAAATGTACTAATGCTACAAATTCTTCCCACTGAATGCAACATTTTGAAGTGCAGGTTGGGTGAAATAAAGATGCTGAGGAGCACTTTGGTATTCTTAGTCAGTCATGGAAAGTTACTTTTCCCCTTCCCTAGTAAAGATTTCACCTTAAATAAGTCATCAGGGATCTTCAGTCTGCATTTCATAATTAGTTTTGTTTAGATGTTCATTTCACAAAAGAATCACAGGCTGTGAATAAACAGAATAATCTTTCAAGCTGGATTTATTGGCAGTGTTTTGTTCAGCAATGACTTTTCTGCATCTCAAACCCAAAATTTTCATCACATAATCATATCACGTGATGAAAATTTGTAAAAGAAGCAAATTATAGTATACCCTAGAAAATGCAAAGATCTTAATGTGCCAGATGCATTATCCAGAATATCTGCTTCTGAAAGATTTGCTCTTCTGCATCCTGAAATAAGGCAAAAAATTGAGTTCCTGGGAAACCAAGATTAGAGTGACATACAAGTCGTTGGAATAACTATGATATGACTTGTTTTAAAATGCTTCCACTTAGCTTCACCCCTGGGTTTTGCTATGAGACTCACACTTTTTGATATTTGGTACCGATTGTCAATTCAAATTAAATTAAACCCTAACAGCAAAGTCTGTGAGACCCTGGCTAGGAAGACTTAGAAAAAACTATTACTTGATATACTTGCAAAATAAATAATATTCCGCTGCTTTGGAGAAGCCTGGGACAGGAAGAGCAGAGCTGTCATCTGCCAGAACAGAGATAAATTAGCACAGCTCTGTCAGAAAGCCCAATATAGGACATTGTATTATGTGCGGTCTCGGGATGTCTTAATAGCTTCTTGCTCTCCTAGAAGCTTAGAGCTCAGCCCAAATTCCACACACATAATTCTTCATCCTACATAATGAGGTGATTGTTGCATCATTGACAAATGCAAAATAAAAAATTCAGGCTTTGGCTATGAAATATGCTAACCAAGAATCAAAAATTATTAAACCCAAGCAACATGACAGAACTGATTTACTTTGCATTCATGAAATGCTAAGTCATTTACATAGCAAGTGCAGAAACATCTCCAACAACTACGCTAACAACTTGCCTTAAAAAATTTCCAAACCTGTCTGTGGCCTCCCTCCCCAGATGCTCTCATGTGAAAAGAATCAAGGCTGGAGTCTAAGTTCTGGTCGAGTGAAAGAGGTGAAGTGCATGAAGGAGAAAATAAGACCAGACATCACACAACACTTAGTTGTAGTTTAACTGACAGAGAGCATTGTTGTTGCCCAGTGAGCTATGGGTAATATCTGTTTACTAAACAAACTCAAGACTCACAGAAATGTCCCTTTGTCAATGTAATGATTTTCACTGTTGTGGAGAACTAAAGCTCAGTGTTAGAGGATACTCAAATCTGATTCTGCTGCTGGTACATTTTAAAGTTACATTTAAAGTTACATTTTAAAGTTACATAGAAAAAAAACCCCCACTAATATTCTTCAAAGTGTGACATGAAATCTTCCTTTCAGCAAAAGCAGCTATGTCGTTCTGGGGGACCCTCTGCAACAAAGGAAACCTATGTATATGCTGCCTGAAAAGCACCAAAAAGTTGATTTAGCAGCTGTACCTGTGACTGCAGCTGTGCCCAAACTTAGAGTGCAGCAGTGCCCAGGGATGCTCCTGTGCCCTGGGCCACGACTGCCCATACGATTAAGCTGTCAGAAGGGTCCCTGGCACAATTTTGGCCTGTGCCAACTATCATTCTCCCATGCACTCCCAGGCACAGTTTGAGAGCTGGCACAGTTTCCAGTCCTATGGGAATGTTCTGCAGGTTCAGAGACTTTTAATGGTATGGATGTGGGTCATTCTGTACCAGCTGGCCTCAGCGCCCAAAACCTTCACAGACACAGTTACAAGCTCAGAGATAACCTCCAGTATAACAGTAATTGCAAACTAAACGCTGTTGTGGGGGTTTCCCTTCTCCTGCCCACAACAGCTCTTGAAACACTTCACAACCCTTTAAGTTAGTAAGTTTTTTAAAATGAATTCAGAGTGTGTTCAATGACAGCCATTTCCAGTATTTATCTCTTGGAATGTCCTAGAAATTCAAGCCTAAACAAACAAAAGCTTGTATCATTCCAAGTGCTCTGATAAATAGCTGCTGAAAACTTCAGTGCTTCTGATTTGGAGAGCTTACAGAAGCAAAGGCATTTATATTCTGAAGCTACATTTGTAAATTGTTCAAGCATCATACCATGACAACAATCTTATAGGATAAAATAATCTTTAATAACAGGGAGAGTAAGTCTATATTCATGCTCCTTGCTTCTAACAAGCATCAAAGCTGACTGTCCGTGTGACTCAACAGCAGTCTCTAAGTACTGGATTTAGAGCCATAATGCTGCAAACCCTCACATATGTAAGCAACTTGGCACAAGCTGCCTCACACAACTGCTTCTTATTCTCCTCCTGTATCCCAGTCCTTCATGATATGTCCATACAATGTATCTTAAATCCTAATAAACCTTACTATTGTCAGTAGCACTCCATGCAGAAACCTGCCCAGGAGCAATTTTTGCTGGACCACAGCATATTTGGCCCCATTAACCTGAGTAAAACTACTCTAAGATGGGAAGAATCTCCAGATCCTGCATTCTCCATAGGGACTGCACTACAGCTCAGGGAGATAATGAAGGAATACCTCTGAGCATGCAGACAAACACCTCCCCTCCAGGACAGTAAAGGCCATTAGGTTTTGCTTTAGAGTGGTAAGAGGTGGTAGAGGAGTGATGGGATGTGCACTGACTGACTTGGTGGCTTTGGAAGAACTCAAATCCCTACCAGTATCCTGTCCCTTGGCCATGCTGCTCCCCAGGGCAGCATGCCTCCCCCTCAGCACCTCCTTCAGGACACATCATCCCCTCCAGATCACACACCAAACACAAAACGGCTTAACCTCATCTGAAACAGGACCTAAATTTCTTCCCCCTAGCTACATTTCTGAACCTGGAAACGAAGCTGCTGCAGAGCTTTCAGTAGCACTGTTGTTGCTGGAGAACAGAAACATCTCCTTACAATAGAGGCAGCTACAGAAAAATCAAACGGCTTTTTTGCAGCCTACCCATGAAAAGAATTGAACCACAGCAACAAAGAAAAGAACTTATTACCATGGTTATTGCTGCTATTTCTAGACAACGTGAATGGGCTTTTTAGGCTTTCATGAGAGAATTTACAGACTCTGGGGCAAGCACATTGTTAGTAATTGCAGTTGCATTCTGCCACTTGAGTATTTTTGGCAATTGAACTGTCAGAAACCATTTGATAGAAAAATGTCTCCGCATCATTAGTGCCAGCAAGGAGGATATTATGTGCCAAAGTATGAAGTGAAAAGTACTTCTGCTTTTACAAGTGAATCTTCTGCAGCTCACCGATTTCAAACCTCCTTCTTGGCCCTATTCAGGTCTAAATTTTGAGGCTGTCACATGTGCTACCTACCACTGCCTTCATAGGGCTTTTTGGTTTTACACAACAAAATATGAGTGTTCTTTATTCAAATCCAATTGCCTGTCTCTCACCAAAAAAAGTACAATACTTCTTGTACACCACAGCCTTTCTCACCAGATCACTGCAGTCTCTGTTCTCTGCTGGTTAGATCTCAACTGTCTCTAACAGAACATTTTAGTTTTCAGAGCTGTGGCTCTCAGAGAAGCCAATAGGAGCTGGAGGATGTTCAACACATTTGAAAATTAGATTACTGAAAAAAGAGGCTCTGAAAACAGACTAGAAAATTCTGAGCTGCAAAATTAGAAACTAACTAAAATCAGATGAATTTTATAGTCTTCCAGGCTTCAGATCTCAGTGTCTGTCCTTTTTCTTATGATCCTTATTAAAATCTATTACTATTTCTTTTTTAACCTAAGACACACTAATTCCAACTGTCTGAAGTTTCCTCAGCTTGAACATTCAAGATGTTCCTCAGCATTTAGATACCAACTCTTCTCAATTTAGAAGCTTCTAATTACACTGGAACCATGAGCACATTTGTCAAGATTTATGAATCAACAGATCCCCACTCTGAGTAATGGGTTCCAATCACAAAGAAGCTGCCCATCTTCATTTGAAGTACTGTTTGTTCAGTCCTTCTCATCTGCTGCACAGTTTCTCAAGTAACAACAATTTTCTTTTAACGAGTGTGTGCATTCAGCAGCGAATTGCAGGAGTTGTAATCAACCAGAAACACATCCACTTCCATGTTTACTCCTGTAAACAGGTTGCCNAAGTAGGTGTTTCAGTGGGCTGCTTCTGCTACCAACAACTCCTACTTTGTCTAGTGAAAATCAATAAAATTAAATTAATTATACATTAAATAAAATCAAGAAATTTTTTGAGTAAGACAGACAAAACAATGGCTGATTTTGCATCTGTACCCCCTTGGAATTTGGGAAAGAAAATTGTATTAATGGAAAACCAAAAGATATGCAAGACTTAAATGCTTCCAAGAAGGGAGATTTTGGCACTGGTGGTTACACCTGCCCCTAAATTGCACATTACAACATCCATCCATTTTCTGCTGACAGTGATTGAACACAAGGACTTCTGGCAGTAACTTTCTAAGCCAAAGAGCTTTAGCAGTTCAAGCTTATTTTAACCCTGAAAACATTTAAACTGTCTTTATTGATCACTGAGGATCATACACAGTTCTTCCAAAGGAAAGATGATGTCTTGCTACCAGTGTGATGAACTCCTCTACTGTTTTGACTTACCAGAGGACAGTTTTTGCTAGAGGAACTGGATAAATGAACCAGGACATCTAGATTTGATAATCAGTTCTGCCTCAGACTTCTTGTGTACAGTTAATCTCCTTCAGCTTTAGTAAAACGGAGATAATGCTATTTCCTCCAGATCCTGCCTGTCTGAGCTGAGGGAGATTTACTCACTGCTGGTGCATTTCTGCCTAAAGTGAAGGTCTATTTGCTTGAGAGCTCTGCCCCACCAGCTCCTGCAGATGCTTTCAACCCACAAAGAACTTCACTTGCAAACTCCAAGGTCAGGAATGCTGCTGATTTTGCTTGGCTGACATTGGGCATTGGTTGTGTGGTTGGAGTGTGGCACCTCAATGAAAATCTAAAGCAGCCTGAGAAACTTAAGTGACATTAAATATAAAAATAAACTACAAAGATGGTTAAACATTTAAGGGTCTACACCAAAACATGCAACACTGAGACACAGAATTTACATGTACATGGGTGCAATTAAGTTTGAGTTCTGGAAACCCCAAAAGGCAAAATTCAGATGCACAGTGCTAACTGCAAACTGTACCAAGATTATATTTTAAACAGCAGTGGACTGAATCAAAATACATAATTCACAGTTTCTTCCTAATCCATTTCAAAGTGAAATATTAATCAACAGAAGTATTGCATTCCACCATTTATTTCTGTTTCTCAGAAAAAAGAAAAAAAAGCTTTATCCCTCTCTCCTGTACTGCTTTACAGAGCTGTAGGGCTCAGCAGTGCTCATTGCCAGCTTACAGACTTTGCTTAGGCCTGGGCTAAGCACCTTCAAAACCAGACTGTAAATCACCCTGGGTCTAAATCTGGAAGGGAAATGAATTTGCCTATAACAGCAGGGTATCTGCCTGTACATTTCAGACCTTACACCTTAAAGTTAGGATGTTGCACTGGAACTTTTCAAACTGAGATTAGTTATGTCTTCATTAATGAAATTTAATCTTCTCCCAACTTGAATTTATTAACTCAAAGGCCAACATATGTAAAGTAGTTCAGACTAAATTTTAGGCTTCTTCCTCATCCTTAAAAAACGTCCTTTAATTCATTTGCAAACAGCAGAGTCCAGCATCATTCCTAGGATTTTGAGTTAATTATCTTGGAAAATGTACAGCCAAAGACTGCTGGACATTCAGAGGGCAATATTTGACTTAAAATTGGGATTATCATGCTAGGAAGCAGCCACTGAAATTCTCTTCTCTGAGGACTGTAGTTCCTACCTGAACCATTTCTAAACAATTTTTAAATAGTCCTAACTCTCTTAGAACTTTGCAGAAATTCTCATTAAACCAAATGAAAATTAAGCCCCATTAAAATCCCCCCAGCTCTCTTTCATTGTATGCTCATCAGAAAATGCAGAACAATCATCAGGTTGTTTCATATAGTCCTGAGAGAAGACAAGATTGCCATATATTTTCAATTACTTTATTATGAGTTTTATTAAGATATATGATATTATTAAGAGTTCTGATACACAGTCAGGTTCCTTCCTTTGTCAAAATAAGATAGGCTATTTGTGGTTACCAACCATCAGAAAGTGATGGCTAAGACAGAATTGCTGCTGTTCTCTGCTTGTGGATTGCATGTAGGGCTAATGTGCAACCCTAGGCATGCTTAAAAGATAAACAGCAATTTTTAATGTACTGCCATCAGGTTTTCACTGAGTGTTTTCCTCTGACTCTGGAAACAAATGATGCTCTGGGAGCCTCGTGATCAGTGGGAATGGCTGTTGTGTGGCTATTTCAGCCACACGGGCTGTGGGCTTTGCTGAGTACATGGCTTGGAAGGAGAGACATCTGTAACTACAGAGAAATACCTGATTAAGTGCCCTCTCCCAAATGAGCATGCCATTATTTATCTTGATAAACAGCCTCTCCACAGAGGGAAAAACAAGCCAGCTGCACTTGCAGTGCCCAGCTCCTGCCAGGCTGGGCTCAGCACACTGCTGACACCTCCGGACCCTGCTCCTGGCTGCCCTCTCCTCTTGCTCCTCACACACAAGGAAGCCAAGAGTTAACCCAGCCCCTCATGTCCTGCCACCAGAGCTTGGTGTGAGCAGAGAGGATACAAACTGCCCAGACTGTACCATTTACAGGTTAAAGACAAGACAGAGTCCGACATCTGATGAAGAATGCATAAAGCTTATGTGAAAATGTAATTTCTGCATCTCAGCCCCGTGTTTCTGGCCAGACACCTGGAAACTCTTCTCTAAGGTACACGCAGCTGCCACCAGCGGGGCTGGCTAACATTTCTGGCAGCACTGGTGGGACAGAAAAACCATGGGCAATGGCCCAGAAACCCTCTGCCAGCATTGCCCTCCCTCCCCAGTCTTGTGCTGGTGCTTTCCCAGCCCTGGTGCAAGACACCATCCAGCTCAAGTTAAGAGGAGCAGACCAGCAGCGCTGCCTCAGGCTCACAGCACCTCTGCTGCTCCACTCTCAGAAATGCAATTAAAACAGAAGAGACCCCACCTGGACTGCTCAAAAGATGCTGGATCTGCCTTGCACTTTTCAGGTGTCTTTCTGCCTCTTTCTGGCTCAGCTATTTTAGGAACAATCATTTGTGCCCTGCTGCCCACAGAGGGTCATGGCCACGCAGAGGGATGCTCTCTCTTCCAGGTGTGGCATGAGGGACAGCAGTCACCAGGAAGGTGTATCCCATCCCATTCCATCCTGTACCAGCCAGGCCGAGCTGCAGACCCCTGGGTACCCCTGTGTGGGACATACACAGTATCTTACACCATTTCCAGCCCTCAGCACCCTGTGCTCTGCTCAGGGACAGAGTCCAACACAGCAGAAGACTGTGAACAATCCTTATTTAATGACATCTTCCTCTTCCTCCAGGTAAATTTATCTTGTCAGACTTGGGGCCAATTACTAACAAAATCTTTGACATGACGAATGTGCCATAGACTCTGTCACTGCTCCATGTAGAGCTAAAAGTGGGAAGCCAGCACACAAGGACAGGGCATTGGGCAGGAAAAGCAGCCCTTGCTCTCAGCTCTGCGCTGCCAGGAACAGCAACCAAAGAGAGCCCACTCGCTTTGCAAAAATCACATCACAGCAGTCAGTTCCAGACAACACACTAAAGCTAACTCGAGCTAATAGAGGAACTAACTCTTTTAATGACTCATTAACTTCTCAGCTGAACAGTTCAGCAAAGAGATCTGATTTGGTGCATGTGAAACTACAAGAAAAAAACAGTAGGCCCCAATATATTTCAGTACCTCAAGTATAAATGGTGATGTTATGCCTTCAAGTCACAGAATAAGGTGTGAAAAAACAACTGTTAACAGAAGTAACTGGATTTAACTTCCCACCCTGTCCACCTCAAGTGACAGTAAATGAAATTACCAAAAGCTGCCTCCCCAGACAGCTATCACAGCTCAGCTGCTGAGCCACAGTCACAAATGTAAGAGCAGTACCAAGTCAGCCAGGTGACACTCACCATTAAATGCTGAGCTTCTGGTGAAGGAGAAAGCAATTATAAGGGTTTTTTTCAAAACTGAGATAGCCTTACACCTCACAGAAGGAGCACGGGGACAGAGGTGAGTGCTACAGCGAAATCCCACACTTCAGGAAAATGATCTGTAGAACAAGTTAAGTTATTCCCTGTTTGCATTGAGCAGGAGCCAAGATGGCAGGACATGGCTTCACACAACAGTTCAGATGAACTGGCAGTGGGAGGTTCAGTTCTTGCTTTCCATCCCTTCTTGTTGTGTCAAAAAGAAGCATCAGGTCAAAGTTTTCAGTCCATACTCCATGTAGTCCCATAGTATGGCACAAACCCAGCTCACTGCTACTGAGCTCCTCTGCTGTGAGGGATTTATATTTCCACTCAAAAACTTTCAGATATCCATAAATCAAGAGAGACTAGAAGAAAATAAAAAACCCTGAATTAGACCAATCCACCAGTGTTTGTTAATTTAACTTCAAATTTCTCAGCCAGTAGCCAAATTCAGAGTGCCATCAAAAACACTATTACATTTATCTGTGTCTTGCTTCAGATTTTCTTAATGTACTTAACTACAATCTCTAACACACAGAGTGTGGTTTGGATAAATCCTGTAATCTAATCAATCAGCTAATTCCAGTGCAAGCCAAAAGGGGAGTGAGGGAAAGCAAATCCTAAAACTTTTCATTACATATTTCTCTCAAAAATAAATCACCACCTAATGGATTGCTAAACTCATGCACAAGTAAATTACCAGCAGATAATTAAGAATTAATAGCCTTCTGAGATCAGAGGTTGCTATTCATAATGAGCTGACAGAGATTATGAAAGAAAGCTTTTTCTATAAAATAAATTGAAATACAAATGTTTCTACACCACACTGTGTATAAAAAACTAATAAAGAATATCAGAAATGAAATCACATTTACTCATTCTCTCCATGGCGTATGAGAATTTAAAGTAAACTAAAGCCTTATTTCCATATTTGGATTGCAACATTACAACAATGTAATGTTGTTGTTACCCTCAGCTGTGAACCCTGAATGAATCTCTAATGCCAAAGAATGGCTTCAGTGGTTCCTCATCATAAACCTGTTATCTTGGATAGCCAAGATGAGTTTGTACATGGAAAAAAGTGCAAGGCTTGCCCAGACACACCATGCAAAATCCTGTCTAATAGGTTTAAAGTTAAACACACAGATGCACAAAGAGCACACAGCAGAGCTGGTACTACGTGGGAGAGATTATGAAGGAGCTCTCAGCTGCACGTTTAAAGTTAGCGGTGTCGGGGAACCTCCGCAGGCCAGGATCACACTCCCAAACCTTCACACCAGACAGCAACACTGGGTGAGGGTTCTGGTACCCAGGCAGCTGTTCTGCATCAGCAAATCCTGGCAACACTGCCAACACCTCTAGGAACTGCTTTTGCTCACACAGGGTGAAGTCCGTTCAGCAAGGGATTGCAGCTCAAGGAGTTACAGCCTGGTGAAAAACCAAAATAAATCAGCTCAGCTTAAGCAACACCTTCTTTCCCACAGTCTGGCACTGCCCCACACAGCCAGTTACAGGGGCTCACCTGGAGGTCACCAAGTCCTTTAGAAGCACCAATTTCATCCTCTGTGGACATGTAAACACAGCTTAAGGGTGGAAACCTCAACCAGCACAGCTGCCAAAGGTCTCAGCCCCCTTCCTTGCACCTTCCAGCTTCCTGTGGTCCTTCACTGCCTTGGCACTTGCAGCTGTGTGGGGATGCCAAAGCAGTGGTTCAAGAGACAAGAGCAGTAAACCAGAGAGATTAATTCTCAGTCAGCTCAGGGGACCAAACCCATTTTCTCTGTGGCCAAATGAGTGGCAGGACTACTGCTTTTAAAACCACATTCAAACACAGCAACACAGTCATGTTTTCGGGTGCCAACATTCTGATCTGCAAGGCTGATCTAAAACAGCCTTGAATATACCTTCAGACACTACAGTATTATATTGATCTACTGTACAGAGCAATGCTCTCAGAAAGGGGCTCATTCTGCTCTCCATAAGGCTGCAAGTACGAGAAAACATTAAGGAGAATTTACAGAAGACAAAGCACAGTTCTTTAATTTTGGTTTACTCTGCTACAGCTTCACCCCTGTGACCTTTCAGACCAAGATCAGGTAACAAGAAGTCAAAAATAAGAGCTTTAAGAAATAGGATTTTTTTTTCCCTCCTGATTTTACTGGAAGACCATCAATATTGGATGAACTCCTTTAGATGTACTGTGCCCAGAGCCACTGAATACCAAATGCTAGAGTAGCTATGCTTCAAAGAGAATATTCTTTCTAAGCTGAGTTTTAGCAAGGCCAGTTCCCTATCACACTACTGCCAAGATTCTTGCCAAAAAAACCCCCCTGGTCTACGAAGGCTCTGCTTCATTATTTTGTGACAAATGCTACTACTCCACAAGCCAGTATTAATAAGGCAAAAGTACATGATAGCATTAAACACCACAGGACAGCAACCATCAGATAAAAAATAGTAATTTGGTGTTACCAGTGATAAGGGACATTTTTTGTCCATAATTTGTCATTCCTCTTAGAATTTGCACATATGTGGCTGTGGACAGTCCAGCAGCATAGCTTAGAAAGAAAAAAAAAATTATTTCTTGCTTCAGTTCTGTGTGGGCATCCACACCATAAGCTTGTGGCAAAGCAGGAGACTGCAGCAGCACAGACAACAATGCTGCCTCAATTCAGTAATTAGATCCAGAACCATAATTAGAAAGGCAATTCTTATTAAGAGACCATTACAAGGCTTCCTAATCTACAAAATTGGGGGAGGGGGGAGAAGCAGAAGGAATTTCTAAATTTTCCCCTTTTCTGTGTAATCTGAGATTTCTAGCTTCTACTCTTATAGAACAAGCTTATTGTGCATCAATGCACTGTTGCTCTGGTAAATCAGCCTTAAAGGAAACTGTCTCCAAAGAAAGAGCATCGAAGAGAAAACACAGCCCAGCCTCAGCAAGCACAAAGCATGTTCAGTCTGCCCAGGCCCACCAAGATGTTAAGGGCACAGAGAGAGATGTACTTCCCTGGATGGTTTTGTTCACCTCTACCTGAAACAGATTACTTTATTGATCCACTTTAAGAACATGGTCTTTGAACCACTATTTAAACCACAGAAATGAAGATTTCCTTTGTCTCTGCAATTTATCTCCAGTCCAGCAGCTGAGTTACTGCAGCCTACCACACTGACCACCCAGGCAGGCACACTGTGGGGCTGTAAACCCTCTTCTGTAGCAATAGCCAGAGATGATCTCTACATGGAAATTCTGAGGTTATTTTCTAAAAACTTTAGTTGGCCCAAACAGCTTCACTATTCTTCCTGTAAATTCACGTCCTGCTCTTGCCTAGTGAGATGAACAATCAATTGTTTGCACCCTCCTTCCCATCCATCTCCCACTACAATGCAACAGAACTGTCAAAGAAGATTTATTGCCATAAAATTGTAAGAGCAATTCTAATCAATGCTTACTAGGAAAATTTTAAAAGTGAAATTCTACTTTTCCCTTTTCTTTTGCAGGGTGGTCCAGTGAACAGCATGTAAGAGCAGATGTCTGCAGAGCAGATCTTTGCTGCTGGCTCTGCCCTGGCCACCTGGGGGATCCCCAAAAAGTGACTGTTTCTACATCCTTAGATACCTGAAATAACGACACTGTCCTGAACATGCTCAGTTTTACTGATTATTTGTTGGGTTTATTTTCTTTTTTCATTCTGTTGTTTCACTGATGCCCATAATGAACCAAAAACAAGGCATGCAGAATGAATCAGAGAAATCCTCCTTCTTCCTCACCTCCCCTTCATGCCTCCAAATCTCTAAACGGATACCAGCAAAGATTTCTGTTGTGAGTGGTTGTTGGGATGTTTTTGTGCAAACAGAAGCTTGACATATCTGCACAAAAAGTCTATGATAACTCATGAACTAGCATTTTAGAGGTGTTGCAAGCTTGATTCAGTTGCTTCAGCTGGCCTTGCTGCTACAGAACTGAATGACCTAGAAGACAGCTGTGAATTAATTGCATATGAGACATCCTGTATGAGACATCATCTAACTTGGAACAGCTTCCTCATGTGCCAGAAATCTAAACTCCAATTTTCTAGCAGTATTTTTAAATATCTACCAGTAGATAAACATACTCTTAAGTAGTCTTTTGCGTAAGGATGAAAAACTAGCAATAACTACACTAACAGAGATTTAATGCAACACTTCCACAAAGTTCTCCTAAGAACCTATCTCATGCTGGGATTGCCCAGAGCCTTGAACACACAGCCCCCTCACTGGGACTACACACGTCACACTGGTGAGATGGAACACCACGGCTCACGAGGATGCAGCCAAATGCACAGCTCTGGAAGTGCAGAGATTTCAGGGATGAAACCACAGCATCAGTGAAGACCAATCTTGAGACCTTTAGAAAAACCTATTCTGTGAATTTAACTCCTTGAATTTTCCAGAGTCTAAAGTAAACAATCAGTTGTATTTCCCAGCTATGCCAGAATGTTTCCCACGAGGTCCCCATATGAGCTAACCAGTAAGGGTAAAACACTTCCACGTTCTGGAGTCCCTTGTAAGCTGTTTCTATGAATTCATCTCCAGAACAAAAAGTCAATATGCAGTTGGTTTTCTGCCCACTGCACCCCTCATCGCTCGTTTGATATTTACTTTATTTTTAATTAAAAAGATGTATAGTCCCTTCGAGGGCACTAAAACAGAGCAACTGTTTAGAAAAATCAATATAGGCAGGGTTGTGGCTCCCCATAGGAAGTTTGATTCTTGACAGCAGATCTGCAGCAAACCAGACAAGAGTATGAAGTGATCCCCAGAGCTTCAGCATGACCCATTCCAAGCACCCCAGGAAAACTGGGCTGAGCTGCACCACTTCCAGCAGCCTCTGCTCCTGCCCTACAAGCTCTGCCATTGAAAAGCCCAGACTGAACAAGAGAAGGAAATTTGGTGGTCATTATATATTAATAAAAGAGACTAAAACATCATTGTCAGAAGCTGGAAATGCAGAGGGAAATGTTGATTATAAACCTGCCTGGCCAGAACCTCCAGCTGGCGATGGAGAAGGTAAGATAGAGGGAAGAGACAAGCAAACACCACTGATAGCTGACACTTTCCAGGCCTTCTATGTGGGAATGAAAATTTGGCTGGTTCAGGGCTACAGGAACATAGCATTGCTACAGCACCCACCCTCACTCCAAAATCAAGATATGTTTTGCACTTGTAGAACAAACTTAGAAATTTTAAAAATAACCTGATCACTAGAGATTAGATGTTCCAATATCTATCTTCTAGAACCCCTATCTTTAGCTACCCAGCATAATTTTGATGAGTTCCTGGGATTAACACAGGTAAAAATGCATCCAGAAAGTATAATACATTTGTAAATGAGTTACCATCTGACTCCATCAGCAATTTGTTCTCATGAGTGTAAGATGTTAGAAAGACCCTGATTTTTGTCCATCTATACACATTGAAAATAGTAACAATGCTTTTTTGTGTGTGTGTGTTTTCCTCATTCACCTATACATTGATAAAAGTAAATCTGACATAACTTCTAGGATAACACTGAATTTTAAATTCAGACACTTGGCATTGGCTCAAGAAATGAGTGAGGCCTGGAGAAAAACATTTAATTTGAAACCAAACGTCCCCCTTCTGGAATCAAAGTGATTCTAGCTATATTTCCCTGGCTTATTAATAACACAGTGGCCTATGAAAGTTTTCTCTCCCATATCTTTTGTGTCTGAGCATGTCTTCAGACACCTGGATACAAAATAAAATTGTCTTTATTTTAATGAATTGAAAGGTTGGAAGGGGTGTTCTGATTTCATGTGCCTGCCCTGGATGGAGGTAAGCTATTTCTGCCTTGAAAAATTATCAGTTAACAATAAAAAAGAAAAGGTACATGCCACAAATACAGTCTAGATGCAGCCTTCCAGGTACTGTCTACAATTCTCAGCACTAAAGATGAGTCTCTGAGATAATGCATCTATCCAAAAGCACAAAAATATGCACAACAGGGCTGCATCATAATAGGTATTCTGACTCTACTGAACTATTTTAAATGA
Source organism: Aleadryas rufinucha (assembly GCA_013397815.1). Lineage (NCBI taxonomy): Eukaryota > Metazoa > Chordata > Aves > Passeriformes > Aleadryas > Aleadryas rufinucha. The sequence goes on from VZTH01002852.1 coordinate 1,866,745, forward strand.
CATAGCAATATTAAATTTCATTGCAACTCACTTGATCAATCAAGTGGAAACAGCAATACTTTTAATGTTTGCAAAAGCCATCAGGAGACTGCAAGCGAAATGTCTTAGCATTTGTCTTGCCTACACAAAGAGATTTTTGTTAAAACTGCAAATATAGGAAGCCTTTATATGAAATATCCCAAATGTTTAGGAATGAGACAGTACAAAACTTGTTTCTAGCAATTGCTGACCCCAGAAGGAAAGGCCTTCGAAAAGTGCTAACTCCTCTGACAGACCACAGGAATACCAAAGAAACCAAGGCATTTTTTTCTAGATACATAAAATGAAATAAACTGCTTCACTGAGAAATGTTCCCAGGGAACGCAGTAATGAGATGTAGCAGTAGAACCTGCTGCAGCCTTAATTACGTGGGTCACAAGTGAAAAAGGATGACTGCCAGCACACAGCAAGTGCAGCAGCCTTGGAATCACAGAATCATAAAATCCTAAAACTCTTTAGGTTGGAAAAGGCCTCTTAAGATCATCGAGTGCCATCATTAACCCAGCGCTGCCATGTTCACCACTAAACCATGTCCCTAAATACCACATCCACACTTCTTTTTGAACACTTCCTCTGACTGCCTGTTACAATGCCTGACCACCCTTTGCAGTGAAGAAATTTTTCCTACAATCCAATCTAAATCTTTCCCTGTGAAACTTGAGGCTGTTTCCTCTTGTTTTAGTGCCTGCTATTTGGGAGAAGAGATGGAGTCCCACCTTGCCACCCCCAGCTCATCCTTTTCACAAGACATTAGTGAGAGGTGAAAGCACTGGCTGGATAATGGCATTGAATTTAAGTATTCAGGAGAGTAAAGCTGTGGGTTTGCTCTGTTAATTCTGCTCTCTGCATGGTGAGTATGGAGCCCTCTGCGCTGGGTACCACCATCAGCCAGGCAGGGCAAGGTCAGGAAAACCACCAGGACATCATTCCTCTGATACCACTGGCTGCATGAGAGAAATTAAGGCTCAAGGAACTAAGTCACACTTGCACCATGCCACATCCATATGCTTTATATATTAATGCATGATGAAAGTAATAAAAATAAGGAAAATTAAACCAGGGGAGAGTCCAGTAAAAGTTTTTAAGGCAAAATAAACTTGCACTGTTTCTTGCCAAACCAAACTCTTGAGGTTCATCTATTTTTTTTCCCCCTTCAAGCTGCCCTTCCTTTCACCTTGCCTTTTACGAGGCCCCATTTAGGAAGGTGATCCCTGAACTCACAGACTTGGTCTTTCACAAAGCCCAGAGACAGAGCGGTTCACTCGACTACAGGCCATCAATTCTGGAGAGACCTCTGCGTCTGGATTCAAAAGGGAAGTCGCTGAAGATCTTTCCAAAAACAACACACTTTAAAATGTGTGCTTAATGTGTGGATTAAAGGGAGCTGGCCTGAGCTGCCAGCTCAAGGGGAAAATAAGAGCTCTGACTTAGCAGTTTAGAGCATGCTAATGTTAAAGCCGTGAGGAAATCCTGCGCTTGCAATCGTAGCCAGGACATAAGCAAAGGCATGGTTTCTGCTTTTTCACTTGTGGTTAGCAGGCTTGGGGGACTAAACAGCCAGCTAAGATGTTACTTTATACAGCTGGTTTCCAGTACTGCTGCTGCTCCATTGTTTGGGTGGCTTCAGGCTGATGCCACACAAAAAAAGTAAGACCAATCTTCAGTAAATAATTTAAACATGCAGCCATCAAAGTGGTCATATGCCTTCCCAGAGGGAAACTCAGATTATGAGTGGAGAAAATCCTTACTAACCAAGAGCTGTTTGAAATTTCTTGAAGACTTTAATCTGGTCAGCAAACTGGGAAGCACAACCTGATGTGCATTTCGTTTATATCTGCGGCTGCTTTTATTGCACAAAATCAAGTAGATTCAATGTTGACATTTAGAGATAACACAGAAGATTTGCCCTTTTGAATTTTCTAAAAGTCGTGGATAGGTCATTTTGGTTTAGCAGTCTGTGCCTAGGAGTTCTGCTTAAATTGCAAGTGACTGGGATGTGTTATACCCAAAAGATGGAAGAACCCTGAAGTGACATTCAGAGATCTGAGCCCGAGACTATGCAAATTATCTGAACCCCTTAAATTGGCATATCCTGAAATACTGCATCACTTACTCCTATCATTTACATTCCTCCTGAACCCCTGGGTTGAGTGGCACAGCTAATTTACTCATGTTTGAGTGAGAGGCAAACAGAGTAGTTTTGTGAGGAATTCTTCATTTTCAAGTTTCAGCCATTCACTCCTAGAATACAGCATGGCCACGAGTTCCTTAAAGTCATTCTATGATAATCACTAGACTGGCAGAGCTCACAAAGGAGCCTGAACCACAAATCACGAAGAGAAAAGCTACTCCAGATGTGTTTGAATTTTAATTTTTTTTTTTTAGTATGTGATTTTCAGGCTGCAGCCACAGAATATACTCAGGTAATTACAGAACTCAACAAAAGTAACACTTGTGATCCCAGCCCATGAGACCGCAAGTCAAGACACTCACATCTCCACCCAACCATTTGAGAAACATCATGCTGAAGGCCACCATCAATGTCAAATCCAGTCTCCTGAAACTGCAGGTACCCATGAATTAACACATTTAATCTGCAAAGGCCCACAAAATATATTCTCCCTCCACTGTTACTCACCACAGCAAAACCTCTAACAAATATCATGCATTTAGAAGCACAGGGCTGGCCACAAACTGTTTAACGTGCCAGATGAAAAACATGGAAAGGTCACAGGCAGTGTCAGGGTTCCTACAATTTTGGGGAAGCTGAGTTGGTTAAACAACAAAATGGAATTTTAAAGCTCCTAGAAAAACAGGCTCTCACCACCTGCTACAGCAACATGCACAGTCTCAATTCAGAAAGAAAATAAAGAACTAAAACAAGTTCTCCTTGAACCTTAAAATATGCAAACTTAAACTTGTACGTAATTCATCACAGCCTTTTGAAAATCAAGTATTTTTTATCATTTAATGCACACTCCTTTTCATGCATCTGACTTACCAAAAAGTCTTACCGAGATCTCTTCCCCACTCCTCTTGCACAGCACATACAAAGCCCTGGTTTAGCTACAGGCAGGTGAACTCTACCTCAGAGTGACAAAAACGGCACCAAACACCAATTGCTGTGGTATCTTCTGTTACATAAATATATAACAAAGATAAGCCAAACAACCAAAATATAACCAGAACTTCTTGCTTCTAGTCCCCAGTTTGGACACCTGATCATAACCCTAGACACATGAGCTCTCTTTTCTTTACTACCAAATGCCTGAACTTGTTGGACTCCTTTGGTATTTTAAATTTTAAACTTTTATTGACTTCAATGTTCCTTGCCAAGACTGAAAAATAACACTTTTTGCTGAAGATTAGGATTTGAGATTGGCATGCATTTCTTAGGCTTTTTTGACAGGCTAGAGCCAAACTGATATCAGTCTTCTGGGAAAGATGGATCTCTGGGGAGGATGAATGCTGTAAATCTGAAAGATCTGTCCAACTATAAATATTATATTTTGAGAGTCAAGACCATCATTAACTTGGCAAAACTCTAAATGCACGTTGTAGCACCTGAAAATTGTATCATATCACTAATAAAATAGTGAGAATGATTTTGATCTGCAAACACACGAGGCAACAATTCTGAAAAGAAATCCACGTTTTAAGTTTCTAAGTGATGATCCCTTTAAAGTAAAAGGCAGTCTTTAAAATTAAGGCTGAAATACAGTTCAGTAACCAGAGCATCAGGATTTTGATTCTGCAGGTGATGCCTGAAGTGGCTACCTGGAAACAGAGACTAGACAGGAACAAGGGAATAAAGGTGGTATTTGTTTGAAGGCCTCCAGAGGTGCACCCTGGGGAGCCCCGAGGCTGCTGCCAAAATGGACCCCAAGATGTCACGAGTTCTTCACACTTTATAGGTTTGGCTCATTTGCATATCAGCATAAATTTGCCAATTAAAACTTTATCTAATGATGTAAGTTCTCTAAGCTCAGCCCCCCTTTCCAAGATGTTGGTTTACACATTTCTGGGCCCAGGATGGTCTGTCTGTCCTCGGAGAGCAAACCTAGAGAGACTTTGTTATGTCTGTCTTAGCATGAGAGAGCAGCAGCAGCAGGCTGGGAGACACTTCAGAGTTTTACAGTAGGCCATACAGAATATAAAAGCTAAAACTCGAGGCCTCACAGGGACAACACTGATGATGTAAATTTTAATTAAGTCATCTACTAGTCCTTAGGTCTCAAGTCTCAGACTGCCTAATTCTTTTGCAGAAGGGTGATGTATTTCAAAAAGAAAAGTCATACATGGATTTTAGATACTGGTAGGGTTACATAGCTCCAATTTTTGTTGAAAGCAGGTTATATTTTTGCTGACTTATATTCAGTTATTTTAGTGAAGTTTGTTACCACACCCCAAGAAACAGAAAACAGATTTTGCCAAGTTAACAGTATTTTTTCTTTTTTGTTGTTGTTGTTGCTGAAAAAGCAATGAAGTTACAAAGTTGCTATTAAAAATTTGGCAGCTACGATCCTTGTCAGCTTTTCTTGGCTGCAATATATTTAGCATTGCTTAAACAGCTTGCAAGAACCTGTGTAAGTCCAGAAAACAACTCCTCTGAGTAAGCTGATTTTCCACAATGACAGTGAAGGTTTCATGCCCATTAAGTCAATTTAACCAAGTCACCTCCCTGAAACGTAACTTAACTCCACAGAGGAAAAATAGCTTTAGATATTCTGTATTAAACACAGTGGGAAATTCTATTTAATCTTCTCTGGTCATCCTTTGATATAAAGATCACTTGTTGAAGACTCATAGTTGGCAATGCCCAACTATCCCCCCATACAGAAGAGCTGCTTTGAGGACCAGGAATCATCTGAATAATGCGGCTGATCATCTTTCATTAAAAAAATGTTCACACTGAGAATGAGAAAAAAAGGTACATCCACAGCAAAGGAAAGAAAAGAAAAAGAAGGCCCAGCAATCTCTTTGGCTACTTTCTTCTCTTGTTCAGCCCTGCGACAGCAGCGTACCTCCTGTGCACACTCAGGCACAGAGAGCTGACAAAAGACTGATTTTCCTCCTGTTTGATCCTTCGGAAAACTGAACACTGAGGAGCATTAACACACACTGCAATTTCTGTGAACAAGGTCTGTCATCCCTGTTTCCCCTCTAGCAGTCAAAAGAGGCAACAATCCGTCTTTCCAACAACAGCCTTCCAGCTCCTACTACATGTACCTTTACCTCAGAACCAAAGAATCAGCATCAGACATGAAGCTTTAAATACAGCCCCTCCAGAAGTGATGCAGGCTCAAGCCTTCTCACTGCACCACCTGTGGCTGCACATCAAGCACGTTTTGGGAGAAAAACAACATCTACTGTAGAAGGCAAGAGTCTGAGTATGAGGGAAGAATCACTTCAGGGGCTGGTGAGATCCTCAGTGAGGCAGTCTCTCAAACAGGGAGACTCATGTTGGTGTCTGGTTGCTGATCAAGGAGTGATGAGAGATGTAGGAAGGAGAGAAAAACTGGGAAAAGCTAGAACATCACCAAGGATGGACTGGGGGTGCAGTTTTACTAGAGGCCTAGGGAAGTTTGGAGAAAGGCCACCATGATCCACATCTCTCTCCCACAAGCTGCACCAGTAAAGCATCCCTCTGAACATCCCTTTCTTTTCTTCTTCAAAACAAAACCCAAAAGAACTCAAACAAACCAACAAAAACTTTGATACACAGCTAAATTTCAAGCAACTAGTGTGGTTGCAGAGCTCCAGATGGTGAAGTGCATGTTTGGACTTTGCCCCCTCACAAGGGCTGGCAGATCCCCCTCCATCTGACAGACTCTGCTCAAGATAAGGGGGACAAGTTGATTGAATTAAAGCAGCAAGGAAGGAGCAGGTCTGAGAAACAAACCTGTAGCACTCCTTGATCAGCAGCTTTTACACAAAACAGGCCTGGATCAATCTATGCTGATAAGCTGTAGATTGTGGGCATTAAATTCAGCCACGTCTCATAGCAATCACAAAAGATTAAGGTGCAAAGTCAACAGTATTGACAATTACTGCAGTGCCTGAATTCCAAGACCTCTGCTGTGTAATTTGGAGGTTACACTGCTGCAGAGGAGGCCCAATGGGTTCAAAAGAGAATTTTAGATACAGTTTTAACAAATCCAAATTTCAAGCCTGACAACTATTTCGCGTACCAGAAAAAATTCAATCAGTGCAAAACTTGAATGAGTTCATAAAAAAAAATGCTCCTCTGACCTGGCATTTAAATCCACAATGTTAGTTAGATGTATCACTTTAAACTACTGTCAGGAGAATGAATGTTCAATTTTACTGTGTATTATAATTTTTATTGCAGCTTTACCCATATAATGCAAAAATCCCCTAAAAACTCCAGAAGTGAATCTGGTTCACTTAATGTAAATACATCACATTTGCCTTGGTTTGTCCCCTCTCAATCTTTCAGGTTTATTGCTGCCTTTAGACCACCCCATCAGAGCAGCTTGCTGGAAGCTGCTCTTCAGAAATCTGTGATTTCTGTGCCCACTACTGCCTTATTGGCAGGACTTGCACTTGGCCGTGACCACTCTGACTTCCATGGGTTACTCAAGTCCTAGTTTAATGCAATATCGCCCTCTTATTTCTCTTTCCCTCTCCACTTTTGCACAGGCATCAAAAGCTGCAGTCATCACCATGGAAACTAGCTGGAGAATTAAAAAAATAATAAAAGCCTACAGAGTCATGCAAAGCTTGTGCACTGCCACCCACTGGGTACTGGCATTAGGGAGCCTCCAAGTACAAAGCAACCCTGCTCAGTGTAAGCAAAGATCCTCTCGCTGCAGTGCCTGCATTCAGACCCAAATATGTGCATTTTTGGCACCAATCAGTCTCTCCTCACAGGGCAGGATTTGCTCAGAGTGCCCACATCGCCCTGGTGAAACTCAAGGTTAATAGACTCGGACTCCCAGTCCTATCTCAACACAGGAATCTCTTGTTTCCATGCAAGTTTAATCAGCAATGTGCTCATGCATGATACATTGCTCCATCCTCTGCAGTGGCTTATTCCCAGAGTGCAGGCATGTGCCTCCTGGGAAAACACACCCTTGCAGTTCCAGAGGGAACTGCGGGGCTGGGGTTCATCAGGCATCAGGCCATGAACTTGCAGCTTCTTTCTAAGAGGTATGAAATGCCCAAGAAGATTTGGGATTTTGGGGAGCTTGCCTTTGTTGATCCATAATGCTTTTTGTTACTGGCCAATAGTAACTAATAGCAGGTTTTACTTTAGGAAGATCTCCATGGTGATCTGAGCCTGCTGACATCAGCTGGTTTTTTTTGGTATGGATTTAAGAACAAAAACCATAGTCTAATTAAAGGGAAAAAGACCTCAAAAAATTGGACAAAGGAGGAAGAACTCCTGTATATGCTGCAGTTCAGTTTGGTCTTCCAGAAAGAAGCAAAACACTCTAAAGAAATTGTTGATGTAGTTTATGTCATTAAAATAATTTAGCAAAACCTTGACTACTTTTTCAGTACATGATAGAGCACGCCATAAAGAAAATTAGTTGATGGGGGGAAAAGCAAAGACAAAATGAGAAAAAAGAAAATAAAATCCCTAAATCCGAAAGGATCATAGTAATTTTTACAGGAGTTTAAGACAGATTTTTCAGACCTGCTGCAGTATTACATATGAGCTCTCTAGCATAAGTCTTTAAAATGAGAAAGGGGAAAAAAGGGAAATGTATTCAGACATGATTTGTTATTTTTCTATATGTTCCTACAACCTACATTTCAAAATGCTTTTTTAACCAAGTGATTTTCACAAATTTGGAAGGGTATTTTTCAATTTCATCTCACACTGCTGAAAACAATTGAATGTTTTTCCCCTGCATGACTCTTTTTTCCCTTCTTTCCTCTAATAGGTTTTACAAATACATCCACACACTTATTTCAAATTGACACTCCAGAAATGAGTTAGATTTTGTATTTTAATCAGGCACAAGCCACGCAAGAAAATAATTTAAAGTAGCAGGTAATCACGCCAGTGAAATATTTATGGAAACTGATTAGACCAAACCACTTATTTTTACCTCAAGATATTTGTATTTTGCACAACTACTCAAAAAAGAAAGCAAGATTTAAGAGTTATACGAAGTTACAGCTCACTCATTTTACAAATCAGAGCACAGGTATGATTTCCAGACGGCTGAGCAAGTGCAAGGCAGTGTTTGCAGTTCAGAGCCCTGCCTGCTTTGGCTCCTCTGGCCAGCTTGTGAGCTACCTTACTGAAGAGGAGACAGGAAAAAAGGACTGGCACAGATCTCCCAGGAACAGCAGTGGAAAGGCATCCCCCAACACAAAGTTTGCTCTCAACACTACTGAATGAAATTGAGCCGTGATTTTGTCTGTGAGCATTAAGCTCAGAGTGAGCAAGACAGACAAATGGTTCTTTATTGACACTTCTGTAATGGTGCCTTCCCACTGCTTCTAGTCATAAGCTATCTAGATTGCCAGGTCACTGACTTCCCCAAGTATTTAAAAGTATATTGGCAGAGTAGAAAACTGGCCTGTGTGAGAGTGACTGCAGTTTGTGTCAGAAGGCAGATCTTCAGGATGCCGAACGTTGGATTTTGTTTTGCTTGTTGTAACCCCCCACTTCTGTAAAAGCGTCAGCATTGCAGGGAGAAGTTTCAGGTATTTATACGGCGACATATTTATATATAGTATGGATATTTATATAGATGCTAAAAATGGAAAGCAGTTCCCATATGGATGAACAAATAGTTATCTAGAAACACAACATACAGAGGCTGGAGTGGAGTCCTATTTAATCCAGTCTGGACCTAAGGCACCATTTATGTGACAAGCTGCAGTGTAGAAAAGCAGTTTTCATGCCAAATACAGTCCCTGTGTTGGTGCCAAGGCCAAAAGAGCACGAGCAAATGTGGAACTTGCAATTCTTCCCTTGGGGGCCTCCCACAACAGCCTGCAGACAGCAGATGGGGAAACACCACTGCGTCCAGGCACAGTTCTGTGTCCTCCAGCAACCCGAACAACTCAGGTGCTGCTGGTTGCACTACCAGGCTAATCCCATCCTTCCTGTACACTTCCTCTGGGAGGATGCCTGTCTGGCTTTGTCTCCTGCTGTCCTTCTGCCCTGCTCCCCAGCAAGGGTTGCCTTGGACTACAGAGAAATTTGCCCAGACACAGCCTCAGGATTCCTGAACTGTCTAAAAGAGCACATACTTGACAGCATCTACAGGGATTCTTCTGAAAGCAAGACATATAACAACTCATTGGAGTGGACAGGCACAAAATAGATATTTGGAGGGTAGAACAGATTATGAACAAGAAAGAGGAGAACTCAAAAATACTAAATGGAATAAGCAAAGCAAAGGGTCTGTGATTTCTGCCATCTCGATATAGAGAAAAGAAATTGCCTTCTAAAGATCCCTGGGCAGAAAACTTCAGGCAGAAGGAAAGATGATTAGTTTGCATATTTGCAAGCTTTCCACTAAACAACAGTTGATGACAGCATTAGAGATGAGAAGGCGCAAGGAATTAAGGGATAAGACGCACAGCAAAAGTCACAGGATAAACTCTGCACAGAAGAAGACAGAAAACTTGAAGTCAAAATCTATAAAGCAGTTTATCTTAGAGGCAGAGGCAAGAATGCCAGCTTTTCCATCTCACATTGTAATGGCTAGCTCTCCAAGGAAACGCTGCATGTGTGTGTGTTTTTCTGAGTATTTCCTTAGCTGACATGGGGAACAAAGGTAAGTGCCCTTCTGAGCATCCTCTTCACTGCTGAGAGTCACTACAGCTTCCCTCTTTAAGTATTGTGCAAATGTATTAGGATGAAAATAATTGTAAAAGATATAGTAATTCTAGAATAATACATGCAGTTGAAATTTCACACAGGAATTAGAGCAGCCCCTCCATAGAATAGAGTGGTTCTGGTACTATTTCCCAGTAATGTTGCTGAAACTAATAACATGTCCAAAAGCTGAAATTAACTTTACATGCTACTGCCACATAGAAGCTGTATTTCTAATTCAAATCAAATGAAAAATGCATTCCGAGATAGGGCAAAATGAATAATGAAGATGTGGAAATCAAAGGATCTGAAACAGGATTTATCTGTCACAAGTTTCTAGGAAGGACAGACGCCAGTACACATGTTAAACACGATGACACTTCCCTAGAGACTTACGATAATACTTCACCCTTAAATAACACACTCAAAACATTTCACAGACATTAACTAATTAATCCTCAATCCTCATGTGGCTGTAAAAATTACACAGTAGGGAAATAAGGTCAGATCTTCAGAGGAGATCAAGCTGAGATTAAACAGTCTGCCCCAAGGCTACACACTGACTTGACAGCAGAGACAGGGTTACAGTTCCCAGGTCCAAGAGCCACCCCACCACCAGAACACCTTTGGAGGGACACTGACAGCCCCGAACATCTCCAGCAGCTGCTCAAACAAAGCAAAAGGTTTAGGCAGGGTCAGATGCCTCCCTGTACTCAAAGACAAACCCCTAAACACACGTCTTAAGGCAGCAAGCTGTGGACCCACAGACCTCCCTCTCCTGCTGTGGCTCTGCAAACCAGCATGTGCTGGGGGTCAGTGGGAGGGGAGGTTTCCTCAGCAGTACAAACCCCTGTGCTGCACCTCCCCACGACATCTTCTTACAGATGCACATTTGCTGCATGCCAGGTAGCCATCATCACTTCAGCTTATGAGAGACTTCAGATACCTGGGGCACATTTTACAAACACCTTACAGAACAAGGTGCAAATTGCACCTGATCAAGTTCGACCTATCAGAGACTTCAGAGCCCGGGAGTGTGAGGATGAATGGAGAAAAGGTGACTTTCAGGAGTGTTGAAAGAGCTCAGGTAGGCCACAGCAGAGGATGCACTGGCACACTCGGCCTCCTGGGAATCAAACAATTCCCAGAACACAAAAAATGTGCAGGAGGAGATCAACCCACGCATCCTGCAGTTAAATATTCCCTAGGCACAGGAGAAAACAAGCGGCAACTGCTCTGCACTGTTGCCCCTGTGAAACTAAACGGAATGGCTACAGCCAAGGAGAGGGTGCTGGTGGCCTGGCCCAAGGACCCTTTGTCCAAAAACACCCCAAGTTCTGCCATTTGTTGTGGCATTTGAACAGCTGCTAGTTTTGCCTGCAGCCAGGATGCCAATCCCTATCGACTCTCAGCTTTTCCAGAAAGTACTTCAATGTACTTTGAAAATAGTGAGGCACTATTTAAAAGGTCCAGTTCTTATTGCAGCACTGTCAGAAGATTAATAAATGAAAAGCTTAGCTACCACAAGCAGCAGCATGTTTACCAGACCTGGGCTGCCTTTTTGTCAGGATCTGGGTTTGGTTTCGGGAAGTAAAACTGTGTCTAAACATCTAATTATATTAAGAAAAGGTAAGTGCTAGAAAACAGCTGGACCTCATAGCTCTAGCCAAAAGTTATTTAAAAAGCCAAGAGTTTAAATGACAGCTTCTTTTTTTAAACTGTACCTGATGGGAAAGGAAAATGGTGCCTGGGGTCTAAGGTCTGTGTTGGCAAGAAAGGCTGTGCAAATTGGGAATGGGAGAGGACAGAGGAAAGGGTCCCACTAATGTCAACAGTGGAAAATCTGGTATTAACTGAGAAAGGTGACTTGGATGAAGATAAATGTAGCCCACAAGTGAGGACAAGTGACTTGCTAGACAAAGGCAGCAATGAGCTGTGAGGAAGGGCACAGAGGCAGTGCGTTCTGTGAAAAAGGAAAAAGCACGCACACAAAGACATAGACAAGATTTCAGCTTGAAGGAACTGGCAGTTCCTCTCTGTCACTACCATTTACATTGCATTTCCTCCAGCCTTTATAAAACCTGGCTCTTCTAATTCATTCTAATTCACTCTCTAATGCCTCCACACGGCTCTTTCATTGTGTGTGTGGGCAGTCTAGAAAGCAGTAGTTGGACAGCTTTTGACTGAAAGGAAATGTTTTAGGCACAGCTCAAAGCCTGTGGGAGTCAAGAGAAAGCATTGAATTTGGCCTTTAAAAGAAACAGGATGCCAGGAGAGTCACATGAATGCTTAAAACAGAAGATGCATGGGCCTGAGTTTGGCTTTAGCCACTAGCTGCAGTAGGCTGGTTTTAATTAATAGCAGGTGGTGGCTCACTCTTGGCAAGAGGGCAGATGTGAGTTAAAGGTTTAAGATATCGATGCAGTGTTTACCTTGCTTAGTACAAAACAGTGTTCTGCAAACTTTTGTCTAGGACCACATCTGTGCAAACACTGCACAGGGACCTGGGATCCAGGTGGACACTTGGCAACTTGTGAGCCCTAAGAGCAGTGAACAGTGCCAGGATCCTAGGCTGCAACAACAAGTGCATGAGCCACTTGATCAAGGAAAGTCATTATTCCCCTTACTCAGCTCTCTTTCAACCACAGCTGGAACAGTGCCTCCAATCTTGAGGCCCCTCTAATACAAGAAAGATGTTGATCAGCTTGGGCAAGTCCACCTGAGGCCACCAGGATGGTCAGCACTGGAGCATGCAAGCTGTGAGGAGAGGCTGAGTTAGTCTGACCTGGAAAGGAGAAAGCTCTGGGGGGCCTACAGAAGCCATCAAGGACCAAGGTAGGGCTTACAGAGAACACAGCCATGCTCTTCATTGAGGAAGGAGAATGAGACTGTCTGGACTGCATATGCTGGAGACACTCCCCTGGGTATAATTAAGGATTGGTCCAGGAGCTCAGAGGAGCTGAAGAATCTCTGTCCTTGAAGGTGTAGGCAAAGGCCTGAGCAAGCTGGTATAAAGTCAGTGCTGTCCCAGCTTTGAGCAAGAGGCTGAACTACACAATCTCCCAGGAATCTTTCCAATCCAAATGATTTGATGATATTTGTCACAAGCACAAGTAGTACACAGGACATATGTTTATAAAGACAGTATGTCCCAAAACCACTAAATTACAGTGCAGTTGTTAAAAAAAACAACCAACCAAACAAAAAACCACAGTAACCCACAACATACAGACCACTGCTCATACAAAAGCTCACATTTGTTCTCACAAGCCTTTGCAGAACAGTAATCACCTTGGCCAAGACAACAGGCAAGAACTGTGTAAACCAGTGCCATCTATTGAGTTTAAGAGATTCATGGTCAGCTGAGTGTTTATTGAAAAGATTTACAGTTGTACAAAAGTGCAGTAAATGAACAAGATCAGGTGCCTCATGCAAGCCACCTCAGATACCAGGACTTGCTCTGCAGAGTAACACGAAGCGATGAAAGAAAACCCACTTTTAAAATAAGACTGGTGTGAAAACAAATGAGATTAAATTATTGACTGCAAAGTGTCTCATTTTAAACAGAGATTACTGGCTCTGCACTAGTCTTCCACTTGATTTAGATTTCCACTTCCATCTGATTTAGGTTTTATCACTGCAAGAATAATAGCACTTTGCCTTTCACATTAAGTAAGTTCTTTTTCACATATAATGTTTCTCAATGAGATATCCCACAGTTTAATTAAACTAAAATTGAAATTGCATTGTAAGAATATAGACCATTTAGTACCTGAGACACTGAAGCATTCATTCTGTTTAGTGAAGAAATTAATTATGTGAGAGTCATTAACAACAACTGCAATTCCTTATGGATTTAAGTCATGTTTTGAATTGGAAGACTGAAGTTCCCAGCTGATTTAAATTCTTCATTATGGCAAAATGAATTAATGATGTTAATATTCCATATGAAACTTAGCATAGGAATGAAATTCTGTGTTAAATGTAAAGGCAGCAGCATGGACAGTGAAAGAAGAGGAACCTCTTTCTATTGTACTGATTTTGCCCTACAGAAGTCTGGAGTATTTCTGGATGAGCTACACTCTACAGGTTCAACCCGAGTACTGATAAAATAAATTACAGCCTTGGAACTGACTTAACAAATACCAAAACTAGGCTCTGGCTTCCCTGGATCACCTTCTCTCTTTTCTGCACAAAAACCTCAGAGAATTTTTTTTTTGCCTCAGCCATGGTTTAAGAAGAATCTTTTCCAGCCTGATGAAAAATGAGAATGATAAAAAAAGACCTATAAAGAATGATAAATTCAGTATTTCAAAACTGGGCACCCTGCTGTTAATTATCATCATTTCCTCCACAGTTTATGCATATTCAAATTATGTTGGCACTTCTCCTTCTGGGGAAACAGTTTGAAAGGGGCAAGAGGAATCTCTACAGCAGAGCCTGCAGTTTGAAAATTCACACACTGCATCAGTGGGATAGCAGAGCCAATTTTACAGATATATAAATCTGGGTTTAACTTCTGCAAGAAAAACATTCACATCCATCCCTTTTATGATGCTATAAGGACATGTCTGTTGGCTGACAGCATCATGCAGGGAATCAGAATGAAGATGCAGGGCAAATTCTAAACCAGCATAATCCCCATATAACCTTCTTTGTCCAGGTCCAGGGCTCTATTTTGGAACTAAAACGTAAATTGTGGGCTCTGCTGAGGAACTGCTCTCCTCTGTCAAAGCCAACTGAGTGCACAGGGTTCAATTTGTTTCCAGGAAAAAAAAACACTGATTAATTAAAATGCAAAGGCATCTTCCTGCCAAATATTTTGCAGCCTTATGTTCAGCTAAGAATAATAAGGCTCACCCATATCATCCAAAAGACTGGTAGCCATTCTCAACACGCCGTCATCTATCCCCCAACAAAAGTCCCTGTTTGCTGAGGAACAGATTGCAACCAAGCAGATGGGCAGCACGGCAGCTGAGGGATTCACTTGTGTCTAACCCACAGCTCCTTGGGTCTAAAAGCCAATATAGCTGCTCCCTTTACTCCAGCCATGCCTGGCTGGCCCAGAAACACCACCACTGACAGCCTGGAAGAGCTGTTTCAGGACAGGGAATGCAGTGTAGCAGTGGGATGGAGCCCCAAGTGCTGCCCAAGCCTCTTCAGGCTCCCAGGTCACACCAAGCCATGGGAGCTTGTACCACACCAGCTGAAATCCCCTTTGACTCCCATGAGATGAGCCAGGCTTGAAATGAGGCCTGTGCTAACACTGCTCTGCTGATGAAAACAGCCACCATTAAAAAGCAATATTTAAAGAGCTCCTTATTGGAGCCCATGCAGGACCAGGGACCCACACTGCAATTTTAGGGCAAGTTTCTCCATCTCCTTCCAGAGATAAAATGGTGACCTCCTTCAAACAACCTTTTTGGTGCTGAAAGGCCACGAAATAGAGTCATATTAGGATTAATGACTTGAATTAGCTCTCTTGCACCTGTGCCTCAGTGTGTCCATGGCAAAGATGGACAGCAGCTTTGCCTTCTTAAAGGAACACTTGAGGGTTTCTTTGTCTACGTAAAATCTTTTCTCTCCCTGTCTTACCAAAGAAACCACTTCAGAAGAAAAAATGCCTCCCACTGTAAAAGTTTCTTGATATGAAAAATGCAAATCTCAAGCAGCTATAATGAAGAAAATCAATTTTAGACTCCTGGTGGCTATCTTCCTGCAAAGCTGTATTATTTTTCATCAAGTATCTACAAGAACCAGATCACGTTTCTAGCTTTCTGTTCCTCTCCTGTGTAATGAGGGAGAATCATGTATATTGCTTTCATTTAATTTACTCTAGAAATTCAGAGTTATTGATTGTAGTTGGTAGACTTCCTAGCTGTAAGAGACTGGAAGCAACACTTGTATGCCTTTTGTATTGTTTACTGCAGAGAGGGACTCAAAAAGAAGAAAAGAAAAATGGGGAGGCAAAATTAAGCTTTGATCCTGGGGGAGAATATATCAATGTGGAGATTAAATACTGTCTGGGAATACCTAAATATATAACACAAGTAGAGATGCAGACTGCCTCTTATGACATTTATTTAAAGAAATATCCATGCAACTGATTATCTGAGAGATATCAGAAAGGTCTAGAGTAATCAGGCAAAATTTGCATATTATTCACAGAAAAACATGCAGGTCTCTGGAAGGACCAGAAACTATTCTTTAATTTGGATAGTATTTAGAAAACAGTTTTGCGACGGGAAGAAAAAGAACAACAGAATTTTGAGGAAATATTTTGTTTGGATATTTTAAAAGCAATAATTTAATTCAGAAAGCTGCCAAAATATCAAACAGGATTAATGCTAGAATACTTTGCATGATTTGGTAGCTTACAAATGAATGCACAGAGCCAGCATCTGTCAACTCCCTCAGGCAGCCTTGCTTAACGGAATGCAATTTCTTACCTGAAAAACATAAATAAGAAACATACATTTACATTTTGCTCTGCATAACTTAATATGTTATTTAGCACCCTAAATCACACACAAAACCAGTTCCTCCTATTAAGCATGCAAAGATGCTACATCACTTGTGTAGAATGTTTTTAAAATCAACAGTAGTTTCCAATTAAAACAGTTCAGATGTAAATATTTATACAAATACAGCGACGTGATTAACATTCGTACCAGATACAAGCTCACTGGAGTACAACACTTCCCATAATTACCCCCTGCTCACGGACTGAAGTCGTTTGATCCCCCCAAGCATCAGGAGAAGGGAGCTAACACCCAAACCATGACCACCACCACATCTAAGGGTCCTCCTTCCCACAGGAAAAGCTCTCTGGGACACGAGCATGGCACGTGTTCCTTGGGCACCCTCCCCTGCTCCCCTGTGTGGGGTCTCACACACAGATCACACATCTAAGACTCAGCCCTGGCAGGAGGGGACAGGCAGGAGATATGCACAGGCAAGTCTCGAGCAGTGTGTGTAGCTTGGCTCTGGTCTGAATCCCAGACCAGCATTCAGGGGAAACTTCAGAGAGCGTTTTCATTTCCCCCCGTGTTGCACTCACATCAGATCTGCAGTTCCTTTCCATCTGGATCAATTGGTATTAAATGTGAACATACCCCTGAGGCTCTGCTCAGGTATTAAATGTTTTTGGTGCAAGTCTCTGCAGTAAATAGGAACAAACCTATAAGCCTAGAATCATCTGAAATCCACAGGGATCTAGGCAGAATCCATACAGCTGCCACGAAGTCCTCAGCTGCAGTCATAGATGGATTATACTCATTTAAAAAAGGTATTAATGCAGAAAGCTTCCACAAGGGACAAAACCCACAACACTAAGAAGAAGGCATCAGTAAAACACTACAGCTCTTTACTGACATCTTCAAGCAGCAATGGGAATCCATCCAAATCAAACAGCCAAAGTGCAAATGCCCAGGAAACTGTGAGAACTAAGAATGGCCACATTTCATTCCACAAAAACTGTGCCCCGTTTTTCCTTCCTCTTCCTCCACGAAATACTTTCCAATTCTCCTACCAGAGGCAACAGAAGAAAAGGTTAGTAAGCCTAGAGTTGAACTCTTAATGCACATAATAAAAAATCCTCAAGGGACGAGGAAAAATATCTAATATCTCTATCCTGGCTCCCTGGGTTACTCAGGTGAAGCTCTAAGAAGTTTCTTCTCCCAGAAGTTTTTAATTGCATTTTAATTATGCAAACATGCCATGGGCTTCTGGGGCAGAGCACTGGCTTAAGCTGAAAGGAATAGGCATCCATCAATCTAATCAAAGTATCTGCAAAACACTCAGTTGTGCAGTATTTTTGCTTCTCTTTTTGTGAGGAAACCATCTTGTATTTATTAATTAAACTGAAGAAAGTTCAGCTTCACTCTACAGGAAATCTGGGAGACCTCCCTACACCCCATATCTTTTAATGTGATTTTCTTAAAGTACCTCTATCTTCAAGCAAGGCACTTCAAAGACAAATTTCCCTGTTGTGTTTAAGGATGCAAGAGATAACCAGACTATGATATTTCAACAAGTTTTCTGACAGAGCTGCATTTGCAGGGCTTCCCAGAGTTTCTCCAAGTTCAAGGGACATTCTTGAACTTGTTAGGTGAGAGCTGATGCATTTTATTTTCCCCACAGGTTTGCAGCACAAGATAATACCAGAGCACAACTGTCTATACCCAAATGACTGGTCACTCTCTCCCAAAGAGCAGGACACCAGGCAAACCCTGACAATGACAATGAGCAAAGGGTTTATCAGATATAGATTCAGCAGCGCCCCAAAGCATGAGGAGAACAAAGTTTCCTTTATCCATTTCATTATAATGACAGATGACGCTGCTTGCCTGGCTCAGCTCAGCTCAAACATCCCTTCGGGTTACAGATGTGTGATGCAGGAGGGCTCAAAACTGACAGGTTTTAACCATATTTGATAGAAATTTGACACAGATGTTGTTGGCTCAGCTCAACATTACACAGGAAGAAAAGCAAAATGTATTCCAACATTACAGGCTCTGATGTTAGGAAACATCCCAAGCCTAGTTATTAATTCTCAGCAGCACCTCTTGGTTCCCCTGCAGAGGGGAGATTTTGCCTCATCCCCCCCTTAAGTACAGGGGATCGTTCCTTCCTGCAGAGCTCTGCTAACCCACACACCGAGCTGCTGTGTCTGAAGTCACCCCACCCAGTGAGAGGTGTCATTAACACATGATGGTGACACACAGCTCTGTTTGCACAGCAACACTTCAATGTCACGGGAAACCTGATATGGTCTGGGGACTTGGATCTGAAGTGTGACATTCCCATTTAAAATGCATACATTTAGGACAAGGAACAGAGCAACTTGTCTGCTTGGTGTTGGGCTGGCAGAATTGATCATAGCCGTATAGGAATTATCAAAATGTTTTCCAGAGAAAGCTTCAAAGAAACCTTGCCCTGGCATTTCCTTCACATTTGCCACCACTTCTGAAAATTTTTTTCAGAGAGATTTTTAAAGGTTGTGTTCTTTCCTACCTTGCCAGTGGCATGGGAACACGAGGAGACCTCCAGGGGCCCATCCATGAGAGGTCCCCATGAATTTGGGGCAGAATGCCAGTCCTGGTGACAACAGCCCCACAAACCGTGCTCCCTGGGCACTGCACCTGCCATGCAACACTCACCCTCAGCACATCAGCTGAGACAGAAAGTGACGACAATCCCGACCTTGCTGCCGAGGTGCCCGGTTGACCAGAGGTGCCCAGTAGTCCTGGACAGCTCACTCCACACCTCAGCCCTCCCTTTGTACCCTGTCTGTCCCAGAGACACCTGATTCTGGGAGGTCGGGACTCGCAGGGCACAGCAGCAACCTCCTAATCCCACCTGAGGCACTTCCAGCATATAAAGAAGGAATAACAAAGCCGACTTTGGACTGTTAAATGGTGGGTCTTTAAAAAAGACTTCCCTCTCCTCCTCATTTCAGAGTAAAACAAACGTTTAGACACTGAATACATGCAACTCTGGCCTTGGTTATACTGGAAAATATAAACTGTAGAGTAATTGAAAGGGACAGGTCAGAACATTTAGCTGATCTTTCCCAGATGCTTTTAATTTCTTGAGTTGGCGTATGAGAATATCCTGGTGATGAATGCACTGTTTATACCAGAAATACAGTAATAAAAACAATGTCCTTAAAAGAAAACTGAAAATATTCTGATATGGCTTTCTGAATATGACACACAGACTTGCAGAAACAAACATCAGCAATTGAAATAGGATAGAAAACTAAAATATCAATTAGGCTTGCTTGCAGAGCTGCTGCAGGTTCTACATTGCAGCTATGTTATCTTAGCAATTAGCTTGAAGATTATGGCACAGCCAGACAAGCTTATACATCTCTATGGTTTCATGGTATGCAAGCAAAAAAAGCTGAAAAAGAATCTTTACATTATTTCATAACTTTAAAAGAACACCATATTGTGTGTAACAGGATGAAGCACTTGTTTAAAAATTCAGTGTTATTTTAGCATCAATAGCTTTCACTAGCAGCTTTCTGAACACAGCTGCGTGGGGAGAAAATTAGTTTCCTAACATTTGCTTCTTCCAAAGGCTAAAAAATGTCATGACTGCAACCTCAGGTATAGACTAACACTCATCTAAGTACTAAGCCCTAGCTAAGGGTGGGAAGTTTACTGGTAGCAAATAAAGAAATGCCAAAGGGAAACAGCAAAAGTGAACATTACCTGCAGTCAAATTAATATTCCAGCAGCTTAGAGAACAAGTAGTTTCTCAGCTGTTTGAGTAAATATTGACAGCAAATGAGGTCAGTCACCTGAATTTCTGATGAAATCTGGAAATGTTTGGTATTGAAACGTTTCCATGTTAAATACTGCCACACATTTTGTGAAACCCTATCTTTGTGGGTTTTTTTCCCCAACTACTGGTTACCAAGTTCCTGCCCTGGGGGATGAGTGTCCAGCCCTACATACTGCAGAGGACCAGGTGGATGGACAGGGCAAAAGCACAGCAGGTAGCACTAACACGTTCCTCAGCATTCAAAATAATGAGATGAATCAGATTCAGACCAAAGACTCAGCTCCGTGTTGCTGCATTGAAACTCGAGAGAGGGCACAGAGAAAGGCAGTTTGGGAACTCATTATTACCCAACTCAGAGCAGCTCAGACTGCTTGTACATTCATTACTTTTAGGAGAATGATAACAGAGCAACTGCTCTGCTGCCAAGGGTCTCCTGCCCCTGACCTTACTGCAACCAAATGGGGCCTCAGACAAAGGTCAGCTAAACCAAATAACTTAAATGCACCCTTCCTTGGTAGGGGGAAAGCAATGAACTTGCCAGATTGTCTTTCTGCACAGAGAGGAAGGAACAGAAGCGCTGCCCCAGCAGATGACTGGTGAAGTCATGCAGAGCTGCAGGGGAAGAGCAGCTACACTCTGGTGGCAGGATGAGGTGAGCAGAACCACTAAAACCTATTGGAAAAACATGACAAATGAGTCAGAAACCTTTAACCACCAAAAATCACAGAACTAAAGCTTCAGGCTTCCTCGTTATCTCCATCACAGCTCCAAGAGCTCCGGCTACTGAATTGCCAACTGGTGCCACTCACAGCAACAAATTCCCAGGTGTGGGTAACGAACACCAAACCATTTTGCACATGAAAAGCTTCAGTCTCTTCTAAACTGATCTGAATTTTTGTTGCCAACATCCTAAAGCCCCAGGACTGCCTTCCCTACGTCTCAATACTGTCAATAAATTACCTAAATTCCAGGGCAACAGAATGAAACACAGACAAGGCGATGCCCAGAGCTCCATTGCTAAGGAAATAAATTTTCCTTCTCTGCATAAAAATTCTAGGAATGTACTGTTGAAATGATCAAAAGCTTAGTATTGGTGCTACTAAATCTCTGAGGGTTGCCATTTTGGGTGCCTATTAAGGGTTTATATTTATGTTATAAATCATCTTATTGCATTCCATGGAGAGCGATTTTAACACTAGGATCATACCCCTTAACTAGCTTTTTGTAGGAAATTTAAAGGCTGAAGAACAGTAATGGCACTATTAAAGACACCTATTTTTTCCTTCCTGAAAATAATAGCATGCTACAGAGCCATGAAGAGAGAAGATGATAGCAGTGCTAACCTGCAATAATTATACTAATAAAAAGAAAACGCTACTGAAGAAATTATGGGAAGACAGACACTAAAATTTCTGTGTCTAGCTAAAGCACTAGCATAACCTTTCAGAGAATATATTTGCAAAGTACATAAAAAGTTCCAGTTATTTCAAAGGTTATGATTATGTCCTTCCCTTATTTAAATTGACACCAGTTATTACTACACTTTCTTGGTCCAGAGTCTAAAAAATATAAGAAGCATAAATTTTCAATATAAAATTATACTGTTATTTGTTATTACACTGTTATTAAAGTGATATTTACCGAGTTCAGGCGGCTTTTTTTGCCTCCCTAGTGTAAGATTCAGCAAGGAACAGGAAAAGCCTGGCTTTATGGGCAGAATCAGCTAATGCATTTTTAACTTCCCATATTTTCAGCGAGACGGAGCCAAGAGAAAGAGAAGAACCCCGTGAGCATGCAGCCGCCAAGCCGTGGTGTCGAGACTGGATGTGGCTGTTCCTGCCACCCTGGGAAAGCCGAGGGTCCCCCTGCCCAGCAGCTCCTCAGCCTCGCAGCTTCCCTCTGCACCCACCTGCCTCACAGACCCGGGGCTGCTCCCTCAGCACAAGGCCCCCCTCTGCAATGTGTATCTGCACGGGGGTCCTCACCTTTAGGCAGAGACAGACTTTATTAAATTAGCTCTGAGCCAGCCGCTCTCCCTGGGCTTATGTGGAGGGTTGAACAGGCACTTCCAACCCTGCGAGAGCAGAGAACTGCAGCCAGGAAAGAACAAAACGTGGCTAAGGGCAGGGAAAGGTCTGAGTCTTCTTGCCAGACAGCCCTCTGATGCACACATGACCCTTAGGAAATTCCATGGCAGCAACACAGAGGTAAATCAGCCAAATTCTCTTTTTTCCCCATGTTAGACAGCCGTGGGTACAGAAAGGGAGCATGGGGCAGATCCCAGCACACTACCACACATTCAGCATGCCCACATTTCAACACCAGGGATATGTTTGTGTTTATAATCATGGGTAACACTCATGAAATTATGGCAAGGCTATTACTCCTAATCACTGCATCGTGTAATGTAATACCAGAAAATATTTTTCTTTCACATTGTCAAAAATAACTAAAATTGTTGATGGTTCATGGTTGTAATCTACTATTTCACGTCAATAACAGCCCAAGACAGTTTAAACAAAGTCTCTACCATTTGGATGATTTGTTAAGGTCTCAAAATAAAAGAGGAACAACATTATTTGTTCATAAACAGCATTGCCTTTCATTCTATATAATTCTAAAGATACGCAGTGTTTGCACCTTCACTTCCTACTGACATCATCTTTACCAAGAGCTGTCAGCAAAATGCAAAAAAACAGAGGAGGAATAACACATAATTTTATGAGTGCAACCAAATATAAAGAGTTTATGCTGTTGCCTTCAGTTATACACCACTCATCATTCATCCTAAAAGGCAGGAGTGGACACATCAGCAGAACCCAGTTCCTCAAGACACAGCTGCTCATGTAGCTGATGAAAAGGCAAAGTTTTTCTGCACTTGCTTCAACTTCAGCTTATTTTAAAAGAAATGTACAGAAAAAGAATCTGAGCCTAACCATCCATATGACTTACTCCCCCCCTTCAAGCATCAGCAAGCACAATTCAGAAGAAACCCAGCACAAAACCATGTAATTAAATGCAGAAGAAAGGACCTATGGGTAAAAGGGAACATTAACTCAAACCAAAAATCTGAACAGTACAGAAACAGGCACAATAAGAAGAACAGACAGTGTGCATCTGGAACTACATGGAAGAGCCAGATCTAGTGCTAGTGTATCTACAGAAGAAGTTTAGAGAGGTCAGTGCACAGGTATCTGAAACACCTTTACTGTCTGACAAGCACCACCTGTTCCCTCTCATAATACACTGGGAAATGTCCTGCCCATCCAAAGTGTCAGTAAAATTCATTTTAATCACCAGAGGAAAAGCTGCAATCCCGAGCTGCCAGCCATCACATCTCCTGGAAGACAGTGCCCATCGCCTGTCTCTGCAGCCGAATCTCTGTTGTCAGGAGCAACTGGCAGTGTTCGAGGAAAGAGACAGAAAACAAGTGGCAAATGCCTCTTTGCAGCAGTGGAAGAATCCCCAAGATTCACCACAGAAAAGATGCTATTTCAAGAGGACTGCTGGTGTTTCTGATGTCTCCAAAACTTACCTCACCTAACTAGGACAGGCTCATGACTTACTGGGGGAGAGACTTTGCTGAGACACCGATTTCTCACCATCCCTCCGGTGCAAACTGAAGTTGCACCATATTAAACAGAGGAAATATTCCTTCAACAAGGGGGGGGGAAAATCATCACCTCATCAGTCAGGGGTCCTCCTGGGTAGGTCATTCTCCAGTGACTGAAATTACTACAGAGCTATACTTTCTTCTGACTGAAATATTCAGAAACTAGTTTACAACCTTATGCTGCAAGTTAAATTCAGCTCAAAGGCAGCACTGTAGGCTGAGTGAGATTATTAAGCATTTCCAGGTCTCAAAGGTCTTGTGCCACAGAATCTTCTGGAGGAAAAAAAAACAGGTACCTCCACACTAGTTAGCTGGGAAAAAAAAAACAAAAACAAACAAACAAACCAAAAAATCCAAACAAAACAAAACAACCCCCCCAACATCTAAGTCACTGGCAGCAGAAAAAAATACAATTTCTTTTTACTGATCTGCTTAATTGGGGAGGGTATAATCTATATTTTTATAAAGAGGTATTAGTCCAGAACAGATCAGGCATGAACAGCAACCCCTTGGCTGAGCCAGGCTAACAGCACATGGGCAGATCCAGCTCAGGGATCAGGCTGCTGTGCTGTTCCTGTAGCCTATCTACATTTTTTTTTTAAAAAATTCTTCTTCATCTTTGAATTTGAAATTCAAAATAGTTGCTAAAGAAATCTGAAGTCAAAACTATTCAGACACTCAAAAATGACCCCTGTAACACTTACTTCATTCCCTGCTAACCAATCTCACTTTTAAATCTCATTAGGGCTTTGATGAGTAGAAGGGCTGCACAAAAGACAGGTGAAAATGAGAATAAAGGAGATAAAAGAAAAGTGCTGAAACTCTGGTAAGAAACTGTTATTACAATAAATACCAAAGCATTTTAATATCTGAATGTAGGGTAAGAATTAAACTATTTCAAACACAAGACTTGAAATGTTCCAGCTTATTTTGTTGGCTCTTAATGCCGCAGGGGTGTAGATCATGAGGACTGCAGTGGCCCAACAGTAATGCCAAGCTCAACAGCAAATCCAGCAGATGGCTTCAGCCTCCAAAATGAGAAGCCACTCAACCTAGAGGGAGACATTCATTAGGTACAGGGTGCTCAGTGAGCCTGACTCCAAGAACGAGCTCATTGCAATGGACCTGAGCTAGAGCAGCTCTTGAGGGACTGCAGCCCATGAGGAGCCTCAAGAGCTGGGGAGGAAGGAACAGCAGGGAAGGGCTGTGATAGACTGAGCACTCCCCTGGGGAGAGCAGGGCATAGAGGAGCTGGGAATGATGGAGTGAAGCTGAGCCTGGGGAAAAGCTGTTTAATTTGGCTGTTTCTCACTATCCAAACCTGGGTTGACTGGCTCTATATTAACTTTTCACCAAGCTGGGTCTGTTTTGCCTGTGTCAGTAACTGGCAAGCGATCTCCCTGCCTTCACCTTGGCCAACAAGCTTTTTGGTCTTATCTTCTCCCCTTGTCCTGTTCAGGAGGCAGACTGAGAGGGTGGGCAGGTGGCAGAGGTGACAAGGTCACCACACCGCAAGGCTGAGGGGAAATGCCTGCTCCACCTGTAATTCTGCCATCTTGAGTTTTTCTCTGCTGTCAAAGCAATGGTGTTTACTCACCTTTTCTCAATCTTTGTGGCCTAAAAAGCAACAGCAGACTAAGTCCATTAACAGAGTCAAGAACCAGGATATGGATGTCCAGTGAAGGGTTAAATCATAGCTAACAAAAAAAAAAAAATCCAAAACATTGATTCAGATTTCCCACAGCTGCTTTCAGGCTCCACCCTGCTCCCCTGTTTAAGAGTTTACTTCACTAGTTTTTAACCATAACAAAAGATCAAGCCCAACACACTTCTAGTTTTAAGAATTACCTTGATTTAAAGGCCTCCAAAAAGTGGTGCATAATTGTACCAAAGGGAGGGATGATTTTAATGTGGTGTTTTTTAAATCAATACAATTACACTGGTTATAACTACTAATGCAAACACGGGGATAGTGGCAGGAAGGTGCCTTATACTGCTGTTAGCCCATTCCTTATCTCCCCTGGGAGCAGCTGTATGGGCACAGTGTCACCCTGCAGCTCCTCCTGTCCTGGGGCACAGCAGGGGTGTATTTACAGTAATGGTACCATTATTTTGGATGGAGTCAAAATGCTCTAGTCTGGTTTTTGCTCCTCACCAAGGCAGCAGACTGCCAGCCCCATGTCAGGGAAACCTTGGGTGTAACAGCACAGCCCTGGGCTGGGCTCCAGGGTACCAGGGTGGGACCAGCTGAAGCCTGTGCTGGCTGCAGCAGTGCTGGGCTGGCTCTGCTCCTCTTGCAGGATTGTGTCACCAAGGCCAAGGCACAAGGGATAAAGGGCCAGGAAAAAAACCCAAAACCGAACCACAGAAAAAAACCCCAACCCCAACCCCTCCCCAAATAAACAGCTGTTTTGGCAGACTGGGAAGGCTCCAGGAGCACAGAGCATAGCACGAGTATGTTGGCAAGGGGCTGCTTTTACACCTGGCTTCTCAAATCACACTGCCTGCCCCAAATGGAAAACACAGATGGGCCTTGCAGCCTCCACCCAGCAACCCTTCCCTGTTCAGCAGGGCATTTCAACATATTTAACTTTAGGCTTGTACTTAAATTCCACTGATTTAGATAGGACTTAATTACACGCCTGAATGCTCTTCTCAGCTGGGAGAAGTGTAAATACGTCCTTAATATAGTTTGATGAACTGGCACCCAAGGCAAACAAGACCTATTCTGCTGAGTTAATGTTGGGACTCGATCATGTAAAGAAACACACCTTAGGGAAAGTTCCCTACCATCACATGCGAAGGTCCTTTTAATTCAGCAAACATCTGCCTCTTTCTCGCTGGACTTGCAATTATGTTCACCTTGTACTTTGTGTCGTGAGCAGAAAATCACAGAAAAGCGAAATAGACTTGCCCAGGTGTCCCCAAAGGGATGAGGAAAATAGCCAGGAACACACTGGACAGGGCACTGACCACTGCCTGCAACACAGAGATCATCACTGGGCTTCAGCTACACCCCCTGATGCAAGAAACAACCAAAGATTTTAACATCTAACCTGACTGAGTATTCCATAGGATTATCTTGTCCATTAAAATCAGGTGCTCCCTTCATTTGGTTGCAAACAGTCTGGCCAAGGCATGAAGTCTGAGAGCAAAAGTCCAGGACAAGCTGTTAGAGATGAAGTTAGATGACTAGGACCAGGAAAGGAAATCAAAATATTATTCAAGTTTGTTATTTTATTCATGGGAGTTCAAAATGAAAAGACAAAAAGTCCCAATAGCAGATGACAGAAATACACATTATGACATTGTTCATATGATAGTAATAAAAGTAATAAAGACCATAAAGATCAGAGACCTGCAGAATAGCTTTAAATATCAGAGATAACCCATTTTGTTGGCCAGTATCTCCATTTAGAAGAAATAAATATATCACACAAGAAACTGCAAATAAAGCAGTTCCACAGAACTAAAATTTACCTTCTTTTTTTAAAAAGGTATGAAAAGAAGCTATTTTAAAAAAATAACCAATATATAAATCCCCACATATGCAGCAATTATATCAAATTGAAAAGAGATTTAATTTTGTTGGCAGGGACATAAGAACTCTGGGCATGCATACCACTAAAATAATGAAATCCAGTTTCACCCATCAGAACAGGGGAAAAAAAACAAAAAAACAAAAAAACAAACCAAACCCAAAAAGGGAAGAAGAAGAGGATGGTAACAATGAAAGCTGGTGCCCCTCAGTGGAACTGCAGATTTAATAGAAAGCATGTTTCTGTTGCCTACAGCCAGGAGCAGATGAAAGACACTTGTGCGATTAGTTAACAAGTGGTCATCTAATCCCCCTGGCAAACCCTCCTTTCAGCTGCAGGTTCTCCTGTTACCACCCCCTCTCCGAATGCCTCGTTCAGCTGTGGACGTGGCTCTGCACTGATCACAGCTCTGCATTCCTAGAAAGAATGCAGATCCCCTCACTTCTGCCAGCAAAACTAGCAAGTCCTTTACCGACTCACAACTGTATTTTCTTCTATTCCTCATGAATTTAACACAAACATGATCTTAGATTTATGCATCAGGAAAAAGTCCATAATATATGGGGCTTCCAGTACATGGGAAGTACGTGATTCGCCTCACCGAAATCCCTGACCTGAGTGGCGCCAGGATACAGATGCTGGAAATTCACCACAAATCTCCCTATTACTTGTTCCATGTCCTCACACAGTAAACATCAGACAGCTCATCTTTTTATCAAAGATCAAGAAGTTACTTTGATTTGCCTCCTTTTGCCCTGAAGTAAGAGTTTAAATATGGGCAGCTCTTCAAGAGAGCACAGCACACAGGATGTAAGCACATGTTTAAAATACATATGGGCTAAGAGAGGCACAACCACGTTCATCAAGTTATGTGCTGTGCAACACTCTCTCCAATGTTTATGGGTGGTATTAACCCTGAGTTTGCAATACAGGTTTTGCCTTGCCAAGCACCCTTTATGATTACAGCCTTGTCAGAATTAAAGTAGGCAGCATGTGATCTCTAACTTGAGCCTCCAGATGGGTTTGGCTCCTGGCTGTCACACTATTCTTAACATCTGAGAGAAGCCATCATCATAACAATGGATAATTTGTAATACTTGCACTTAAACGACATCCTCTTAAAAGGGAACTTCTGGTTGTATTACACCTTGCAAGTACAATTCATAAGATAAAGCAGAAAAATAATCATCATCTCTTGCTCACCCCCTTCCCTTATCTAATCACTTCATGAAAAATTACTAAAAGGTGCCTTTAAGACCAAGGAGTAATTTGGTTTCCAGTCATTGACTTTTAAATAGATAGCTGGAAGCAGTGCAAATTTCTTAAATTCCACAACAGTAGCGAGTTACTGAGCCTGCCTTTCATCTCAACACTCAATTTATGCTCCAGCACACATTACTGCAGATATGACCTCTTCCATCACCAACCAGTCACGTTGCCACTATTAATGCAAACAGCCTTGCTCTGCAGCTATGTGTGACCAAATTAATTCAACTCATCTTGAATTGACGTTACAGGGTCCCAACCAGGCTCTAGAAAAGTTCAGAGAAAGCTCTAATTTTTAGCTGTCCTAGACTGAAATAATCAACATGTGTCCCATCTAGCATTTGTATTTCAAGTTCAATAGCTCAGCTATTGGTGATTCACTGGTCAGCCTGTGGGAACAGCCTTATCATAGATTAGCATCCTCCGTGATGAGTCAGTCAAGGTACAGGTTTTGGGCACAAATTAACAAAACATTGGAGGAGAAGTTCAAGAAGTTCAAACCTCTTTTGCATAATTCTGAAGAAATTGTCAGCACTGAATGGGTTACATGTTTCACTTTAAAAGAGCTTTTAAGAACAAGAATTACTTTATCATTTAGGACAGGTTTTGGGGTTTTGTTGCATTTTTTTAACTTGAGTATTACTCAAAAGCCACAAATTTAAGTCATACCGATGCTCCTTTGCCCCCCAAATCCTATTTGTATTCATATCTTTAACTGAATTACTGTCTTGCAGGCATAGCAATAAAGACTTAGAAGACACAACTTGTCTTTCATAAAGAAAAATGCCCCCATTTCCTAAAAGCTGGGGTCCAAGCCATATGGAACACTACCAGTTACAGGTTCAGAGGTGGTAGGGTCACAGTCTGCACATAAAAATTTCACATTCCAGGTTTCTCTTCTGTCTTTTCAAAGTAAATTAGTGCTTCTTTGCAATCCAGTTAATAGACTAATAGATAGACAGATGGTACCTGATGTGAACCATCAAAACAAGTCAAGGATACAGTCTTTGCAGTACTTACATTTAAATACAATATATCCCACAAAATCAAGGAGAATTAACAAAGCCACAACTTTCAAAGTTGCTGAAACTCAATCCCCCAAATTCCCGAGGATTTCGCACCATCCCTTGGGCACTAAGGGGCACATCTTCCAGCCTTGGAAAAACCATCATTGTAATGACATAAAAGTCGAAAAGGAATATTTATCTGCATGATCTTAAGACATTTATCAACAGGACTAAGAGACAACCATGAGATCTGTGTTCTGTGACAGGATTTTCACAAATAAATTAATTAATAAACTCAGAGTGCACTAACTGCTGCTTACCGCGAGAGGGCACGTTTTAAAAACCTAAAGCAGGAAACTCCTACTTAGGAGCAGATGTTATTCTGGCGAGGAAATAAAGGTTTGGGTCACGAGGTGGGAAAGTGCTCAGGGAAAAGGCAGCATAAAGATTGAAAATGTGAAACGTCAATAAGCGCGCTCAGGCTTGAGACAGGACAAACATTCGTGTGACAGACTGAGCGTTTCTTTGCTGACACTGGTGCTGTGTGGACACCAAAGGTACTTTGCACATCTGCTGTCACCTCAAAATGTCAGCTGCGATTTCAGAATGTTCACAAAGTCAATGCTGCACTTCTCTTCTAGAAAGCAAATGATTTATATGGCTGAACTGTACTCAGAAGTACTGATATTAAAGTATTCTATGAAAGGAAGCACTTGCCCTTCCTTCAAGCTCCAGAACAACACACACTGCCCTGCCAGCTTTATTTCTGGGCTGCATTTGTCAGAGCACACCACAAACCTGCTGCAGACAGAGCAGCAGCACTGCTGTGTTCCAAATGGTGCCCAGGAGCTGAGAATGCAGATCTGCAGAAAGGTCATTATTTCATATTACAGGTCTGTAGAGATGTCTTGTACAGATTCAGACCTCTTTTGCTACAGTTCTTTTAAACAGACAAGATAGCCCATTACCTGCTTTAGTAAATAGTGGACTAGAATGCAGTTGCTTTAAGGATATATATTTTCCTTTATTCACCATACTACTTATCACAAATATTTATATTAGCATTTTCCCAAAACTTTACGAAAGGCATTACAAATAAAACATCCCTTTACAATACAAAATAAAATTACATGTTAGGTTAACAAGTTGCTGGGAAATACAGCAAGTACATTCAAGCTAAAAAAAAAAGTACATTTTAATTCAGCTATTTGAAAAACACACAATTCATTCACAGGTCCAGTTATTATTCCTTTCTGATTAGAAGCAAAACAGTGATACTTTTCCTTGGCAAACACTTGTTCAAAAGGGAGCAAACGATACTGGCTCCAGTACCTTACTCTGTGCCATCCCAGGGCTTTCCACATTCATTTCCGTGCTAATAAACCTTTTCAAAACATTTCAAAGGAAACTTGCTCTCCTCAGTTGCTCTTACATTTCTACAAGCCTGAGATCAGGGCTGTGTATAATGAAACAATTAACAATGACTCTTTTCTACTCCTTGTCACCACAAAGCCTGTTGATAATAAAAACTCAGCATTTGTGTCAAAACTTTCTTTATATTGAAATATAGCCATGTACAACGCTAAGGAAACCATTATAATTCAGCTTGCAAGAAAACCTGATGAATTCAGTGGGACTTCCCACACCAGAGCAGTCATTCAAACACATATTGGCAGAACAATCAACGAAAGCCAAAATCCTTAACAGTCCTATTTATGCTAAAATTTTCTAGCAGCAAAGGGGCATGAGAAGCAACATCTGTCTGGCAAAGGCAGAGGGCTGATGCTCAGTTATTTCTTAAATTAAGGCTGCTAGAGGACATTCACACCAGCCCCAGAGGCTCAATGAAAACTGTCACAGTGTGCCCAGGGAACTCAACTACTGTGCCACAACCTGCACGTCTCTGTGGGTCATTCTTATACCAAGAGACACCTCTGGAAAGCACTTAGCAGCTAAGGAAGGCTCTTCAGGACCTAGTATGCATCAAAATGAGTGGATCCTATGCCTCAAAAGGAAGGATGAATGTTCTCCTTAGTTTCCTGAGATCAGAAACGATGTGAATGGAAATACTAAATAGTTTTGATTTTAAGAGAAAATAAACAGAACAATTAAACAAAATTCCCCCATCATGACTAGAGAGCTTATCCACCCTCTCCAGAAGATGGTACCCTAGTTTAGAGGTTGCCATTTTCGTAGCACACAGCAGCACACAGGTGGCATCTGAGATGACACTTCAGAGATTGGCACATTAGAAGGAAAATGATGGCTGGATATAGGACTGTCCATAGCAGGGCCAGTGCACTGCTGCCCCATCTGCTCCAGGAACCTCTTAGGCAGGCAAACATTCACCAGGATGACCACACCTCCGCAGCACAGGTTATAAGCCTGAGACCTAGCTAGCACCCAACAAGTCTAGAGGTGAGTCTTAACCTACACACTCCAAATATCCCTCAGACATATCTCCCCTTCCCCAGCCTTCTCCCTAAGTCCTTTTCAGCATCCTTTCAGGCTTAACTGACCACAGACTATTTCACCACCAAGCATACAGACTCCAGGTCTGCAGCAGACCAGGCAGAAGCACTGCTTCACTGCACCTATACAAGGCAGAGCTTTCAACCTAGCCTTGTTTCAGCCCTAAACTGGCAGCGATGTCAGGATGGGGCTGACAAGGGAGCCTGACGTCCCTCAGCCACCTCCAGCCTGACACGTTTGGCACCATGTGCAGCAGGAGCAGCCATGCAGGAAGCCCAGATCCAAGACACTTCCACTGGGCCCATCCCAGTCATCTCCTTTGGTGTGCATCCTCAGTTCAGATGCTCACAGGCTGAGCTCATGTGGCCACAAATGTTTATGCTGCCCAAGGCAGGATTGTCACCTACCCCTGTGTCTGTAAAACAACCTTGATGTTAGTAGCCCAGTTAGGGAGCCTATATGGTGCAGCAAGACCCAGCAATGCTGAATTTAAGGTGTACAACCCTGTACAACTGACCACCCTCCTGAAAGCAAACAAAGTAATACCTGGCAAACAATTGCTACTTTATCTAAAGAATGAATTAAAAAAACCCAACAGTGCAAATGATATTCACTATTTAGGACCATCACTTCACCCAGGAACATGCACAGTAACCACAGCACTGCTCTCATTGCATGCTGGCTGCTGCACTGCTCTGTCCTGACAAGGGATACTTCCACTTACAGGCAGACAAATTCAGTGAAATTTATCCATAGGAATATTGCACAGATATCGTTTCAAAGATGTGATATTATGTGAATCTCTATAGAAACTTCTGGGATGGAAGGTGACAGATAAATGGAGGTATAAAATAATAATTATAGAGCATCGAGCCCGTGTCCCTTTTTGTACAGCTTTTGTTTGAACTTTTGAGCTAATTACTGTTTTCTAAGAATACCACAGACTGGGCAGGAAACAGGCCTCCTTAATGGTAAAACTAAAGACTGTTTGGGTTGAAATACTTAGCTGAAAATCATGACAGATTCGGCAAGAGACAGTCCCTGGAGCCACAGTGGTGCTGGCTCCAGAGGGAGCCACTGTCTCGCTTTTGCAGTGCCAGCAAGAGGCCAGCGCACAGAAAAACAGCGGCACTGAACCACCACAAAGGCTTTCCACTGGGAAAGCAGAGAGGGTACGAGGGGAGGCTCTCCTGCATGAGATGATGAGTATGTAACGAAGCTGCTTTCCCAACAATAAGTGCCAGCAATCGTGTGCGCTGTGCTATTGTACTGAAACAAAGCAGATTGTTTTATACAGAACACAAACAGTTGAGTGCTGCCAGACGAGAGCGAGCGTGGGTGCACCCATACGTGTGTGCAGCAGAGGAAAAGAGCAGTTTACACTCAAAAAACACACTCTGGGTTTGAAACCCCCTTGACAAAAGAGCCCACAGAAGAACAAATCAAAAGGTAATTGAGAAGAAAAGCAAAAAGCAGTCTGATGAAAAGAGCCAAGACCATCTTCTACACAACTCCTCCCAAACACCTGTAGTGTTGTTTTTGCCCTGTAAAACAACAGAACAAGGCCTCCTTTTGTAATTGCTTGAACTGTGCTAACCTTGGACTGTGCTCAGCTGGACAGCTTCTGAACATTGTGGTCATACAAAGCAGATGAGAGATGAGCAGATTGGGAGGGTCAGAAAGGCGAGTCAACACACCTTGACATGGCCAGAACACACAGCCAAGAGCAAAGACAGAGGTTCATTGTTTTCCAGGGGAGCAAGTCCTGGAGAGGGCAAGAACATCCTCACAGCAGTGAAAAATTGCATTGATTCTTTTAAGATATACCCAAGGGTAGCTTGCTCAAGGGGCCACCAAGATCCCCAGGAGGTGCTACTGCCAGTGCTAAGCTCTAAAAGCAGGTGTTGATCAGCATCCAAAATAGTTGCACTTTAAAGACCATCAATTTTATCTCCATAACTTGCAGTAATTTGGCTGCATTAGACACACATTCAGGGTCCTATACCTTCCCAAAGCTTCCCCAGATTCATTATCCTTTCTCTATGGTGGGAATGGGCTGTTTCAAAGCTGTATCAACTCTAAGCCAGAGCAGAGCATTTGCCTTGATCTCTTCTTAGAAGTCAAAGTGTGGAGGGGTGGGCGAGTTATGGGCAGACATAGCCCAAATACATTTTCTCTTTTACAGTGGTCCAAGTATGACTGCCAACTAAAATCAAAGTTTTGTGGTTTTCTGTCTGCATAGCAGCAGTCAGCCTTTGTGAGTGGAAACTAAACCCCAGAGACACACAAGAGCCAGGCTGGCAAATGCTCTGGCTTCCAGCAAAGCAAGAGAGCACGTTTTGCAGATAATAAAGAAGAAGACACAAGTTAGAGAGACTGGTTTAGCTCTACCTGCTGCATGCCATTAAAAAATGTAAGATGTGCATCTGTGCTACAGCTCATTCACTGGAAGACTAATGGACTTGAGTGTAACATCTCACTAACGAGGACGTAGCAGACAAGCACGCCGAGCTTCCCAGAGAAGTCTGCCAGAGAAGTGCTCCCACTCCATGCTGCACAATGGACCAAAGCCTGCACAGAGCAGCAGGAGAGAGGCTCCCAGGTGTTCACTTCCAGCAAATATGGTGCACGCCACAATTCAGCCTCCTCTGCCCCTGTTTGCATCAGCCCCTCCCGGTAGGAGGGCACCCATCAGGAGCTGGTTATAGTCTGACTGTCCAGGTGAGAT
Source organism: Aleadryas rufinucha (assembly GCA_013397815.1). Classification (NCBI taxonomy): domain Eukaryota; kingdom Metazoa; phylum Chordata; class Aves; order Passeriformes; genus Aleadryas; species Aleadryas rufinucha. Next base: position 1,901,510 of record VZTH01002852.1, read on the forward strand.
TGGCCAAGCATAACAGGAATCTAATAAACCACACAGACGTCATAAAGGTGGGAGGTGGTGGCTGACAGCTCTGCTCTGCCCTTTGAGCAGGTTCAGAGCTTTACTCTCCACCAGCTACTTTATAACCCAAAGCAGAACAGGACAGGAGCATGTGCCACTGTAGCAACCAAGGGGATGCTCACATCTTCCCCTGGACACCCCACAGGGCAAGCACAGCTCACAGGCAGCTCCACAACTTCTCTGATGTCTGTCTCATCACCAGCTTAGGCAGGTAAATTGGAAGCAGAGCAAAACTGGACCACTTAGTGTCCTGAGGGAGCAGAAACAACTCACCAGGAGATCCGCTCTCTAAAGGGATCCTGGCTGACCACTGGCACCCCTCAAGCACAGCAGCCCAGCTTTGTGCTGTGCAATGAAAAAGCTTCCACTAGGTACCTAATAGCTGTTTGAGTATTGCATAGGGTTTGCTCACAGGCAAAGATCTGCTCTCAAAGGAGAGAGCAGAAAAAAGCATCTCGTGAGCTATGGCTCCTTTCACTGCAGACTTCCTAAGTCCCCTCTGTAAGATAACGAGGTGGGCGACCACAGCTCCAAACATTCTTTTGCTCTGGAACAGATCAATAGCTTTATCTTTCCTCATTTCAGAATGCTGCTATGATATACACCATTTACACTGAGATTCTACTAACACTCATTACACCACAATGAGAACTTTGGGCAGAAATTCCATAGAAGAAGATTTATAATACTGGCCGGATGCATTTACTATATCAAGCAGAATAAAATCAAAGAAATGCAAGTACACGTGTTTAAATGAAAAGCTTTGCATTGCTCAAGCAAAGAAGATAAAGACAGTAAAACATATAAGCAGAAATAACTACTTAAAAAAATCAAAATCCTTTTGAACAGTCTGGATGGTCATTTGGAAATAAATCTCTATTCTTAATGCCTCAAAACTCCTGCTATGTCAAGCTTATTGCCAGAAGAAAGGCTGCTTACAAAGATAATTTTCTTTCATTAACATACAACAAAGTATTTATTTGAAGAAATTCCAGATGGAGAGCAAGACTTTTTTCCTCCCTCTGCCACCAACATGCTGTAGAGTCAACCTTCCTTAAAATACATGATCTGCTGAATTAAGAGAAAATTGAGCAGCTCACAGAAAAAAAGAAAAAAATAAAGGAGGACAAATGAAAAGCTTGGCTTGACCTGTTAATCTCTGTTGCTTTAATTATTGTGTTTAATGTCAATTGGAGAGAAAAAGAAATAAGAGACTACAACAAAGCTGTGTGTCCTGGATGCAGCGTGCTCAGCAGGACTTCTGCCAAAAGCACAATGTTTTTATCGGAACAGCTTCTGATTAATCTTTCCCTATCCCTCTGACAGTCGTGTGTGTTTTCATCTCTTGATTTAGAGCCAAATTAGCTCCCTGTTCCAAGGGTTAATGCTCTTGAAAGTCTCATTATGGCAGCTATCTGCCCAGAGCTACTCCATGTAAACTTAAACACACAACAACCTCCAGTACATGATGCCAGCACTACATAAAAGAGATAAGATAGTATTTCTTTGACTGTGCAAAATCACTGCAGTTGACTGTCATGTAGCAGATTTAAGACTTGCTTATACTCTGATGAGCCCAGCTTGGAGCTAAGCAGGATCAGTCCTCCATCGCCAGGACTGAGTCTAGAGTCTGGCTACTAGCACTTGCATAATGACAGCCTGCTACAGGGAATGCATCTTCACCTTGAACCTTCCCATCCATAATGTCAGAGAGAGAAATCATGGCTACAGCTGAACACTATTTTTGGTTGACTGAAAGCCATAGGCTAAAAAAAAATAAAGGGAGGAATGGAAAAAAATAAAACCACTTGAAACACCTCTCGTTTTCATATTTCTTGCCAATGACCCCACTACAGCAGCAGGTATCTGACCAGTACTCCATGCCAGAGGAAATTACATTGCTCACTGCCTCATCTGTGCCCATCTCAGAGGCACCAAGAATGATAGCAGCCCTGGCCATTAAACACTTTAACAAATAAACCTGGCACCAACACTTCTGCTTAAACAAAGGAGAAACCAGTAAGCAGAAAAGGGAGACTCAAGAGAACTGGAGTGTTCTTAACCAGAATGGCTGCATGCTTTGGCACTGGGTCCAACAGGATGTCTCCAAGGCTTCCACCCTCTCCTTTGCCCATAACTGCCCATGCTGGGGGGCAACTGCAGCCTGCTCACTGCACCACTAAGGGAGAGCTCTGAACTGCAATTCAGGCTGGCCAGGGCGTCCTAGCCAGCTTTTTCTTTGCTCGTAAGGTTTCCACATACATCCAGCCTTGGAGAACAAAAGAGCACGACAGGACTGTGTGCTTGCAGCAGGCAGCAGGCAGCTTTATGAAGGAAGCCACAGAATGACCACTCAGTCCTTACCTCTCCCCCAGCTACATTTTCAGGGAAAGATCTTGCAATGCTTCAATCCCACCTCTTGGTGGAAGGCAGCAAAGCATCTCATGAAAGAGAGTACAAAGCACTCTTGGCAGCATCTTTCTCATTTGCTAACAGGGCTGTCCTGATCAGGTTTTACAATCAAGGAAATGAGGCAGAGAAGCCAGGTTTCACTTGGGTGAGATCAGGCTCTTCGTGGACTGTTAGTCCCAAACGTGTTCCCTGCCCCAGAGCCTACTGCCATCAGCTCACGCCACCTCTCAGTCAAGCTGCACAGATTCATTAGTTCTGTAACAGCTTTCTTTATCTGGCTGGGTTTTTTTCTGCAGCACATCTCTGAGGCATAAACCAAGGCTGGGAAAAAACCTAATTAGCGTAGACAGCACTGCAATGCAATTCTCAGTCTTAACAGCCACTAAGTTTTCAGGAGAGAGAGCAGAAAGCGATAAATGCTGGTACACTGAGAACTAATGAAACCTCTGAAAATCATTGTAGTAGAGAGACCCTATTGTATAAGGATTTAGATTTGAAAGACCATAAGGAAATGCCTTTTAATTACAATTATATATGTAAAGACAACAGTTACTTTGCTACAGTGCTTGTTTAAGGCTTTATTGTTAATTAGTTTACACAATGAAGCAGAAGAAATTTGAGGGGGAAAAAAGAAAGGTTATTTGCTCTAAATATTAACATTTGTCTGTTAATTTTGCTCATTCTTAAGCTGCACCACAGTTCAAAACTAAGGATGAGAAAACTTTCTCTTTGCTTTGCTCCACTGTGGAATTTGCAAAATGCAGTTTATGCCATGTAGAGCAGACACAAATATTGCAACTATTTCCTTAATATTTCCTTAAATGTTTTTCATTAAAGCTTTGGCATAGGATGGAAAAGCAGCAACACATCACTGAGCTTCTGCCAGAGCTCAGCCCAAGGTCAACCAGCCCCATAGAATAACAATACAATTCCCACTCTGTTCCACCAGCTCAGCTTCCCAGGAGCTGGGAGGTTCCCAGCCTCCTGACATCCTCACAGTCTTCCCACCCAGCCTCACTAACAGAGATGCTTGGCTACATCCTTTGGGAACAGGGACGGTAGTTTCCCAGAGGGCTCATGGGGCAAGCTGGATTTGTTCTTGGGCACTGACTGTGTTTGAAATATTTTGATCTGCATTCTTAACAGGGAAGACATCCTCTGCTTTTAAAGTATGGCAAACAGGCTTAGAAGGCAGAGCTTCCATCATTTCAGTGCCTGATTTGCAGGGGGTAAGAAATTCGCCTTAATGAGAAGGCTTCACAATAGGAAATGAAAGGATAAACTAACTCCTATTTTGAATGGCTTCACTGTCTGCTCATCCCAGCTTTCTCAAAAGAGCTACAAATGCCAGCACAGTCTGGGCAAGACAAGAAACCATGTCGAGACCTGAAGCTCAAATAAATAGACAGATCTTACAGAAACTCTTACACCAATCAGCACCTGTCTCCTTTTGACTGCTTCTTTCCACTAAAAGGCAAGATACTGCAGAGAGGAAAGAAAACCACATCTATTTGCTAATGCCATATAATAAACCAGCCCAGTCTTTCCTTTCCTACAGCCTGGTCTAGCAGATAGTAGGGAAAAAAAAACAATTACGAGAAAAGAAAAAAATCTCATAAGCTTGGCATCTTGCACATGCACATGAACCCCTTCCTCATATAAATCAAAATCCTCCTTAACTTCAGCTCAGCTGTACAAAACAAGGTCAAATGTGAGCCAGTTACTCGCATGTAACAAATTTTCTCCTTGTATTGTCATAAGCATAAAAGGTGGCAGCAGGTAGTGTCCATACCCACTCCCAGATCAGTGTCAAGGTGTACATCACCCTGAAACAACCACAGACCTTGTAGCAGCTTGAGTGCAAAAGCATGGATATCTGACCCAAAGGAAAAGGGTGTCAGAAGAGCTGGGACAAGTTTGCCAGTGATCAGCTGTGCAGCTATGGGCATCTCACTCTCCATCACCATGTCTTTGCCTTCTCCTCCTAAGTTCCCCAAAACTCTTTTTTTGATTTAGATTCTGCAGGAGTACAAGCTTCTGCTGTCCTGCGAGTTCTGTTCCTGAGAATGCCTCAACCTCTCCCTACTAAAAGTACCAACAGGAGAAAACAATTTACAGAGTTTAAAAGCAGCTGCTAAGTATATTCCCACTCAACTGTCTTATAAACTGAAATGGGAAAAGGCACCTAGTTCTTTTTCAAGATAGTGAGCTTCTACTGAAGCAAGAGATTGTTCTCTCTGCCTACCAGTTTAGTCTGTCTACCATTAACTGAGACAGGGCAAAAGATTTAAAAATGGCATAAGCCAAGTACCACGTAATAGTTTCTGCGTTAATACCAGCAAGCTCTTTAAAATAAGTTCATATTAACACACTGACAAATGCTGCATCTCTTTTCCTTGTAAGGGTCAACAATGAAAACTGTAAAGCTGAGCACCCATTTGAAGAAAAGACAAACATATCCAAGAGTTAGAATAGACAGACCTTCATTTTGTGGTCTTCTTTCCAGCTATACAGCAGTGCTAAGCACCTTTACAAGTGTCCTCTCTTCCCAAGACAGTTTTTGAGGCAGCATCAGGCAAAATTCCCATGAAGTGCAGGAAGATTACTAAAATGATGTTTGCAGTTAGTCCGGGAAGATATTTTATTATGTGGGAAAAACACCATCTTAATGTCCTAATAAAGATTCTTCTTCAGAGTCATTGAGACTTTCATGATACCCAGTGGTCTAATGAAAGAACTTGCAGCTTTTTTTTTTTTAATGTTCATTAAAACCCCACAACAACATCCCTGAAATTAGAGTTTAGTAGCACACCAAACTCACTCAGGATTAGCTTCTCACTGGAGCTGTAACAGTGTAATAGGAAAAAGAAAAAAAGCTCTGAAGACTGAAAATCAGTAACTTTTGATGTACCTCTAGTGTCAAACCAACAAAGAGGCATGTCCTGAACATCTGGCAAACACATATACAATAGGCTACATGCAAGATGAGCCTCAGATAAATCCATTAGTCAACTATCCAAACAAGAATCCTGTCCTCCTGAAGGCACTTTCTTCATTTGTAGGACAATTTTACTTCTTCACAGCACATCAGAATTCAGCTGCTGCTCCACCCAACATCACCTCCTTCACCTTCACACACTGCATGACTTCACTGAGCCCATTACAGAGTTATGAGTAACTCGAGAAGAAAGAGGCAAGGGCACTGAGAGCCCAGACAGCCAATACTGAAGGAACACAGCACCTTCAGATAGGGTAAAGGGCTACACCATGTGCCAAGGACCTCACCAGCTCTGAGGCAGCTCTAGAAAAGCTTTAAAAGTTAGAGGGTGCCTTGGGGGACTATTTAAAACTACAGTCAAATGGGTTTGGGCAGCAAGAGAAGCCTTTGGGTATTTCCTTCTAACCATTTCGAATTGCTGCTGTGGATTTTTCATTGACAGTCAATGAAACCCTCATGCAACAACATGTTGCCTTCCCTAAGAACCTCAGAGCTCCAGCACTAGCTGCAATATCCTTCAGACAGAAGCACACTGCAGGAGAAGGTAGAAACACTGCTGAGGACACACTGAGGACAGAAGGTATGTCTTCACTTCATTTGAGTACTAAAGAATCCAGAAAAGTCCATGATCAGAGACTGACAAAGAGCATCATCTTTAGGAAACTGCTCACCATCAGTCAACTGAAGAACATCCACAGGAGGAAATTCACATCTCACAGGCTCATTTTCACTGCTGAGCCTGTGAAAACCTGAGTCCTGTGACTCAGACATATAAGGTTGCTGGCTCTGACTGATCGTAAAATGTAGATGTTTCCAATTCAAAGAAATAGGGTTTGCATCTGCTAGAAGGCAATATCAAACCTAAAGAGCTGCCCTGACAACTCTCCAATGGCATTTTAGTTCTGTGACCTGTATTACTGACACGCAAATCGAACAGAATAGGATTTTTTATTAATTTCAACTAGCCTTCATTAGCTATTACTTTAGTTTTAAATGGCGTCTAAGGACCAGTATTATCAATCCCACAGCAATAAATTGCCTGAATAAAATATAAGCATAAATTACTTATGTAAGATATACTTTTGCCTTATTAACACAGGTCAATCTAAATACCTATCTCTCTATTCAGAAATTTTTTCAAGCTTTCCGACTACATCATGTAATTTACTGCTGCTAGAGAAACCAACAGCCTACCTACACATTACTCTTCCATCAAAAGCATTTTGGGGGAAAATGCTGAAGTTCCTTATTGTATTTGCATTTTTGTTAATGGTCTGTTTAAGCAGTCTCTGAATTTAGCATACATCATCTCCTACACAAACATCTTTGTTAACTGTGTCCTTTTTACCCTTTCTTTGCACAGGTGACAGCCCAAAGACAAAATCAAACCCAAAACCAAATTTGTACCTCTTGCACTGCATGACCATGAGATATCTGAAACCTGGGGTTTGGGTTTAACAAAGTAGAAAGAAGAACCAGTTTCAGATACAAACACTTTGATACAATATGATTCTAACAAAAAACCACTACATAAAAGAAACAGCAGGAACCTACATTCCCTCCCTCTGACCCTCCAGTTTGTACTTGTGAACTGCCCCTGCTGTGAGAGGCCAGGGGGCAGAGCTTGGCTTCTGAATGACTCTGAGGTGCCTCTGCAGCTGGTGGGGGCAGGCACTGGCTCCTAAACATCTTAGGGATGGAGGAAGTGTTGGAAGAAGACATGAGTTCTGCTCCCTTTAGAAAACCTCTTTGCATAGAGCTCCATAAGAAAAGAGATGGGGAAGAACCCAAAATCCCCACACCAAAAAAAATTGCAAGACAGGGAGCAAAGAAGAAACCCAGAGCTCATTTCCACCGTTAAAAATATAACATAAGAGGATAAAAAAATACAAACTGCTAGCCTGGCTTATCCCAGGATGAGCTCCAGTTCACTAAATATTTGTTCCATCACAGAGGTAAAGCAAGGAAACTGGAAATACTTACAGAACTCCTCATCCATATGCTTGGATTTACTAATCCAACAATGAGAGTACAAGCATGAACAAAGCTAACACCCCTGATGCCCCACCCTGTCCAAAGAGGTAACAGGTCTTAGGACTGTAAATCACACCTTTTTCCTGGCTTTTATGAAACATCATGATATTTAATGCTGCTCAAATCCTGTCTCTGCAGCAGAAAAGCTTCTTCATTAATTACTGTATTTCTCAGATGATGAAAATCAGACTGAAGGTCATGCTGAGCCCCTCCAACAACATCACACAACATCCTGCCTTTGCCTTTCTGCTGTCACAAATGACACCCCTTCACTTTTCTCACCATTGCTGCTGTTGAACCTTCTGCAGAACTGACAGACAGGGACCTGACCTGAATTTCTTTGGAAACAAGATAGAAATGAGATCTGGCCGAGCACCTCCTGCACAGGTGGAGATAAGCACCGTCACATGAAAGAAGGGATGTGTTTTCATTCCTCCTCCTCTCAATCTTCTTTCTCCTCAAGAAAAAAGCACTAGAAAAATATTGTGCAAGAAACAGATGGAAGAGACAGGGAGGTAAAACAAAAACAAACAGGTTATTATTTGGTATAAATCTACTCTGGTTCTTAAAGGAATGAATAAAGCAAAAAGAGAAGACATTCAATACACGTAGCTTTCTCCTTTCACAATATTGGGCTGGTGCCCAGAATCTAAGGAGTGATGAGAGTTTGCTCATATGAGCCAAAAGAAATGGCTCTCACTTGTTGATAGTATCCTTTACAAGATAACAATTACAGTGTTTGCCACAGATCATGTCTAATTCTTGCAACATCTCAGACTGGAAAGAGTTTCTGCTTTTATTGGTTTTGAATAAGCTCAACTTCCCTTTTACTCATTTTCCTTGAATGCTCCTTTTCTACCTGACATTAAATCTCTCTTTGGACATTTACTCAATTAATTTGCCTTAATTAAATTGAGATTACTCCACTTAGGAAGTGAAGTGAACTGAAATCAAATTAAAGCAACTTTAATATTGAAAAGTGTGCAAACACAGAGGTTTAATGAGGTTTAAATAATCCTTTTTAAATTCACACCTCTAGTTAATTTAATTCAGCTTTCCTGACGATCCCCGTATGGACATGTTCTATGTCAAGACATATTTGAGAAAAGACAGTGAAGGGAAGAACAACACCCACAGAGAGAGAGAGAAAAAAAGATTATAAAGGCATTTCTGTCTACAAATCTCTGCAACAGAATGAGATCACTTATTTTTCTGCTTTTAAAAACCCTGCTAGCAACAGAAGTACAAGGGATGAGTACGGCTGACATCCTCAGCACATCTTTTTCATCACTTACACAAGAGGGCAAAGCAATGCAAGCACAGACCTGAGATCAGTTTTCAAGTGAGGGGGTCAAAAACAGAGTAAAACATACTAAGCAACCGAGAAACAGATATAGATTAAACTCTATCCTAAGGTGAGACAGACTATGACCACAGGCATTTAAGGGACTGCTACAAGATATCCATGACCCACAGAAAGGAGTAACACGGTGTGACATGGCTGTGACGGCCATGTCATTGTGCACAGTCTTGTCAGGGTCACTGGGAACCCCTCTGTCCTCCTCCAAGGGGGCAGCATGGGTTGTCACAGCCCACAGGGTGAAACCAAGGAGCAGGCTGGATGTTTTATCTGACACTTGCCCAGACTACCACGCCAGGCTGCTGAGCAGGACAAGACAAAGGTGCCTCAACATCACCAATCTTTTGGGTTTGACCTCCAGTTCCAGGATCGAACCATCTGACACTAATAGCTGGTTGTGGCTGCAAAGCTTTGGTTGACTGACTTGAGCATTGCTCCAGAGCCCCACTCACGGTCTGTCTTTTTACTTGTCATGAGCAGCCTCTTGGCACTGGAAGCAGCTCTCAGTGCTTGAGGGCATGTTCTCGGAAATCTTTCCTGACTAATTTCTGATGTCCTCTGGTGATCATTTCTTCTCCTCCTGTGCACTCTCAGATTACACGATGAGTTTTCCCCTCTCCAGTGATACCTACTCATTCTGGATGTAGCTGAAGACACATCCAGAACAAACACAAAGCAGGGATACTCTGAGCACATGCTCACAGGCTGGGGTGTGCCTGTGCACTGTTCCCACCAGTGAGGTCTGTCTGAGTCACCCTGCACGGGAAACACAACGACTGACAGCCTCCAGCAACCCATTCCACGTCTGCACAGAGCACAGACACAGGACTTGCCAGTTCAGACAGCACTTGCCAGCAGTATCTAATGTCACTATTTTCCCACACCTCTCCTCTTTAAAAAAAAAGTGCCAAAACCTAAGACACCCAGCAGCATGTGCACAGACACACAGACAGCTGTGTGTCCATGCTGGCCTGCTTGCATGCAGACCCACTGCTCTCTGGTGGGATTTTACTGTCCTTCTTGCCACTACCAGAGCCATGCACTGCAGAAATTGGTGAGTCTGCTTACATACATGCTTATTTGCTGCTCAGAGTCAAGGTTTTAACAGAAATGTGTGCCAGAGTCTATTTATGGCCCTGGAAGCTGTGCGAAGTACACACATTTGCTACCTCTTCGCTAACTCAAGCTGCCATTATGCACTGATTAGGCACTGACAGCAAAATAAAACTCTTAGGAGTTTTCACATAAAGACTGTCACAGACTAATTCAAAGACAATTTCAAATTAGGCAAGCAAATCCCTGTCCAAACTTTCCTTCAAATATAATGAATTGCTGGTTTAGTTCAGGCATTCACATTTTCAGCTCAAAATGACAGAGGATTTTTCCCCCCCTCCATCTGCAAATTTAACAAGCCACTGAAATGCAAGGTTTATCACTGAGTCACTCACACCTGCATAATCCTGTTCATTGCTGATATGAGCTGCAATTTAAATTCTAGGAAAAAAATAAAGACTGGAGGGGTGGTGGAAGGGAATGAAATAGCATTCAGGACCATACAAAGATGCTCAGCCATTAAATAATCCCAGAACACCATTTAGATTCAGAGACCCTGGCAGGAAAAGATTTCCAGTGAGCCAAGGGCCCTGGGAATTAATTTCCCCTCTCCTCCCAACACAAAAGGCAGAGGCAAAATCAATTTGTACCAACAGCAGAACTTACACTAGGAAGCCACAGGGAGTAGGTTAATTGTGAGATTGTGAAGAAAAATAACACTTGCTACAAAGCAATTAAAAGCTGCTCTCGTGAGTGTTCAGTCCTTTGCAATTTACTTAAAACAAACATGTTTCCCTAAAAAGAAAAAAAAAAATCAAAGCCCCTCCACCTTCAACACAAACTCATTACTCCCTCTGGATTCTTCCAAAACAAGTGCTCACACTGTGCTTTTACAGTAACCAGGAAAATACAACCAAAATATTCCACTGTAATTTCCATACAGGATCTCAAACGCTTCACAAATGCTCAGGGAAGGTTCAGCCTTGTGCTTACACAGAGCTAGGCACATGGAGATGTTCCAGGTCACTGCTGCCTCCCAGGGAACAAACAGCGGGGTGGAACAGCATCACACATGGTTTTGCAGGGGAGAAAAGTCAGATTTGCTCAGACTTTTCCAGAGACACAGGGGCATGTGCTAAGGAAGGGCACGGAGTTCTCTGCACAGACCAGTGCTGGCTTTTCTCAGAACTCATCCAAGATGCTTTCCAGGACTAAAAGCACCACTGTGGCAGCGAAATCATCCTTCACACTGGCACCAATGCCAGGCTGGGTTTCACTGGCTGCACTGGGACCTGCACAGCCACAGAGGCTCCTGATCCCACCGCAGCTGCGTCCCTCCAGGGCTTGCTGCCCACACCAGCCAGCACCAACCTGCAGTAAGGCAAATCCCAGCCTTTTGGGATGGGAAAGGGCTTCCAGATAGGGTTGGTTTGGTCCCAAAACAAAGCAATGCTCAGTGCCTTCTCCTGGCCAATAGCCCCATCTCTCCATTTCCCTGCAGAAGTGAAGGAATAGGGCTGTATCACACTAAAGACACTGGAGTGAGGGCTGCATCACCAAAAACCAACTCTCTTCATAAGAAAATGAAAGAGAGCAAGTCAAAGAAAGGATAATAAAAATCGTTTTTAAACAATCAATAAATAGTAAATAGTCAGCAGCTTCTTCAACTTGCAGAGAAGAAGCTGGTAGCAGCTCGGGACAGTGACCAGCCCTTCCAGCAAACACCTCTTTGCCTTTCAGACAGCCCTGAACAGCTCTCAGCCACGCAGCAGCGACTCCATGGGGGAGAAAACCATACCAGGGCCTTGCGAATTAGGAGGAGGCTTTTGTAAAGGATATTAAAGCTCATGCTTTGGGGATTAAGTCAGTCTTTATCTGTTACAGATCAGGATGTGGCTAACAGTAGGGGACAGATTATCTGCATCTGCTGACTGGGGAGGATTTACACCTTCTGAAGCATCTGTGCCTGCTATTGTCAAAACCATCCTTCAGCCTGAGCCAACAGCTTCTACAGGCAAGGAATGCAAAGCTTTCTAGGTTGTCTACAAGGGTCCTCGAGTGGCAGCATGTAAGACTTTTCAAAAGACTTTTCAGTAATTTAGAAGAACATAAATGAAATCTTGATTGTACTGGGCCATGTAGAAGTTAATTTTTAACTGTAAAAACATGGACTGTTCCTGGCTTAGGAAATTTACCAAAGGAAACATCCATCCTCAAGCCTGGTGTTTAATAAAAGCCAGAAAATCTACATGGTGGGCAAAGAGTCCCCTGAAAACATCCCAGATTTCTACAGCTTTCCTTTAGAGCAAAAAAGGGTGCATAAAAGGTCTTGGCCCACGAATAGGAAATAATCCAGATCTTCACTCAATCCATCCCTCCATAAAATCACTGCTGTAAATATGGAAAACAGCTGCTGCTCAAGACAGGGCCATGGTGTGGCCATCTCTGGGGCATCCACGTGTACAGCAGGTGAGAGTGCACACTCAAAGTATTTTCTAGGCTTTTTCACTCTGCTTTCCACTATCTTCAAATTCTTTAACACCAAGAGAATGACTGATATCCATTTAGTATTACAGCATCAAAAACAAACAGCTCATTAAACCTCCAGAAAGCTATTTCAGAGAAATATATCAGTTGAAATATTCCCAAAATTTATCTTCCAGAAAAGCTGATAATCACATGCTCATAAGAAACAAATGTTCAACTGGAGTCAGTTTTGTAATATATTAATTAACATAATTTTCATCGGCAGTGACAACCGGCCATCTGCTACTCTGAAATCACAAGAGACTGAGTTTCAAGCCACTTTAAGCTGTTTCTTGTTGTGCATGACTGATTTTCATCTAAAAACTAAGCATGGGTTTCTCATCTCTTTTTGGATAAGCACTTCTCAGCAGGCAGCAAACAAACTTTTTAGCCTAAACCAGGGTAACCCAATCCCCTGTATCAGCTGCTCTTGGCTCGCTGCAGTGTGGCACCCAGCAGCTGGTACAAGGCCTGTTACTCCAGTATCCATGCCAGGATCCTGGCTCAAAGTCAGAGCATATCCCAATAGGAAAAACTATCTACAGGAACAGTCAGCATGACTTTCTCTGCAATAAATTAAGCGCAAACTTCAATGGCAGAAGCTGTTATTTGGTTTATCAATAACGTTGGCCAAGGGGCATAAGTGCCTCCAACACAAACTCGCTGACTTGTGGCCAACTGGCGACCTCAGTAATCTCATTTGTATTTCAGAGGTAGTGAAAATGCCAACAGAAAACCATGTCTGTTTGTCCTGACTGTCTCTACCTTCCAGTTTCATAGTTTATACAGAGAATACAAAAATGGGAGAGGTTTTCCTACCTTCTATTGTCACTCACAGGCTCCCACAACTCCAAATCATTGTTCAACTACTCCCAAATAGCACCTGACTCTGTAGAAGCCCAGGAGAACAACCATCATTTTGGCAAAGACAAGAGTTTAGGAAAATCACTCACATACTGGGCAATAAGTCTCCTGAACTTCAAGAAGAAACAACAACCTCATTGTAAAGTTGAAAAACAAGTTCATTTACTCTGCTATTTATAGCTTAATTATGTAGATGAGCAAGCTATTTCCAAGTCAGACCTGATAAACTGCAATAATTTTAAAAACTGCAAATCCCTTGGTAGGTGAGGTTCAGTCAATCCCCAGCTTTGAATCCAAGCTGGGAAATGAGGACCAGCATTTAGCTCTGCAGGCCACAGTGGTTTCTTAAACATCTGTGCCACACTCAAATCCACACTGGGGCTTCAAAAATCACATGAAGTTGATGTTCCTAGAAGTGGTCATCCTGTAGTTTGAGATCTGCTGATCCCTCTTCATCTTCAGGATTGCCACTGAGTCCCAATTGGCCCCCAAATCATAACAGCCCCTAAATTTTTGAGGCAGAGGATGCTCTATCCCTCACAGGTCTGTAAGACAATGAGCAAATTGATGTTGATAGCTATTAACAAATGTAACCAGGTCACCAGTGAACGTTCCCAGGCTTCGACACAAAACATTTTCCGAATAAAATCTTGCGACACTGATAAAGGTCATTTACCAGAAATCAATATTTGGAAACAGACTCCTGAGTGCAGCAGATTAACACTGGTGATGATGATATTTACTTTCACTACAAGTAATATTTGCAATAACAGAGCATTGTTTTATCCTATGTGTGACACATGCAAGGAAACCTAAACTATTTAAATGTAAATGAGAACGTTCATATTTGACACCAAGACTTTGCCAATCCCTATTTGCCAGAAATATTAAAGGATTTCTATTTACCAATTTCAGCAGGCAGTGAACCATGTGTGCTTTTCACCAGACATTTGAGTGGGCCCTGTGTAGCTCTCGCCTGACCCCTTCCAGTCTCCTGTACCCATCCCATAGATTACATTAATCCTCTTGTTTGTTCTTTCTTTAATTAAATGATACAATCTCTCAGGCAGTCTGTGCACAGATATCAGCCGATAAAACTTAAAAAAAACCCTGACTGTACTCACAGGAATAATCTTTACCATGTTAATTAGCAACCAGATTCACAAGGAAACACACCCAAGATTATTAAGGGAGAAGCATGCAGAGAGAAATTTCAAGTATAGCAAACCCAAATTTCCCCAAGTTCCAGAATTTGGCTGTTGCTTCTCATCTCCAATAAGCATGGAAATAAGTGACCTGACAGAGCTAGAAGGATGTCTCTTTCAGAAGGTTTTTTAATTGGCACATTAAATAAATATCTGTTCAGGCACGTTGAAGTAAAGTTGATCCTCTCTGGTAACAAAAGACTTCAATTCCCAAGATCCCTTCAGAAGATGTATTATAATACTTTTTGGTGACATTTAACATAGGGACTAATTCCATATTTCAGGCACCAACCTACAGGAGAGCAACTCATCTGGAAACAGCTGAGGCTGCTGGGGAGAGACAGACTCATAACCTGGGAAAGAGTCGATAAGCACTGAAAAGGCCTTGATGGATTTTGATAGATGATGCAAAAAAGTTATTATTTAACTTCCATTTCAGTTTTCTCTCCTTCAATACGATGATTAATTACACAGTAATCCGAGAAACTGGTCACTGCAACAACGCAACCACCAGCTTTTAGCTTTTATCCCAAGGAAACGATAAAGGCTTTTTTGATTCACTAATGATATTCCAAGTGAGAAAAAATTTGTATTTAAGGGGGAAAAAAAATTTACAGAAACTCTTTGAAGTGCTGCCTCTATAGCAATTAAAAAGTGACAGTCTGTAGAGAACATGAGGATATGTTCTATTTTTGTATAGTGCTAAATAGGTAATGCCATGCCAAGACAAATCAGGGCTGAGGCCAGGCTAGCAGATATCCCCAGGAAACGCGTGAGCACACCTCTGCCCTGAGAACACTGCCAGCAAAGCCTCCCTGCAGCCCCCACCAACCCCCTCCAAGGCAGGGTGCTGATGTTTTGGGCTCAGTGTAGTTAAAAACACATTTGCTGGAAAACCATCTTTATAAAAAGAGAAGATGTAAAGCATGAGGCAATCTCTAGCATCTTCCTGAGCACTCACTCTAACGCCACGCTCTGTGAGCCATCAGGTGCTTTGGACACTGCTGTGCCCACTTTGCCCACAACAGCACAGGGACCAGCACAGGATAAGGCTCCTTTTGAAGGTTTTTAACCACCAAGGCAGTGAGGTTTGGAACACTTGAGGCAGGAAAAGGAAAATTATGTCATTAAATTCTCTGACAGTATTATATAAGACATGATCCCTCCTGGCATGTAGGGGTCTGAAGAAATGACCCACAGCTCTTTTGCAGTTTCGTATCTCAGACGTGCCAAAGAGGAATCTTCCACGCAGCAGCTAATGAAGCACCATGATCTTCACCAGGGGCAACACCTTAGTAGCTCATTAAAAAACATTTATTTTGCAGTCCAAACAGCTTTGAAACAAATAAAAGATTTGGAAATATAATGGTTTTAATTGACAAAGTTATGAACTTCAAGTGCTTTGTATAAAAGAACAACAGTTTGTCTTTAGTCACCTAATGCTGATGGTGTGATGCATTTCACCTTGTTCATAATTCAAGACAGTACATGCTTTTTTTTTTTGTTAAGGACATTGTTAATTTGAAATCTAATCATTTGGAGAGAAGTCCTAAGTGCTTTCAAGTGCTTTCAGAGTCATATTTCCACAGTCTTACAAAATATTCAGAAGCCTCTCCTCCAGAAGACTCACGCAAACAACAGGAGAATGCTATGAATAGATGAGACCAGAAGGTACCACACCATGGTGGCACTTCTATACACAAGTGAAGCTGGTAAGAGACGACAAAATGACATTTTGTCTAACAGACACAGTAACTTACTACCTGTAAGAATGCCACATGCCACTCTCAATAAGTGATCTGAATACTTGAGTGCACTGCATGACCCCAACCGCAGCCACACAACACCAGGGTCTCTGACAAAGATGTGCAAAGGATTACAGCTTCCCTGTGCCAGCTCCTCCTCTCCCCACAGACAAACACATCTAACAGTCACTTACTGATTGCTCACCCAGGGGAGCCCACCAGTGTGTGTTCCCCACCCCAAACACTCGAGCTCACAGCCAAATTGGTGGTGGCACACTCCTGCCACTCTATTGCTGTGCCACATAGCTAAGTGGCTGCAAAAGAAGAAACAGCTTCATGCTGTGTGATATTTCTGCTGATAACAAGCCTTTAAAAATTTAAAGCACATGAATAAAAGCTTTTGTAGTCAGACAAATGGCCCGTATGCTGGCAATTAAATTATATGCGGGCACTATGGTTGGTTGTCAGCTATCAGAACACAAAATACCTTTCTGACTTTGAGGCACTTGGCTGGGACTCCACATACTTCTGCAAAACTCAGCATCCACAGCACCCAAACAGGTCTCCAGGATTCCCTGATGGGCCACTGGGCAGGAGCAGGGCTGGAAGTGCACGTTTCCCCACAGGGAAAGCTCCATTTTTGCCACACGTCCTGCAGCACAATCCCAAGCTGTGTCTCAGGGCTTTCCCACCCTGCACACCCTCTCATTGAGTAAGCCCTCACATCCTTTGGTCTAGAGTTTCAAAGCACACAGTCCCAGCCCAAAGCCTGGCTTTAACTCCTGTCCAGCTGGCTCCGTGCTCCACTCCCTGGTGTAGGGAGTCAAGACACAAGCCAACTGCAAACACAAACCAAATGCCTTCCAAGCTCCTACTGGCTTTAATCTCTCGCTTATTGCAGTAACCCTGAACTTACAGATGTTATGTGTACGGAAAAAGGAGATGGGAGGTTTTTTTCTGGTTTACATATATTTTGCATAGTCAATCCCCCCATGTTTTCTACACATAACTAAGTGCCAGTTCTGCGCCCTTTCAGCCCATGCTGCTTCAGTAAAGCACACGATTAACAAAAGCATCAGTTGACTAAACTGACATGCTCCAAATGCCACCTAATCCTCAGAAAAACAAAATCTGGTAATAAAACTACATCTACTAACAGGTCACTAAAGCCAAGGCTAAATTCATGGGCAAGCCTTACCCTGCATACACACACTATCATTTCACACACAGACACACTGGTGTCACCCAGATGTTGCTATGTTTGTGGCACTTGTTAAGGGAATAGTGACATCTGCAATACATGCACTGAGCTGACCATTCATAAACACAGACATAAAACATAGACATCCCAGGCACTGGCTTGTGTTTTGATTCCCAGCATAGAGCTTGTGCTTGTTTTAACTTAAATTTGTGCTTCATATTGCAACTGATACATAAGACAGGGCAAAGCATGACTAAAAGCTTAACTCCTCCCCCCATAGCACAAGCCATCTCCTTATGATTAAGACAGGTCCCATACAATAAAGAACTTCAGATTCATGACCAAGAGGGGTCTAACAGGCAAAGGCACCATTTTTCACACCAGAGCACTGAACCAGAAACACTAAATCCCACCTGAAATCTTTCCCATTACATCAGAAAACTGACATTTGAATTCCTGTATACAAAAGTGAAATAATTTCCTTTTCATTTCCTGAAGGCAGAAAAAGAGTCCCTCCAAAGGAAGGAAGTATTCTTCTTATAATTAAAGTTTGGATTCAGAGTTTTGCAGCAATGTACTACCCTGGGTCTGCAGATATGCCATTAGGCATGATTACTTGGAAGATCCCATGAAAATGAAAAATGAGATGGTCAAGCTCTTCAGTACAGAAATAATTGCTTCTATGTTGGATCGCTTGCTTAATTCCAGAGAAAGGTAGTCTCTGATAAACTGTAGTCCTTATCATATTTTCCAAATGTGTGATGTTACAGTTCATTTAAGTTCCCCTTCCTTATCTCTGCCTTTCCTCAATACCACTCAAACTTCAAAACTCATTTCACTTCCCTTCTTATACCAAATAGTCATCGCTATTGTTGCTGTTTTAAAGAAACTAAAGTCCGTATATATAGCAGGAAAACATGCAAAAAACGTAGGAAGCCTTGGCCTTGAACTCCCCCAATGCCACCACACTTTGCATCTGAAGTTAAATCATCCCTCCCTGTCCAAGCAAAGAGCAGCCGTAACACTACAGCTGCAAACAGAAGACATTGTGCTATCTACAGGCAAAATAGTCTGGCAGAAGTTTCATTATTCTAAAGAACAGAGTAATCACTGTAAATTTCCCATGTTAGCAGGGAGACAGAGCAATTAGACACAGCCCAGGGGTCTGAACAACACACTTCAGAGTTCCCAGTGATTGGGGAAAGCCTTCTGACCAAACTTTGGTGGTTTTTATTTCTCCCTAGAAATCAGAGCAATCTGTCTCCTGAAAACACAAAGCAAACATAACACCAAGAAAAAAATAATAAAGGCATAAGAGAGATGAAATTGCTGATGGATGTTGCTGGCAAAACTTCTGTACAAGCCTACCTTCTGCTCTCTTCAAATGGGCTTTGCCACACTGGGACCATTTGTTAGACCACAGCCACTGTCAAACTGCAAGATGATACCCCTGACAGCAACACAACTCATTACTCCCTGATTTATGGAACAAGAGCTCGGGAGGGGCCAGCACACGACCTGGGAAAAAAACACCAAACACCAAATCCATCCACAGAGGTGACATTTATTAGGTTTATGCATTTTATAGTAGCCTTAAGTGTGCTCCTAGAAGAGGCAGGGAAAATGCGCTTATTCAGAAGGAAAATCCACTACTTGTACCTCCCAGTCCGCTTCATTGTACAGCAGCTGACGGCAAGTGCTCTGTTTAAAGACTGGCAGCACACTCCAAGAGAGCAACATTTGGGCACAGATGCCTCCAGGGAGAGACACTAACATGTTTGGAGAACACCTTGCAGACAGAGCCAAAACACTCAGCTTCAAGCTGTGAAGATTTTACACTTGACAAACATTCAGGTCACAGCAGAAAACACTCCTTTTATCTTCTCCCCTGAAGACTCCCAGACCTGGCCACCAACTCTTCCTTCCTTACAGCTGGAGCTGATGCCCCACACAAGCTCACTTTGCCTTTGAGTTCAAACGTTTCGGGACATGCAGGGGGCCAACAAAAAGCAAAGAATTAGTGGTGCCTCCTGACCTTTCTTCCTTTCCCTGCTGTCTCCTCGTCTCAGGTTGACTTCTGCAAGGTGCAACAAACCAGTGGGAGATTGCAAGTCAGAATTATAATTTAATAGGAAAATTAAAATAAATGCAATAGTACAAGAACACTGACAGAGTCAGGATACAACCTGACATCCTGTTAGTCACGGTGGTGGTAGCAGTCCAGATGAAGTGGTCCTGTTGAAGCAGTGATCTGGTAGAAGGGTCTGGTCTCCACCTGAAGACCAGTGGTAGCTCTTGTCCTCTAGGAATCCCGTAGGTAGGGCTGCTTGTACTGTTCCAAACCCCAGATTATATCCAGGTGGGAATGCTTGGCTCCTCCTCCCTGGGCAGAGCATCTCACAATGGGCTGATGTAATTCTATGAGCCATGCCTTGGGTCCCTGATTGCCCAATAACAGAGAGAGGCCCCGGAGGGAGCTCTCAGGGATGAGTTATGGTAGGAGATAAGGAACACTGCCCCACCTGCTTTAACAGCTTGTGAAGATGATAATAGAATACATACTATTGGTTACATCTTACATTGTAACCTAGGACAGGAGGAGATCTGCTATCTGGCTACTGCTCAAAAGTTTCCCAAGCTACTGACAAGTGACTTCTGACACCCACAGCATTGCCCACAGACAAAAGCCTTGTTTCATCTTCCAGAAAAGCCACAGGGAGCCAAGATGAGAGGGGCCAAAACACCCCCAGAGGTGAACAGCAGGCACCCAAGCTCCCTTCCTTGCCAAAATGGACAGTCAGTCCTTTCCCTGTAAAGTCTCCAAAGACAGGCTCCAACAGTCCATAAAGGGTTTGGTGTCCCTGAGCCCACTCCCCACACAAACTCCCTTCTGAGGCTCGCAGGAGTCCCAAGGTGAGGGAAATTTCACATCACTTTATTGAAATAAGCTGGTATAGATCAGAAAAGAATGCTAAAGGAGGTAACACCCAACACGCCAATCCATCCTTCAAAAACACCCACCTGCGTGTTCCAGGTAATAGTTACTGATGTAAAGCACTGGTTTTACCTAACATTTTGACCAGGAATTTAAATTGAACTGCAATCCATGAAAATTGCCAAGCTGGAGGTGCTGGTGAGGTAACAAACAAAGTGAGATGACAACTTCATGTTTTAAAAAGCACGCTGTCATTCTGGGAGGAGAAAATGCACGCTTCATTTTGTGTACAAGCCAAAGGAGTAAGTAGCAGAAAACACAATTTATTTTCCTATGTCACACACCTAGTGGATACAACTCTGCCCAAGATCCTTTCCCCTCCCCTCCTCCAATTGCCTGAGAACAAGCTAAAATGAGAATTAAATCTTTAAACAGCTTGTGTTTTCAGGAATGAATGGTGTCAATGCAAACAAGTGCAATTAGTCAATCATAATAAATTGATGATAAAAACCAACATATGAAAACTCTATTTTAATATTTTTTTAAAGTGACAATATTTAAACATTTTATTAAAGAACTAATAAAATCTTGTCATGTTATTATTACATATTACTACAACCAGTGACAATCAATAAGTTAATACATACTAATTACAACACTCAACTACAGCACTTTGATTAGGAAGAGAGAAAAACACAATGATCAAATCCCAGGAAGAAGAAGTGGGAAGGATTTACAGCTCTCTAACAGCAGTATTACGAACAGCACATTAAATCTCAGACAGATGTTTCCCTATGCAAACAAAGAGCTCAGTGACAAGACCTCTAACACTTTTTTTTTTACACCATGAAGCAGCACTGTTGCAGTTTGCAACACCAGGCAGGCAGCCAGGCACGTACAAAACCACACGCACACACTTGAAAAACATGAAACCCTTTCTCCTAAGCAATGCCACAGTCATCAGTGCTTGGTTCAAAGTGATGCTTTAAAAAAAAACCCAAAAACTTCAGACTTTTAAACTACAAAAAGTTAACTTATTTTTATGTGCACCTAGTAAAACATTATCAACCAAGCAGTTTCCTGCAGGCAGATCTTTTATACCTTTCTGTGTGGTCACCATGGTTAAAAACTATTAAAATCCTGAGATTTTGAAACTGACCTTTACAGTAGCTCCAAACTTAGTATCTGAAATGGGATGAGGATAGACAAGGAACGGGACATGGTGAAAACAAGACAATCAAAGCCTCTAGAACAGCTGGGACGTACTGTCACTGCAACACCTGGGTGGTATTAAAACGTCTCAGCTAAACTGCAGATTGCAAAGCTCATTTAGCTCCAAAAGGTATTTGGTGTTCTCTCCAGGTACCCATTACTGTGCTGCTTATGATAACAGAAAACTTGAGAACGGCTGTCAGACAGCCTTTAATTAAAGGGGATTGCAAATGTACTTAAGGCAGCACAGTTGGTCACAGGGAAAAGTTTAAAAATCAGTGCTTTTCTTCATAAATTTGGAGCACCTCTATATAAAGGATATACATAATCTCTTCCCCTGCTCTAACAGAACTGAAGCTCATTCACTTGGGTTTGCCAGGAGCTGCTGAGAACTCAGTCCTATCATGCTGCAACCCTTCCCAGACCAGCTCCTCAGGCAGATTTAAAAAAAAAAAAAATTAAATATCAGCTTTCTTCTCTTTAGACATTGCCAATGGTCATCTCTTTTGACACACTTCACCGTTTTTGGCACAACACTTAGAAGTTGCATCATCCTTTCAACTCCACGGTTAAAAGGCATCACCACACTCAACACTGATGCTTTGGAAACCTGACCTCATCACTGCTGAGAAATAAACATCGCTTTGGACTGCCTTTCCCTCCCTTCCCCAAGGTGATGGTGATGAAGTCTTGTGCCTGCCATTTCATGAGCTTCAGTGCAAGGCTGAAGTTCAAATTTATGACAGAGGAATCACGATTACCATTTTACATGAGGGGTGAATCAGTGCACCGAGCTGATGTGCTGGGATGTGTAATCTCACTTCAGATGGAAATTCCGCTACCTGACACTGCCTTTTTAACAGTGAAACCTGTTCTTACACTCCCTGTGTGCAAGTCCTACAAGGTCACCCAGAGAGGCTGATCAATGTAAGGTGGCAGCCCAGGCTGTGTCCCCCCTCCTCATCGTGCTGGTGTTTTACACAAGAGCAGCAATGCTTTGCCTAAGTACTCCTATGATCTTCTAGAGCAGACTCAGAAAACACAAGCTTTGCAGCCAGATCTCAAAATGGGAAAAAAAAAAAATCCTTTTAGGATAAAAAACAAGCTGTGAAGCTCAGCTGGGTGAGCACATTGCCAGTGCTCTGCTCAGACCCTGGGGGTCAGTGCTGCAGCTGAATGCCAGGAACTGCTGAGTGGGATCCAATGGCTTGAGTTACACAGGTCAAGCTTGATGATCCAACAGTCCCCCTGACCTAGAGCTGATAAACCACCTTAACTAAGGAAGATTTTATAAATTAAACATATGCAGAGAGCAGTAACAGAGGATCTTCTGAACCTTGACGTGAAAGTTCTTTCCTAAAGGGAATAGTAAATATTTTTAGAACTACACTTCTGAAAGACAGATGTGATCCAGAATCGTTATTAAGCCTTAAGACCTTAAGTATCTCACTGTAGGAGGGATGAGGTACAGAAGAGAAGGAAAAGAACCATTTCTGACACAGATGGTGTAACTGTACCTCTGGACACCTTTGCATTAAGGTCTCAAGATTACTCCAGATGAGTTTTGACTTGTAGCTAATAGACATGAATTAACAAAGTAACTGTGATGTCTGGTACCTGCATAGGCATAATCTATTTGGTGTTTACTAGAGCTACTTTATTTTAAATATAAATATATATATAGTGTATATAGATAGATATAAACACTACAGACAATAGTATAACGTATAGAAAATATATAATATATATATTACTATTTATTGTATTTACTTCTAAGCAGTGGCAAGAGAAAAAGTCTATTTCAGTAATGTTTTGAGTACAAGTGGAATATTCACTATAGGGAAAACATAATGAAAAATAAATGCTTTTGGACCACTTGAAAAATCATCCCTTAATCTTGCTGACACAGTGATAGGTGACACTGTCATTTATAAAAGTCAAACAGTCTGATTTGTAGAAGGTGTCATGCTTCACTTTTGCAGCATGAGCCATTTGTTAGGGAGATAACGCATCAACTTTTCTTCAGGAAACAAACACTACATTAAGTTAATTTTAAATCCAACACCTTTCTTACTTCAGTTGAATCGTTAATCACACTGTCTTTCAAACATGGACTTGGGGCTTCATTTCTCCTCTCTCCTGCTATTTTGATAATGCAGCTTTTTCTAAATGGTTTCAGCACCATTGTGCTACAGCAGCCCTGGATGTCCCACTCCGGTGCTCTTCAGCAATATGGACATGGAGCCAGAAAAGATTCATCACATCTTGTCCTTTCTTCCTCACCCAGCAGATGAAAATACCTTCTGGATCTCAACTAATGCCATTGCTTTTATACCACCTTTACCTGCCACATATTGTTAGGAGAAAAAAAAGGCAAACATGTTTCTCTGTGGAAAGGAAGGGTATTTGCACAAGGAAAGACAAACCCTCTCACACACAGAGCACAACCGTCCTGGAACTAAATGACAGCCAGCTCTCACATGACAGTTCATGCACAGGGCTAATAAAAAGAGAAAAGAAGTTGGTATAAATCCCATATATCAAAGCCTCACCACCTGTAGGAGGATGGAGATGTGTTGTTAATGAATACCACAATCCCAATTCTCATAGTCCAGACTGCACCCTCTGGTTCTCCAGCAGCTGACAGCAATTTCAGAAGTCAGGTTTCCCCAGGTCCCAGGCAGGGACATGCTTCTCCCTCCTCCTTCATGCTTTCAGGCCTTTTTTTGCACACCTCCATCTGGCAAGCTGAACACACATCAAAACTGCCCTTTTGAAATAAGGGGAGCAGAAACCAAAAGTCAAGCTGTGCATTTCCAGCCAGAGGGAGGGAAGAACAGCCTTTGCAGCTCCCTCCTCCTTTCTAAACCCATTACTGAACACCCATCCCCTCGCTGTGGCTGGGAGCCCACCCCATTATCCCTGCCCCAGTGCAGGTGGGAGGTGAAATTCCTGGCTCAGCATCTCTCCCAGTGATGAGGCTTCGCCCGTGTGCTGCCAACGCACGCCAGGCTGGCTCCCGACTCCGGGTCACACTCCCCTCCCCAGCCCTGCAGGCTGTGCCAGCTATCAGTTGCTTGCTTTCTTTTTCTTAATGTCAATGCATCTGCCAAAGAGTGGAGGTGCCCAACCCAGCTCACTCCAGGGCACCCCTGGGGACATCACTCCACAGCCCGTGCCACCTCGCTTTGTGCCATTTACAACCATTTTGTAAAAATCACTGATCTTGCTCCTTTTACAGCTTGTGCTGCTCACTCTTCATTAAATACACCTCTCCTTGGAAAAGCCATTTGCTCTAGCAGGAACACCACGCATTTATTACTGCCAGACTGCAGCCCATAATGTTGACAAATGCTATAATGATTGGTAAAACACTTATTGGTATAGCAGGCTCTGGGCTTAATTTCTAACACGCTGACAGCACACGGTGATAAATATTATATTTATTTGCACTTGAGCAGCAACAGCACACACAAGTGGCCTCTCTCCATGCCCAGGTAATGTTTGCTGTAGCTTGAGGATACTGCAGATCACACAACACCTACCAATTTCTTACATCTTTTGGCTGGGCCAAACTTCAGAGGTGATGGTGGAAATTCAGAGCATGGCTTTCCCACACACTTGGTGCCCTAGGAGCACAGACAGTGGGGAATGCAAGCAAGTTACAAAACATGTTTTCTATGAACGCAATGGTTCACCCAAGCCAGGACTGCTCAGGGGAGAGTGCTGCTTTTGAGGAGGAATGCTCCTTATTTCAAGGAAAAAAAATTCTGACAAAACCAGCAGGATAGAGAGAGGCATTCTTGCTGCTCTGGCATGCAAGTGGAAAGGATCCAGCTCTGCAGCACCCAGCTGAGATCAAGAACTCGAGCCCAGGCATCTGGCAGTGCTGGTGAACCCTCAGCAGGGATCACCCACTGCTCTGCAAGGAGCAGCTATTGTGCCCTTTCCCCTCTTGGTCCAAACATTTCAGGCTTGGCATAATCCTGACATGGAACAGGGGCTTTCTTGAGGTTGGAAAAAAAGACTTCTCTAAATTAAACAACAACAAAAAAGAAGTAAATGTCTTACTTTGCTGTTGCCTGTAACCTAATCACCACAGCAGTACATTCAAACTCATCTTCCTGGCTTTATCAAGGCCACAGCCTGCAGTGCCCAGTGAAATTATCACTTCTCAGAAGAAAATAACACAATCTCCCTCAGCAAGGTATGGGAAGGGGAGGATTGCCACGCTGTGAGAGGTCCACCCCTGCAAACTACTCAGCTTCTTATTCTTCTGATGGGACAGGAGAGTTACTGCTCAGCAAGGCACAGGGAAAACCCACCTGGATTCACATTTTATGAATGTCCACATAGGTAGTTGCACAAAAAGCTATTTCAGATGACGGTTCACAACAGGGTAAACCCATAATGCTGCTGCACAGTAAAGAAAAGCAGATTTCTCCAAGCAATGCTGGCTCACAACAGAGAGCTCTCTTTGCATGGGTAATTCATACCAGGCCTGCATTTCAACAGCAAGCAGCAAACAAATGATTCTGCCATTTTTCCCACAACATTTTAGTAGTGTGATAAATAAGTTCAAAGTATTTTCTAGGCTCTCTCAAGCTGCTTTCCACTATCTCTGAGTGCACACCCCAGGAAGCTACCACACATTTATAGTTAGCACTTGTGAATGTCTGTCTTCATATTTACAGCTCACTCAGATGGAACAGCATCTACTGCAAGCCATGGCAAGACTGAGAACCCTTGCCCTGGGAGCCCAGGAATTTGGCTGTAATCTGGAGCATCTCTGCCAAAAAGGACTGGGATATTGTTAAGGATGATAAGAACAGGGTGCACAGGGAAGGGGGAGGCAGGCAGCCTCTTCATCTCCTTGCTGCTTTTCCCTGGTCAGTCTTGGAGTTCAGAGAAGCAGAAAAGAGAAGCAGAGAAGCAGAAAAACCAAACACTATGAATAGCCAGAGCCCATGAGAAACAGAGGTATGTTTCCCTGAAACGAGCGAATATTAGTTTTCTGACAGTTTAAATATTGTATTCTGCTTACTAACTGTCAGTAAATTTACAAATAGTTGGCAGCTTGGCTCATGACCAGGACCCAAAGGAATGTTGACTGTAGCAATTTAATGGCCTGTTTCTATCAGCAACAGCAGCAACGTTTAAAATACGTCTCACTGCTAGTGAATTTATCTTAAAAAAAACCCCCAACAGTAGAAGAGATGCTAGTTTTACATTTTTCACCCTGCTGAGGCCTCATATTGGATCATTACTCATTCCACACACCCCCAGCCACTTCTCCAAAGCTTTGAATTTTGCTTCATTCCAACTGCTAGGATTGCAAACTCAGTGATGAAAATAGGCAGCTCCTGGCTCTTTAACAAAAAGCAAAAATTCCTCACTCCCTAACAAAGGCTTAAGTGATGATGAGTCAGCCACACTGCTATATCAAAGACTGGACATTCTTCCTAAAGTTTCCCAATTTCTTGGTGCCAGAAGAGGAGATACACAGACAGATAAAAGGCTTAAGAGATGGGGGGACTGAACACTTAACAGGGCTTGCAGTGCTCCAGCCTCTCGCTTGCCTTGTATTGCACAGCACATTTTTCCTGAAAAAACAACACTGCAGCTCTCCTCCCAGAGGTGGCTGCTCTGTGCCTTGTGCCTTCACACCATCCCCCTTCTTACAGAGCTGTGCTGAGCCCTCTCCCCTGCCCACAGCCAGAGATGTGCTGGCACAGTCACGATGCTCAGGGCCACTCTTTCCTCAGCAGCCACACAGGCGAGATGGAAGATCAGCCTCTCTCCCTGGATGAGCTCCATCCTGATAATTTTCACCAATAACACTGACAAAGTGGATAATTTTTAAATGACACTTCCACATTGTACATGCACGGTCAGTTAGCCAACACCAAAGAGCTTTTGCCAGCACTTGTTTAGATCCAGCACTGAGGCACCTTCACTGGCAAAGCCCTCCAAGCACCCACCAGCTGCACCTGGGCAAGGAGAGCATCCCAGTGACTCCACAGACTCCAGCTTCATGAAGCATAACCTGATGAAATATTTCCTTTGCCATAGCTTCCTCCATCTCCACCTGCTTACTGTGAATTTCTGAAAGCCCTACAGACCACACTAGACAGGCTAAAATATGCGGTTCACTGCAAAGAAATAAATCTACGGAAAGGGGAACAGTTAGTTCAACTAATCAAGAGACTCTACAGGGTGAACTGAGCGTGGGAAAGGCATTAGAATGATATCAAAATGAATTCAGGATGCCCGTCTAGGAATGTGAACTGTTGCTTTCCATGCAATTATATAGGAGACAAATCATAGCTCTGGCTAAAAATGTAAACATCTCTATAAGCAAGAGGGGAGGAAAAGCAGGGTATCCAAACTAAAAGGCTCTCACACCATTAAATGTAATCACTGAGCAACTATTACCCAGTCTGAAAAGAAGATGAAAGGATAATGGAGGGAGATATGGGCTGGCAATTACAGGGGAAGCAAAGTGAAATAGTCCATATTTATTTTGGTTTTTATTAAACTTCCACAAATACTAACGGCCAAATTGCACTGTGGGGAAAGAAGGGAGGAAAAAAATTAATAACAAAAGGGCTGAAATTAGTCTCAGGTTCCCCAGAGTCCTTCCCCACAGCCCCAGAGACAACAACAATCTCACGACCACCCCAGCTCCTGACCTTGGGATGGCACATCCGGGTGTGCAAATCACACAACCAAGTCGGAAACTTTTGCTTGTCCCGATAAGGTCCTTTTGGATGAGCTCAGAAAAGGTGCAACAGCACCAGAAGAACTTCGTAACAATGAGAGCAAAAGTTGCTTTTCGTAGGCCTAGGTTTTATGGAAGTAGCCATTTCCCAAGCAAAGCTCAAAGAAATCAGATGCTACCATTATCATCCTCTCACAAGGACAACCTGCTAAGACCACCTTGGAGGCCAGTGCCTGGAGTTTCCCTCCCACCAGACCACCCTGTTTTCCCAACAGCTCCTCACCACAACTGAAGGATTCCTTAAGATTTTTTACAACTTCTTCCCAACCTCAAACACTTCCAAATGCCATGCCAACCGTCCACTGACTTCGAGAAAAATATGCAAGATCCCCTTTGTATTCCAGTGCCTCCCAGAAAACTGAAATAATGCTGATTTTAAAAGAACCACCTCATTGTGGTCAAGAATGAGCATTACACAACTGCATCCATGGTAAGATATGCAGACAAGTTACATGCTGCAAATCATTACTAACACTCACAGCAGAACATGGAGCATCAATTGATACCACAGTGCTCCTTTCCAATCTGCCTACTA
The DNA here is from genome assembly GCA_013397815.1 of Aleadryas rufinucha. Taxonomy (NCBI): domain Eukaryota; kingdom Metazoa; phylum Chordata; class Aves; order Passeriformes; genus Aleadryas; species Aleadryas rufinucha. Next base: position 1,930,431 of record VZTH01002852.1, read on the forward strand.
GAAAACCCAGCAGTATATCTGAATCAACACCAGTACTCTTTCCAACAACAAGAACATGTCTAAAATTCACAGATGAGGTTCCAGATGACATCATCCTAGCAGTGAAGCACAGTAGGGCTCATTTTCAAGACAACCTTCTCAGGGAGCAAGATGAATATATGAGAAACACACATATCAGAACAACCACCTTTCCTTACAAAGACAGTATAGATTAATTTTTAAAAAGTCCCATCTGAAACTTTTGGCAAAGGATCCAGAAGAGAGATTTCCAGGAAGGCTGCCTTAAGGCCACGCTGGAGAACTGCTTGGACTGATGCCTCACTCAGAATATCAGAGCAGGTTGTGACTATGCCTCCAGACCAGCTGGAGCTGGGCTCAGCAGAGGCTCCCCTCTGTCCCTGCCATGCTGGAAATCCTTGTACAAAGGGGGATCAATGCTAGGGTAAAAATACATATTGGGATACAAAAATGGAGCTCTGCAGGACAAGACTTGTTATCTTTGCTACCTGCTAGGGATGTCAAGATGACAAAAACAGAAATCCTTGACTACTCTCACAAAATCATTCCACTGTTCCACATTTCCCCTTTCAAACAGTTACATGGAGGAGCCATCAAAAAAATACACCACAAAAAATGCCGGTGCTGTCTGTAACCCTTTTCTGACATTTGCTATTCTGAGCTGAATTGCAAGTGACAGCTATAAAAATTACAAAGTAATATGTGGATAAGTAATGTATACTAGATAAAATGCTAGGGAGACAGATTACGCTGCCAGTGTGGCACACACTCCAACAGTGCTGTCAAGCCCAGGACTCAGGAGTTATACCCATCTTTTCTGCAGAAGCATTAGCAAAAGCAGAGTCATTTAACTATATTACCTTGTATAGGATATTGCTTTCCCACACAAATCTCTGTTGCCTGTCCAAGGCACAACAAGAAGATACAGATAATGACGACATCTCCAGATGACATTTGAAAGACATGGCTAAAACTTGGGGGAGGAGTAAAAGTGGATTTTTATCACTCAGTGATCTGAACTCTGTTACAGACCTTTTATTAGTGACACAGAAATGTGCTTTATTTGGATGTAGCATATCCTTAGACAGAACATACTAAAGCTTTAAGCAGAAATAAAGTGTCAGGATTGGTCATGTCATGACTGCATTGCTTCATCTCACAGTGACCCAGCACCCACCACATACCCCCCCCCACAGACACCAGACCAGTACCTAGAATCACAGAATTACCAGGTTGGAAGAGTCCTTCAAGATCATCAAGTCCAACCTCTGTCCTAACACCTCAACTAAACTAAACCATGGCACCGAGTGCCACATCCAATCTCTTTTTAAACACGTCCAGGGATGGTGACTCCACCACCTCCCCAGGCAGGCCATTCCAATATTTAATCACTCTTTCTGTAAAGAAGTTTCTCCTAATATCTAACCTATATTTTCCTTGGCGCAACTTGAGACTGTGTCCTCTAAAAATGTGTCTTTTTTCCCCTGATGGATTACATATCATGTCAGTCGGTAAAACGTGCTTTTTTAGGAAAGAAAAAAGAAAAGAAATATCAGAAAGTAAAAAATGAAGATCTCCAGAAAAGCACTTAAACTAAACCTAGTTATTCTGTTATATTTGGCAGCTGTGAAAATCACACAGCATTAATAAACATATTTACTTTGAAAACAGACAGAAATGGGTTTAAGTAGTAAGCCCTGACTCAGAATCCGTAAGTCATTTGCAAGCAAAAGGACCAGACCCTAAGTCTTGCACACTGTAACCTTTGGATTCCACCAAAAGTCAAAATTTTAGAAGTAATCTTGGAAGGAACTTGCTACTGTTTCAGCCAGGCAGGAAACAGAGTAGGAGTTTAATAAATGATTCTTTACAACAATTAGAAATGAAATTAAACCTTTCTGGGATCCCACTGCAGCCCTGGCAGCACACCCCAGGCTCCACTGCCAGCTGAACTGCAGACAGCAAGCCAGATTTACCAGAATAAAACCTGATCGGATACTGAATTAGGAGTATACTCCAAATAACCGAGAGCTTTTTTCAGCCTTCATACCAACAGTGGAGTCATATGTATTTTGTAGCCATCAGTTTTGGCACAAATAATTCCATTTTCTTTTAATGACTTATGGGGGGGGCTTTTTCGTGGAGCAGCAGTCAGTGGAAATAATGAATGACCTCCTTTCACAAGATCAGAGACGTATTTGCACATAAACAGCTGAAGAAAACTGGACTCAACAGTCTGCAGATGCCCATGATATAATAGGAACAAATAAAAAGCTTATGACACTGTAACTCTGCACCAGCAGAAACATAAATCCTGCTGGAAGCTCTGGAGTCAGATGGCCTTTGAAATCACTCACAGGTTCTAAATTTCCTGGCAATAGGCAGCAGGGCTGGTATTAAACACAAAAACCTTCTGCCAAACAAACACTGAGGCAATAAATAGCAATAATAAAGCAGTGACAGATAGACCTTTGAATCCATTGGTCAAGAAAATTGGTATCTCAAAGACAGGGTGCAGATCTGTTTGTGGGACCTGATGGAGAGACTGCAGCAGATACCCAGTGCTGGAGGCTCTCTGCAGCACCCTCCTCCCCACATCCCTGCTCTCTCTGCCAGACAGCATCACTCTGGAAATGGGGAGAAGCAGGCAGCTGAAACCCCAGGAAGTGGGCTCTGACTCAGTGCTCAGGGACATGACCATAAAATCCCTAAAAAAATGGAGGGGAAGGTGTTCCATCACTGGCAACAGTCCAGTTCAGGGCAGCTGTGCCGACCTGGCGTTATGAAAGCAGAGCTGGGCTCCCTGAGGCTCCAGCAGCATTGCCCATGGGCCCAGCACAGGTCAGTGCCCAGCACAGGTCAGTGCCCACAGGGAGTGGGAGAGCCCCAGCTGCAGCGGGGACAGACCCATATCCCAACATCTGCATTCAGTGGGGAGCACTGAGAACGTGCAGAGTCCCACCAACACCAAGCTGGGGGAAGAGGGGAGAAGTAAATATCAAGTCACTGCTGAAAAACAATCCACTCACAATAAATCCCCATGTAGACAACCAACTCCGGGCTTTTTTTAAAAATCTGTTTTTACGTCTAAGCACCTTGATTCTAAAATCCATGACTAAGTTCTCACTCCCTCATTCAACCATAGGTGCCTTCTCAACACTTAATAACAAAGTGATATAGATTGGATCAAAGACAGCCCTTCCATTGAGCCCCAATACACAAAGTACCACTCCATGAGCCTTTAAGTATTCATGGGCAGGAGCCTCCTGCACCAGTCACAGCTATACCATCATTCAGCCAGCAATTGCTTTCAAAACAAGCTGCAGCTCAAATAAATCTGTGATTATATAAATGCTAATACAAAGTAAAGACAACCATTATGAAGAATCCAATGACTAGCAGAGAAGCACAAATAGAAAAACATTTTCTTAAGCACACTCCCAGTAATCCTACCAAACACGTGGAGTATCCTGACATTGAAGGGCTTAATCAGGTCGCAGGTATGTAACACATCCCAAAGTTACTCAGCTGTAAAATGGGGGATTCATTTTACAACCAGAACTGGATGGAACTCAAAGCCAGGGGTTATTAAAACCTGAAAGCCTCCAAGGTTTTCTCCTATTAAGTAAATGCATTCAACAAAAAAAAAAAAGGCACAGAGAAAAAAAAAAATCCGTTTAGTCTCTTTTACATACATATATATATACACACACACATATATATTAAAAAAATTCCTCAACACTGACACTTTTCCTTAGGAAAAAAAGCATAAAACAAACAGGTCTTCATTATTTCAGTTTGGAGGGGGTTTTTGCCAACAGTGGAGGAGGGTAGTTCTCACTGTGAAATCTTCTCTGCAGCGACATCCTGGTCTCTGAGCACCTGATCTCCCCTCCCTCCAGCTAAGCCAGGTGAACACACACCCAGGCAGCAACCCAGGAGTGCTCATTAAATCACCCCACTAATCCACAAGGTGACACCGTGCTGGGACCAGGACAATGCCTCAATATGGCACCGCCGTCACTCAGAGAAATTAAAGACATTTTACACATCCAGATCTAATCTCCTATCAGTATTTAGAGGTAACAGATTCATATGGATTTATAGCCTCGAGGGATCCCGAGATGATCTATTCCCATCTCCCCACGTAACACAGGCCACATCATATCAATCAATTCCTCCCTGGCTTCTGCTTTAACTAGAGCATTTCCCTGTACATCAATCCTTGACTTAACGCCTTCCATGACAGGGAACCCACTGGGTAACATCTGATAAATTGCTTCAGTGGTTAATTATCCACTCTGGTAAAAAAAAAAAAGCATATTCGATTTCCTGACAATGTATTACTTGCAAAATTACAACAGAGCTTTAATAAAAAGGCCTTTTTTAATCTGTAGCTACTGAAGAGTGGACTAATAAGAACCTAATCTTCCAGCTGCTTGAACAAAAACACAAAAGAAGGTACTACTGTATAGAAAAGATGAGTAAGAGATGGTTAAAGAGACTTTCCATAATAATACACAGAACATGTCCCAGATCACTCACCCAGCTGTACCAGTTGGAAGTGAAAGCCTATCTTAATATACAGCATTAAAATCACCTTTGTTCAGCAAACAGTTAACAAAGATGCTAAATCCCTGGACAATGAACTCTGGGCAGGAGAACTAAGGCCCCTGTGATGCTCTTGGCCTTTTAAACAAACAGCCTCCTGGTCAGGATAACAATACCATATTTCACATGAAAAACCTCCTCCTTTGCAGAAGGCCTTCTCCAAAGACCATTTAACAGCTCCACTTGGCCATTAATTGCCCTGGTCCATCCTGCCGGGGTGAAGGGGGGATGAATTCTGCCAACCTTACTGTCTAATGATGAATATCAAGTTGAATTAATGAGGTAATATTTAGCATGGTGAAAGCAACTAAAGAATCTCTCTTTTTTAGCTTCTTTTAAAAGCATTTCTGTGAGCACAGAGTTACAACTTCTTTTTTTGCATATGTCAAATACTTGAAGACATAAAACAAGCTATGCACGTGTAAGCTTCTTCTGACACATTTAAACCCTACATCATACTTAACCTTGACATATAAAAGTGATTGGGCCTGAACCAGCATTTTTAAGGCTTTCAGAATCAAACCCTTTAGTGCACTGGCCAGGTCATTTAAAAATAAAAAAAAAAAAAAAAAAAAAAGAGAAAAAGAAAGGGAGAGAAAAGAGTCTTTACTATGTTAACCAGTTCTCTGCTAATGACTCTGCACTCTGTGGATGTGCCACAGCCCCACAAAATAAGAGAAGTTAAGGGGAGGAGTGTGTTTCAGGGATGGTAAGACTAAAAAGCAGCAGGGGCTGAAATTAAGTGAGGACTCCCCTTTACTTCACCATCTTTTCCCATTTACAATCCAAAATACTGACAATTAATGTTTTTAAATGTATTTACTAAGACTGGGTTTGTGAGACAGATCATGCCTTGCAAAGCCTGCCCCATCTGACTGCAGAGCACCCTGGCTTTCAGCATCATTACCCACTGATGCCACACTCACATAACATTTGGGTAAAGGTAGGCTGTGTTCCTCAAAACAGACAGACAAACTTCTCCCCTGTCACTCTGGACAGCCAGCAGACCCACTGGTGAGAGCAGAGAGTTCTACTCAGAGCCACCTTTCCTACCCACTTTCACAGCATTTGACAAAATGGACAATAATCTCTCTTTGGGAGGACAGAAAATAACAAGTAGGGTTTTTTTTTTAAGGTATGCCTTGTACATAGCAAAAATCCTAACGAAGAAAGAGGATTTACTGTTGAGAGTGGCTCACAGTTTCCCTGTGGGTTAAAAAAAGATATGAGTATTCTGTTAGTTATTAAAACTCCCTCTAAAAATCAAGCTGCCTTTCTAAAAAACCTTTTGTCTTCAAAACTTGGTATTAATTTTTAAACCCTAAGAAAGAATCCAGACATGATAAATTCATCTCCCAATCCAGAATCCTTCTGATTATTATCAAAAGAATTGCTTAACACAAAGTCATGGCAATTGCAAAGTGCCAAGTGTGCAGTTAATACGCTGATACCAAAACCTGAGTAATATGGCTGGTGACCATCCCAGACTGTCTGCCAACTTACTCAGGATGAGAATATGGAAATAAAATTTTAAAAAAGGCACTACACAGCTTTAAGCTGTCAACAGATTTTATCCTGAATAGTTTTTAAACCAAGCCAAACACACGGGCAGCTGTGCCTGACTCAGGGTTATGGGCAGCCAATTAACGTTTTACTAATTCCAGCAAGAATTATCACCTCCCCAATTGCTGTTGGGTCACCAGGCTGGAAACCATTCCCCAGTGCTTTAAAGCAGGCATCCCTCCCTGGCTCTGGGCAGGGCTGCTGCAGCAGGCGAGGAGGAGGATGCTGAGGAGCTCAGCCAGCCCTTCCAAGGCACCCACTGGAAAGGTGGAGTGTACTGATCGTGTGCACAGCAAGGGGGAGGAGGCCAGAAACCCCGAGCTCACTCGTGTGCTTGTCAGAAATTAGTCTGCAGCAAGCAAGCAGGGTAAAAGGTTAATGAAATACAATCTGAGGAAATAAAACAAGGACACTGACGACTTGCCACAAGGCCCCGGAGCCGGCTATGCTGGCTGGAGCCCTTTCCCCATGTAAAGGGGACGTTGCTGGAATTAGGAAAGCAGAGTGGCATAAGGCTGTTTCTGCTTCTCCGGGCGGGGGTTAACATGTCCTTGCAAGCACCATCACCTCATTCCCAGCTGGGAACAGGGTACCCACTGTGCTCCATCCAGCAAGGAGCTGGAGGGCTTGTAAGGAAGGAACAGATATGGAAATTGGGCAACAAAAGCTTACATAACATAAGGTCACACACTGAGTACTGATTTGAGTTTTACTTGGAAGGAGCAGCAAAGTCACTGGTGCAGTGACAGCAGAGACCTTGGTGAGGGGGGATCACGAGCACTGCAGTACTCCCAGTGGGGCTGCATCCACCCACAAGCTTCAAACTCAGTCCTGGAAACCTTAATCCAATGTCTCAGCTTCAGAACAGACTTCTCACAGCAAGAAAACACACCTAAACCAATGGGATAATCCACATGAGCACCTTTGGTGTCCCAGGCACAGGAATCTTTATGGTCAAATCTATCACTATGCTTTACTTTATGGCAGGCAATACATTGTTCAGGCTTGAAATCAAAATTAGCAGTGTAAGGACAGGGTGTGTGTTCTTGGTTTGCGTTTGGTTTTTTTTTTCTTAAAAGGGCAACTGATTTTTCTCATGGATAAACTTCCCCGTGCCAGTTATGCCATCACTATGGATTTTTGTAAGGGAACAGTATTTACAAAACAGGGATCACCATCCTCTGGCCTTCAGATACAACAATTACAACTGTGATATTAGTTTTTCTAATCCAGGGGTTCAAGTAAACTCTTAGCATGACTTCACTGAATACAGATTCAAGATCAAACCACAATTTTTTTTTTCTATTACCTAATCAGGGTATCCTAAAATATATAAAAGAAGTGAAAGAAACTTAATAGACATTGAAAAGGGGAATTAAAAAAACCACCAACCAACAACACACAAACCAACAGAACACATAAAAGAAAGCACTGGAGAATTTCACTGTTTCACTAATTTACTCAAAAAGTTTGAGAAACACGTAAATAATGAAGGATTTTCCCACTGTAGTGTAAGAGCCATTTAAGGACATAAATTGAAGAATATCTGTACACTACACAAGCTGCTGTCAGACCAGTCACATGTGGTGGGTAGAAAAACGATCTGATATTTGGAATCACTTTTACAACCAGCACATTAAGGAAACAGACTTAGGAAAATATGAATGCAATGCAAGACTAAAACAAACAAAATGCCTCACATAATTCACAGCTAAGACTCTGCCAGCACTCTACCAGGTGAATGAAATTAGCAACCTGACAATTAGCAAGAGGAATAAATCCCCATAAAAAGCAAGCAGAAAGGAATTTTCAAGTGCATAAATACAAATTCTTGGCTTCATACACTTGCTGTTGTTACCAATGTAATATGTTTACCCATTTCTCTATGGGATATGAAACGCAACTTGGTATGAAAACAAATCACTGAAAAGTCTTGGCAGATTAGTAAATGTCAGATCAAATTAAACCTTCTCCTAGACTATGCAAGGGCTATACAAATTTATCAGAGTCTCACAGATTCTTTGCTCTCTTGACATGAATAGGTCAGAACAGCCCAGAGACAAAAGGCAGCAAGATCAGAAGGCTGAAAATGCACAGTTTTGGAAGGCTGCTTATTACCAGGCTTTGTTTTACCGTTAAACTCATTCACAGAGAAACAGCTCTGGAGATGGGTAATGCCTCGGGAGATAGGAAGCAGCAAGAGATACCAGCTTTCTCTTCTCAAAGGCTCTCTCTGGAAGACAGGAGCTGGGCAGCCCACCTTCCAGGCTTGAAGGTTTCAAGCTGTGGCTTGCCAAACATAGTGGTGAGGTTTGTAATCTCTCTCTTCTGCGAGTGATCTGAGTGTGTTATACAGCAGGGACAGACCCTCAAGCTCTGCTGTCGAAGATTCCGCAGAGAGAACGTAAAGCCTCTGGGCTCCAGCAGCATTACTTCAAGACAGAAAAGGAGAAAGAAAAAAAAAAAAGAAACTATCTACCTTATAAAGTACCTAATTAGGATGGCTTATGAGACAACCCAAAGCTTGCCCTGAACCGTGCTGGCTCTCCCACCATCAGACAAGCACAGGAACTCAAGAGAGCTGCCAGCAATGCTGCAGCAGGGAACAGCACAGTACCCAGGGATCCTCACAGGGAAACCAGTCCATGCCCTCCTCAGGTGCTTTTGTCACCCACAGACTGTGACAAAGCTGCTGCTGGAAAGAGCACAGGGCACACCAGCAAGTGACAGCAGTCAGTATTTCGAGGCTGGGGTAATGCCTATCAAACTGAGCAGCACACCTAGTAGTAAGATTTGGACATGAAAATACATCAATCCCTTCTGCCTGATGAAGAAGAACAACTTGCCTGCCATTCCTGCCTCGGCAAGGGGCCGGCAGGGCAGCAGCAGCACTAACATGGCTCAGCACCCAGCCCTCTCCCCAGACCCTTGCATCATGTCTGTCCTGCTGTAGCTCAAGTGCCTACAGCCCTTTGCAGCATCTGCAAGCGTTCCAGAAGGATTTACAGCTCCTGCTCACCTCTTGGCACCTGTCGGGCACGTCCTCGCCCCAGACATGGGTCCTTTGCTGGCGCTGCCCTCGGTCCCTCCCGGTTCCAGGGACGCTGCCCCAACAAGCTCATCCCACAAGCATTTTCTGCACCTTCAGGAGCACTCCCCCGCGGCTGCAGTCAGGGCTATTAATGCCGACCTTTCCCTCCCCCATCAGTCACCTGGGAATCATTTGCATTGCCCAACAAGATGATTGGGGGTGGGGGACTGACATTTATCACCGGCCCTTCAAAGCAAAGAACAAAATCTCCCGAACCGCCCCCACCACGGCCCCTTGACGATCTCCAGGACATGCAGGTGCAAGGCAATAAGGGAGAACAAGTTACGGCTGAGTTCCATCAGGTATTTGAGCCCATGCTCAGCTCTCGGATCCGCAAGTCTTCCCAATTTCGTGAGCCTTACTCAATGCCCAGGGACAGGCTGCTCTCTACCTCTGCTCCTGCACCAAGCAACAGGAGGCTCTGAATTTAGGAATTCACTGAACACACACCCGGAGCAATCCTTGCTGGGACGATCTGTGCCATGAGAGCCCTTCAGATACGGACTTCCTCCATTTACATCACACTGTATCAGAAGTTAATGACTCCCAATTACATTAAGTGCTTTTTAAAATCAGGGTACAATTAGTTCCAAAAAACAAGGAAGCATCAGCAACTTGATTTCTCATTAAGAAGATAAAATAATAAACAAGAAACTAGTGACTAGCTACAGATACCAGAGCACTCACTGTTTACAGAAACAATTGTTGTGTTTCTGTATGGCAGGATCATCTTGTGCTTTTTATTTAAGGAACACAATGGTAAAAAGCACAGAACCATTACAGCACGGAAAGCATCCATGCTTGGAGGGTTACTGTGCCTTTTCAAAGGGAAATCAGGAGCACAATAATGTTTTATTGTTATTCTTTCAGAATACACAAGTGAACAATATATTGCATAAAAACAATTCCTTGTAAACGACTTGAACAGTAAAAGCAAACAATACCTCAAGTAATAAAAGGAGTTTATATCCTGAAAGATCAATTATTATTTTGGCTTGTTGATATTAAACAGAATAAACTATTTATTAGAGCTCAACTCATTTAAGAACTATAACCACAATGATCTATAAGTAAAGATCATGGCAAGGAACCAGAACTGTAACATAAATATTTAGGCTTTCAGTGCAGCAAAGAACACACACGACTTCTTAGCTACACTAGGACAGGATCAGAGCACCGCCCTTTCTGGCAGCCACCTAACAACAGGGCAAGAATTTTACTATTTTCAGAGAAGCAAGAAACTGAGGGGGACTTTTTTTTTTTTTAAAGAAAAAAAATTATCCAACAGCTTTCTTTGATAAAACTTGCAGCTTGAAAACCTAATTTCCAAAAATATAAGCTGGAGCCAAAGCTTACAATGGCACTGAGCATGCAGACACGGGCCAAGCTCTGCCCTGACAGCCCACAGAGCAGGAACTTCATCAGAGACAAACCAAATCAGCCCAGCTCTCAATATGGCTCCAAAGAACAGGGAGAAGCAGCAAACAAAGAGGTGCAGCAGTCGCCCGCGGGATGCACCTTCGGAAACTCTTTCCAGACTCGCTCACTCTTACTCAAGCCTCTTCCCTGCATCTTAGGGAGAAGGCAAAACCTGCCCCGGGGTCAGTTACGCCGTGCAAGACGGTGCTCAGCATTCCTTACCTGCTGCCTTCTCTCTCTCGCTCCCTCCCTCTGTTTTGGGATCCCCAGGCAGAGACAGATGAGCTGCTGGCAGAGGGTGTGACCACAGGCGCTCCTCTGCTTCATACCTGGGACACTGAGCATGCTCCCACTTCCTCCCTGGCCAGGTTTCAAGGGGAAAAAAGCTTCCCTGAAAGTAGATTAGGGATGTCCCAGCAGTGGATGAGCTTTATCCTGGATCCCTTTCAAAGCATTTCAACTCAAAAGGGGATAAAGCAGTGAGCAAAGCGCATGCAGCCTTGGCTTGTTTTAGCAACTGACTCTGAATCAACCCATATGAACAAAAAGTCCTTTGGAACAAAACACAGGAGATCTGGGTCCCATTTCAGGTGCTGACAAAACACACCTGCATGTTTGGTTGTGCCTCAGCTTCACATCTATAAGGAGCAGCTGTGAGGGCCTGGTTTTGCTTGCCTTCCCTGTAGCCCATTTGGATAATGTACAGCCTTTTACAAGGCATTTTTACAATACCTAAGACAAGAGGACCTTGACCTCTATTATAGCTGCTAAATAGTATCACGTTGCTTGCATCACTGTAAACCCAGAACTTAGGCAAATAACGAACAGCTCCCAAGTGACTGTCAAATAAAGTATCCTCTAGTGTCCAAACAGTGCCAGCAATATAACCAAAGCTGCTGGAGTCAAGATGTGAAACCTTACAGATCAGAAAGGAAAACGGGCAGAAGGATGAAAAAGGCAGGCTGCTTCCCCACAGCTAGAAGTGCACATTTGATTCAGAGACTACTGCTTCCCTGGAGTCGAAGGTTGCCAGAAATCTTGCATCAGAATCTGATCCAATTTCCATATAGCCTCCTTATGTCATCCTCACTCCAGCACAAAAACCCACAATTGGCTGAACAGCCGCTGCTCTCCCAGTTGGAGGGATCACTCTGCCCATTGCACAGCAAGATCCCCACAACACGTCCATGTTGCACCTCAGGTGAAAATCTTAAACCAGCCAACGTTTTATAACTGTACTATCCATGCAAGACACCAGTGCCAATCTGGCCAGACGGCTGGGACGGGGACCAAGGCTCCCCTGAGTGCCCGTGCAGTGCCTGACATCCCCCAGCCAGCTGGGGCTGAGCTGCCTGGCTGATGTGCATGTCCAGCCACAGAAATGTCCATTTTTAGCATATCTGCCTTGTAAATTACACCATCTCCCCAGGTCTTCCCAATCTGTAAATATGCCCTTCTAATTGAGCTGGGTCTTGGGGGGAGTAGAAGCAAATCAGCCAAACTGAAAGTAGAGAACTCAAGTCCAGTGTCACCAGTACCCGGGACCCTGACAGAAGCTGTCAGTATGAGCACAGGCAACACAGGTGTGATCCTGCCCTCTTCCTTCTTCAGGTCTCTCCTGGTGCTCACAGGAGCTGTAGTATGAGACTGGTTCACTTTACTCTGAAACTTAGCACAGGTTAAACTACCTGAAAAGGCAACAGGAGGGTGGCCTGGAGGATGGAGTGGTGCAGGTGTGGGTTTGCCCTGAGCAGGAGCTACACACCTTTCCCAGGGATCACTGTCACCACAGAGAACAGCTGGGAAGTGATGTTGAGGATGAGGGATCTGGTGATACCAAGAAAGGACCTGGCAGCCTCATGCTTTACCGTGAAGCAGGGAGAGGTCAATGTCCAGCTCATGAAATTCAAAGATGTTCAGATGAAACTCGGTCATTCTGTACACCCAGCTAAGCAACCTGAGAGGCCATGCCAGTTACCATCAGAATGGCTTTGGCCTCCTGCTGCACAAGAACTTGCTTTTGGGACCACAGCACAGCTCAAGACACCCAACTGGATGATCACATGTCACTGGAGACAGGAAAATGAGGAACCTCCAAGCACCCCGAACAGCAAACGTGCACAGCGCATCTCTATTCGCAGCCTTGACATCAACAGCTTGCCAAGAGCAAAAATCCATGTTTCCCTGAAGAAGCGACTTGCACTTCTCCAGGATTTCGCCTTTTGAAGTCAAACAGTGCAGTGAACAAAGTTTTATCAAGTGCAGTAGAAAATAAACTTCAAAATATAATCGTCGGCACTTGTACCGGGAGCGTTCAAACAGCCAGGCTGTTCAGCACGCCAGACTGAGGCAACCTCCCTGGTCCCCATACACTCAGTTCTGAGCAAATACAGCACTGAACTTGTCTTTAACGACTTCAATGCTGCCAACACTGATGATTTTCACACATATCTGATGGTTTTCCTAAAAAAACTCAGCTCCTGGAGTCACGCGATAAAGTAGAAACACACACTTTTATTAAGGAAAAGGCTTTTAGATCATCTTTTTGCCCAGGGAACAAGAAAAACGAACCTTTACATTACAAAACTGGAAAAATCCTAGAGCAAAGAACCCTTCAACACTTACTGTTGCTTTAAGTCTCAGGGGGAGTGGGCACTAAGTAAGCTAAATGCTTTTTTATTTTTTTTTGAGCTTATCTCACAAATTACATGAACATCTAAGTTGTTCGCTTGGGTTTTTTCCCCCAGAAATTTATGCTGTAATTCTGAGCAGTGACTAAATTCAAGGAAATTATGTGCTTTCTACCACTCCTTCAACAATATGAAGCAAGGTGACATGAACAGAACAAACTTCCAATTATCCTTTTAGTTCCTCCTGTCACTACAGAGTGCTTATCTTTCAAATAATAAAATTAAAAATTAAATACTACCTGGAGAGCTCTAAAGACAGACAAAAGGCTCCATGTTCCACTCTAAGATCTTCTCCCCCAAACCCTACAAATCCCCCAATTTTTGAGATGAAACTGCCACTGAAAGCCAGTGCAGCATAGCCTGGTGGCACCTGCCAACTCTGAGCCACTCCAGGAAGAGAAGCCCTACTAAAATTAAGGAATACTAATAAAAAATTAACCCCTGCGCCCTTCCACCAGATTTTTCCACCACACCTCTAGCAGATCCCTCCAGACAGAAACCTGAGATGTGCTCTGATGGACATGGGTCACTCCCATGGCATCAGAGAGCATCACAGAGGGTCTCTTGTCCCCCAGGATGGCTTTGGTGTGGGGAAAGGGAGATGTGGCACGGCAGCACTGCCAGGAAGGAGTCCCAGCACAGGGGAGCCCCAGGCCAGCCCACACCACGGGTGGTGCTGAGCCTGTGTGTTTGTAAGAGGTTTTTGTGAAGTCAGAGGGGCCAGTTCTGCCCCTGCTCTGAGCAGGTGCAGCCTGAGTGAAGCCAGCACCGCTCCCATGGGAGCAGCCTTGAGGCTGCTCCAAGCTGTGCTGGACTCAGACCATGGCTGACACCCATCTGCTGTTCTCCCACCCATTTACTGGGCTATCACATGGGAGCAGAATCCTTTCCACAGCTCAGGCTGAACTTGCCACCCTCCTACCCTGCTTGACCTGGGACCCCTGAGCCCCAGGGAAATGAGGTCAGCAGCAGCTCTTCCCTCCTCTGATTCACTTGGTGGCTGCGGGCAGGAAAGAACCAAAGCTCCTCCACCATCTCCTGATCCACATTTGAACTACCTCCAATGCTGCAGGACACTGTGGGAGAGGCAGTTTGGAAACCTCCTCCTTCCCCCGGCGACAGCAGCGCCGAGCCGCCCGCTCCCCGAGTTTGCCGCTCCTCCAGCGACAGCCGGATCCTTCCCACAGCAGAAGGTGGCTCCGAGCACTCCGTGTCCTCGTGTCCTCCGAGCAATCCGTGTCCTCACGTCAACTCCTCACCCTGGCTCATTAAGATGTTCCTTCCCGCTGCCCCCTCCTCGCTCTCAACCTCCGCAAGCACTAATGGGCTCCTTTGCAAATCCGGTGCACATTCCACGGAGCTCAGCGGGCTCCCATTTTCATACACATAGAGAAAAGCAAGTTTTATTCTAAGTAGAAGTGGCAGCTTCTAATTTAAGACTGTACCATTTGACTGCTAGGCACAACAAAAGCTACCTATTGCCCACGTAGATGGTCAGTCAGCTCTAATGCCATCTCAATGGGCAATCACAAATAAAGGTGACCGACTCTGAACTCACAGACCCTTTGCTCCTAACCCCTTCTGTGGGGCTCATTCCCCAGCAGCCTAGATGTATTTTTTATGGGTGAAATTCCACTCACTCCATTAATGCCATCAACCAGTTGCTGGGAGCAAGAATTGCATTAAATTATTTCATCCACAGCCAGCCTGCCCGTGGGGGCAGGGGCAAGAGAGCAGGCAGAGGGGAGGCAGCCAGGGGCCAGAATCCCACATGATCCCACATGATCCCAGGGCTTCTCAGCTGCTTTTTAAAAATGCCTGCAGTCTTCCTTATATATATGCACGTGTATTTATATATGCATATACATATGCAGGTTGAAATAATGCACATTGTCACTGAAGTGAATAGGAAGCGTCTTGTGTGCGTGTCACCAGCCCCACACACAATGATCACAACTGGTGGGGTCCCACAAGCACCTAGGGCACTGCTGCTCTGCTCCCCAGGCAGGATCAGGACCTGCTGCATCCCACATCGCCCTGTTTCCTTGCTGAAATGCATGAAATCAAAGCCTCACACTTCCAGGCACTGGAACCCAGGCTGAACCAGGCACAACCTCACTCCATCAGAAAACATCCCCACCACAGAGATCCACAGCACGATGAACACAGCTTGATCTGCTTCATTTTTCAACCTGCTGAATTGCTAGAATATGTGTAGCTGTTGTGCACAGACCCCAGATCTATAATCCCACCCTCAGCAGCTGTTACATTTGCTGTGGTACTTACAACAGATGTTACAGCTCCGTAAAAAGGTAGAACAGTTGAGACTTCCAAAATTGGGGCTGGGGGGCTCAAAGCAGAGTCCAACCCCTGCATCCAGCTGCATCCAGGCTCGAAGAAGCAGCCATGGATGCACCAATGCATGTGGTACAGAGCCACATCACAGCCTGCAGCAGTTTAAGGAACTTTCAAGTGTTGCCATAGTGGCATTAAAAAGCTGTCAGCTTCCTGGGAGACAAGCAGCAGAGGCTGGAATTCAGTGTTCAAAGGATGATTAAATGTAACTGACTTAAATTATACATTCCAGTTGCTGGAACTGACACCATTTAAAACACACCATCTATTCCCAATTTCCTCTGACACTGATTACTACCCACTAAAAGATGAGCATTTTCTTACAAGCAGTGAAGTACCAAACTAGGGATTTATGAATTGGAGATAATTAAAAGGTTTTGCATTACAAATAGAGTAAAACATTTACATTCCATGGGCCACCTGAGAACACTTAAAGAGTCAAAATGGACATTTTTTACCTGAAAACCTGCCTGCTCTCTATCAAGGCTGCTAATTGAAGCACAGGAAGCTTGAAGTTCTTCTACAGTAGATTTGCAATCAAACATTTGCTGAACTTCTGGACAACCTGAGACAGACTTGGGACCCATCATTAATTCTCCCACATGGAGCTCTGTGAGCTGAAGCTCCATTAAGCTGATACAAATAAATTGTCTGTATCTCCTTGATAAATCCACAGAGCGACTTGCAAGCCATTACCATTCAGATGTCACAGACACGGAGCTGTAGGATTTTCTTGGCTAGCAATGATGGTGCTTTACCAGGAGCAAGAAGCACAAGGGATCACCCAAGGCCATGAGGGCATGGAGAGTCTCTTCCACATCCAGAGCACCCACAGCCCCTCTCAGAGGCCAGTGTGGTCAGCCCCTTTTGGGTCAAACTTACGATCTTGTGCACGATGCCAAAGTCTCCAACCCAGTGACAATGCACATGAAGGGATTAACACCTCCACTGTGAGGAGCAGGAATTCCAGCAGGTGCTGGAATTGCACATGGACATCTCAGTAACTTCAAAAAAGGTCTTTTTAACATGATTTTTTCCCCCTCCCTGAAATCTGCAAGCCAGAAAATGCAGTATTGATCTCACTGCCTGGTAGAAATATAAGAGACTAATTGAGCACAGAGATCTCAGGGAAGGAGTCTCCAAGGAATCTTTTGATTTGAACAAGGACCCTTACAAAATGCCAGAAGAAAGATAAAACAAAGAAAAAAAAAAGGCTAATCCTGGATCTTTCCTGACAGCTTGCTTTTTCCTGCACTCACAGGAGTGCTGAGCGTTGTAGACTCAGAATAGAAGAGGCTCCAAGATACTGGGAGGGGAACTGTGGCTGCAAGAGTAAGACAGGGGGAGAGGAGAGGCAACACGAACAGCAGCAAACACAAACAATGACTCACGACACACAGCACATAAACAACACTGTAAGAGTTTTTGCAATTATAATTCAAACCAAAATAAACACGGATGACAGTCCAGTACAAGGAAAGGGAGGATGGCAGTGATGGGAGGGGGCTGTGGGGACTCCATCACATTCACATCTGTTGCTCTCACAGCATCCCAAATGAGCAGCTCCAGAAAGAAACAGAGAAGGGAAGATGTATGGGACAGCAGCAGCTTCTCGTGATCTACATCCGTGCTTGAAGTTTTCATGACTGCACTGAGAGCAGAATTTATATCCCAAAGCCATGCAATAGCCTGCTACACTGCTACTGGTTTTGACCCCTGGCCCCTAAAAGCAACTCTAGCAACAGAAATAAAAAGTTCAGCTTGGAGGGTTAATGAGTGAAATAGACCCTGTGTAGTGGGTGGATGGACAGAAGGCAACAGAGGGGGAGAAATCACACCATCAGCAAGAGGCACTGCTTTAACTGCTCCACAAATCCTCCAGTCAAGCAGATTCACAATTTCTTTTGCTTTTGCTTCATTACCTCCTAGTGAGAAACTCTTCCCCAGTCTGCACCTTGAATATTTTTTTCAGGCAAATCAAGGTATTTTTCTCCAGTGGGAACTAAGAGCTGATGATCATCCCTTTTACAGCAATCTTTTATGCATCAGAAAATGTGTTGCCTGCACTCAGGCTTATATTTCCAAATACAACTCCTTCAGTTTTCCCTCTCCAGCCTCATTTGCTGAGCCTCCCACCTCTGTGGTTCATCTCCAGACTTGCAGCCGTGACCATTCTCCTGCACTGCCCAGCTCCCCTCGGTGCAGCAGGAAGTGATTACCAGCCCTGCCTTATGCACAGAGCTTCTGTAAGGATGAGTCAGAGAGAGATTTGAGTCTTTTCCTCAAACCTCAGGATGCTGTTGGTTTGTTTGGGCTGGCTACACACAACAGTCCCCACCATCCCGTACCACCCTGCCCACTGCACTCGGCCATCCAGCTCCTGCTCCCTCAGAGCCACCTCCACACCCTCCTCTGCCCTATTCCTCATCATGCTAGTGCCCTGCTGGTTTTGCTGTTCACCAAGATGATCCAAATCCTGCTCCTAAGCCTCAATCACATCAGCAGCCCTTCTCATATATAAATGAGTTACCCCATTACAGAGGGAAGTTGGACAGATTTGCCTATTTGTTTTTAAGTCTTTTTTTTTGGTTTGGTTTTTTTTTTTTTTGATCCCATCCTCCTTTCTGCTGTGTACAAAGTGCTCTGGAACTTTTTTGAGGAACCAGTGTCATATTCCTTGATCTTTCATTTTCTGGGTCTTTCCTCCTCCTCCGTTTAAAGGTCTGGAGTGCGCTTTGCTTTGCTCTTCCCTCTCCACCACATCCCTGGGGAACATCAAAGGCAATCACCAATGATTGGCCAGTGTTCAGAGCTTGCTGAGACTAGGTTTTCCTCATAATTACACCTGGAATAATTTCACCAAGTCCAGCTGATGTGAATATTGGATAATATCGTCTCTATTTGACCAAGTCTGCGCATGTCCTCACTGTTACGGTTTTGTGAGGACTGAAGCAGAGGAAGCACAGAGCACATCCACCTCTTGCAATCCTTCATCTCTCCAGCCTTGTTCTGTTCCTCTATTTCTTTTCTCACACATTCCACCTTTTTTTTGCAAAAACTTCACCCAATTTAGAAGCTTTCAACTAAATAGTTTTTCCACTAGAGGGCACAAAGACAATTTCTCCTAAATGGAAACTGATGTTAGAAGGATTAATAAAATAATTACTAACATCTCATCAAAAACATCTCAAACTTCAATAAATGAACATTCAATAAATTAAGATGCAGTTCCAGCTCCCCAGGTACTACACCACCATAAAATGTCTCATAGAGACTGAAAACCTAAAAATCCCAAAGTGATGCTGCTCTAACAAGATTTCCTATATCATACTAAGCACTTTATCCTGTGATTTCTATGCTCCCCACAATTTCTCACTAGGCACAGACCACAGCATTAACACAGCAACAGAAACAGAAGACCCATCCTAGTATTTTCTAAGTTGAATTTACCCAAATTGAGCTTCAAATCAATGAACTTTTTAGTGTTTTGGTTTCCTAGCTCAAAGGAAGTTTTATACCAGCACTTCTGTTTGCAGATACTTTTTGGGTGACGATAAGTCACCTCTCGACCTGTCTTGGGTATATTAAAGAGATTTTAGCCTTTAGCGCTCTTCTATTGAGATTTTTCAGCTTTAAACCTCGTCTTGTAAACTTGCTACAGGTTATATCTATGACCATAACACACTTCACCAGTTCCTCAGTAAGGAATAGTGTAAAAACACAAACTCCATGCGAAAGCAATCAAGTCAAGCACGAGGCTACACAAACCTAACGAGTGGGACCACAGCAATAATTCCAGAGCATTAATTATGTTGAGAGCACTGTGGCTCTCAGGGTTCATCAGCCTCCCCAGCCCCACAACAGTCCCAGGCAGAGCACGCCTTGCCCAGACCCACCTTGCTGGCTCCTGGGACCCCGGCATCCCGCGCTGCCGGGGCCGAGGCCGAGGCGATGGGCGAGTGCGCGGTACCCACCGCGTGTGCGGGTGTCCACACGCAGCCCCACGCTCCCCTCCATGGCCGGCTGTCCCCCGAGGTGCTCGCACTGCTCCGGCCCAAGGCAGCGAGGTTTGCTCTCTGCCTGTGGATTCCCACTGCCTGGAACGCTTGGCTGGAGCGGAGTCAGCCCCGAGACTTTTGCTAATGGAAGAAGAGAGACAATAGCGATACGCAGGTGCTTCCTCCCATTTAAAGTGTTTACTTGTGCAGCCCAACGCAGTGACGCTGTTGTGGATTAGATCTGCATGCTGCTTTACAGAGTTCAAAAGGTAGCACGTAACAAAAGGAACCCCAAAATACTGCTTATTAAATTAAAGTGGTTTTTTTTTTCTTTCTTTTTAAACTCTGCTTCCTTTGCCAATGCCAAGTAAGAGGGTTTTTCCAAGCATACAATAACAGCGGTTTTGAATGGGAAGTGATACATACTGTATCAAAACAAAACACCAATTCTAACACAAAAGCAAAGGGTTTATCAGCGTATCTCCACTGCCTAGGCAGCAGGCTCCTATGGCATGGAAAAGACAACTTCATCAGCCAGCAGAGAAGGCTGAACTCAAGACCAGTGCATGGTGTGAGAAAAATTAAAAAGATCAAGAGGGAAGGAAGGGTATAGCTAAGCCACAACAGCAAGCTAAGGAAAACATCAGTCCAAAAGAGCAACAAAGGCGTATTTGTTTTATGAGATAAAACAAGCAATTCAACTATATTCCACAGTAAATTGTTTGGCTTAGGACTGCAACAGGGACAAAAAAAAAAAAAAAANAATGGGAAAAAAAAAAAAAAAAAAAAAAAAAAAGGGAGCATCTGAATCTAATTTTGTTGTTCTAAGCTTACATTACATGAATCAAGATGCTTACTAGAGGTGCCAGGCACTCAAATCCATGCTTGGATCTTGTACATAGGAAGTATCAGATGTACTGAATGTCTTACAGTTCCCTCTAGTCAGTGAAGGCCCAAAGATACTCAGCACTTAACAGTAAAATAATAACAAAAGCAGTAACAATAATAAAAAATGTCAAGACACTTTTTCTAGTATCAAAATGAAATCCAACTTTATAAACAATGATTTGTGAACATCTCAGTCCTCCCAAAAGCACCACCTCTGCTGTTTGAGAAGTTTCAAATAAAGTATCATCATATTTAAGACTCTGCAACCAGAGACTACACCTCATCTGCACACAAAACTACACCTCAAAATGCCAGACATGCTGAAAACAATGCCACACATATTCTCATTCAACCCCATTCTCTTAATGTCAAAATAAACAGAACTGAATCCTTTTGTCTGAGGGCCATATTATTTTGTCCTCTCCTCGTGGTTGCAGCTATTTCAGATGTGCTTCCATTGACTTTCCTTCTTGGTTCAAACAGACTGTGTGGGATTTGCACTTTCATCTTCTGAGATCTGGTGGGATGATTGCTCAGAGAATGTCAGATCAACAGGAAGCTAGAAATGACAGTTCAGATCCCTCTCTCTGCTGCTCAATCATAGGCATATGCCAGGAGATAAGTGGCAAGTGCTGCTTTCATTGATGCCAGTGACCGAGTAATGCAATGGCTTAAAATTAGCACGTTAACAATTTTAGAGCTGCTTTTGTGCAGCTCAGCAATCCTGTGTCCAGCGTACCAGACTTTTCTCCTTGAAGCAACATGAGCACATGGGCAGAGGTGTGCTAAGAACAGCTGCAGCAACACATGAACTCAGCTGTTGACTAACAAGTTTGGACCAAAGCTGTTTTACCTGTGCTGAAACAGTCTGTCAGCACACTCGGCCCCCACACACCCTCCCTCCTCTCAAACAGCACTGCCAAACAGCAGGTGGGCTTCATAACCTCAAACCACCTTGTCTGTTCTGCAGACAAACCTCTGCCAAGCAAAGGCCAAACCAGCACCTACAGTCAGCTCCAAGTCATCAACAAAAATGAAGGCAAGGCACTGTGTGCAGTGTGTTTTCAGGGAGGAACTCAAATCCGGGGTAACTGCTAGGAAATCCCTGCCCCAAATCACTCAGCATCACCATAAGCAATGCAGCCTGCTCCACCACACCTTCCAGCAGCCCTGCAGAGACCATGGACCTTGCAAGGTGGCAGGCAGAAAGACAGCACTCCTGGGTCTCTTTTACTGTCAGTTTTAGTCTTTAGTCTTGCCGGACACCAGCAACACATGTATTTTATTTTTATGGCTTTCTTTCTACTGCTCCTTGCACTTCCTGAAGGGACACAAGATGCCATTTATTTAGAGGAGAGCCACCTGAAAAACAATTTAATGCACATTCCCTGAAAGAATATCAGAACGTAAACAGGTGAAAGTAACTTCATTTACCAGTGGAGGCTTATGGATGCTCAGAGACACTGAGATTTAGTACACACTGCCTTGGGCAAGTGGAAGGACAGCGAGAGGAGAGATGAATTTCTGGCTGTAAAGCATCAGAATTGCCAAACCCCAAATGAGTCTTTACAAGATCTTACTTATACTTGCTCTGAAGCTGTAAGAAGGGGGTGGCTGGGGGTTCAAGCCACTGCTGAGGACCCCCAACATCCTCCAGGACAACAATGCAAGCAAAGGGCTTGGTCCCACCAGGGCAGGAGGCTGCAGGAAAGCTGCCCTCTCCCAGAGCTGCTGCTGGGCACCATGTGCTGGTGCATCAAGTCCTGCATGGTTCAGTAGGAGAATGGGATTAGGTGGGATAAACGGGGGAGAAAATTAGGAAAGCCTTTCCAAAGCTCTTAGTATGACAGAAGAGGACAAATAATACAAATTACAAATAATAACAA
This sequence comes from Aleadryas rufinucha, assembly GCA_013397815.1. Classification (NCBI taxonomy): domain Eukaryota; kingdom Metazoa; phylum Chordata; class Aves; order Passeriformes; genus Aleadryas; species Aleadryas rufinucha. Next base: position 1,952,950 of record VZTH01002852.1, read on the forward strand.
AAAGAAAACACATCTGTGGGGAAACACTTCTGCAAAATCCTGAGCTTTTTGTTTGTTTGTTTTAAATGGCTGAGAACAGAAGAAACAATTCACCCCCAGAGGCCTGCAGGCTGAAAGAGCTGAATCCTGCAAGCAGCAACTCACAGAAGTTGGAAGCCAACACAACTGGAATTAGCAAAAAGAGCAAATGAAAGGTTTTCATTGTGGCAAATGGGGCTTTGGAGCAGACCAGCAGTAACACGATGTTCAAAACTTTGTTGCATGACTTTTATGATTCCTCCCAGCAGCATGCAACAAAACATACCTGAGCTGTAATCAATTTCTTACAGCCTTATATAAACATTAAAGGAATTTTGTCCTCTGTAACATTTCTTGCTCTCAAGGCTGCAATAAATAAGTCAGTCACAATCCTGCTGCCACTGTCTCCTATCTCACTGTCTCAAGTCACTGCCTTTATTTCTTTTAAGCTACCAGTGTAACCACTTCCAGCTTCAACAAACACTTTAAATGTAACCTGTAGCTAAACTCCTGGCAGAATGAAGCATTCTATATTCAAAGGGAAGGAGTGGAAAAGCCATTTTCCACTGTTAACACTACCTTCCTTTCATCTACAATCCCTCTCCAGCGTCAGGGAAGGGATTCCAGTAGCAAATCTCTCAAACAATGACTCAGAGAGATTTGGGTCTGGAAAACTGTGGACACATCGACTGCAGAGGATGTGAACACTGGCCCTTGCACACAGTTGGCAAGTTCCTTCTCCAGCATCACCCCACTGCTCGAGGACAGCTCTGGTTACAACTTACGGAGGCAGGAGAGGACCAGAAAGGGCAGGAGGGGCACATGCCAATAATCACCCATCCTTTGAAGGGGAGACCTTCTAGGAGGTGAGTTGCTCCCTTCAGCCTGTCCTCTGGCCCTGCCCAAAGCACCTCATGCAGCAGATCCAGGCACAACTAACACACTGGGCCCCGAGCTGTAGGGATATCTGAGAGGGGAATTGCCTGGCCTCACTTCAGGGTCAGGACTTGAGGTGAAACCTGAACTGGCCCACAGCCATCCAGAGAGCTCTGTATCACTTAGGCACTGAACTGCCTTGCTTCAAGGCACTGGCTTCATTTTGTCCATGAAGAAAGGCCATAGGTTGTCAGAACACATGTGCTTCCATTCCATGGTTCTGTCTCAAGGAACAGCAGCAGGAATTGCTTCAGGAAGAATCCCAGAGGAGGACAAGTGCATGGCAGTACTTCCCAAAGAGTACTCCACCTGGCAGAGGCTGGGCCTCAAGGACCACCACAGCCAGAAATGTTATCTTGCTATAGCCCTGGCTGGGTTTCTCCAGATCATTCCCTCCCTCTGTTTCATCCAGTGAATGGCAAATTCACCCCACCACTATGATAAAGCACCAGGGAGGGTGGAGAATGGGGGGAGACACCTGAGCCAACTTCAAAGGTTTTGCATCCTTTGAACACTTCACTCATACGTAATTGAAAGGGCTGTATGTTTGGACTACGAGAAAGTAGATTTTTTTCTTGCTACCAGACCCATCACGTGAGGGATGCTGTCATACGATAGCCTTGGGGGAGGTTTGCAAACTTGGACAGTTTACTGAGAAGCAAAGTAAACTACTACTGACAGCAAGTGGACCAGAGCCCAGATCCCTGAGAGGTTCTGACAATGGGAGGACTCAGAAAAAATAAGCCAGCCTTGACCTCGCATCAGGGGAGGCAGAGAGAAGCACATGCATGTATTTTATTTCACACTAACCTCTGTTTGACCACTTATGCAAATAAATCTCTGCTTGTCCTAAGTACACTGCTAGAGATTGAGAGAGAATTTGGAAGAATTCACAATAGAGCCAGACCTGCTGATCACTGCATTGCGACTGAACTTCTCAAGAAATGAAGTATTAAGCAGGCAAAGATGGCACATACAGCCCATAAAACAAGGGAAACTGTAGCCAAAAAAAGAAATCTAAGCTCAGAAGAGAAAAAAGAAAAAAAGTACTTAAGAATTTGATATATGATCACAATCACTTCAGCTCCTTGCAGGCAGAGAAGCAGTATCTGGTCCCTGGAGAATACATCCCAAGGCAGTGAGAGACATGGGAGCAACGTGTCACTGCAGTCCCAGCATGGACCCACAGGAACCAGCCATTCCTGCTGCTGTGGGGAGCAGGGCAGGGACCTGGAGCCTGGGGAGGGACAGCTCCACCAGCATGCTCTGCGCAAACACAAGGCCTCTGCTGACAAAAACACAAGCCAAGATGTGTATAACGTGGTTATGACACCCAGACTGCCCTGAGTGCAGGAGGGATCTAGCACCTCTTGTTTTCCAGCAGCACTCGTGCTGCAGTGCTGGCAGCTGCCCATGTTCCTGTGCTGCTCCCCTTGGAGCAGAGGGTCCCCAGGGCAGGGCCTGCAGCATCACCAAGAGATTTACACCCTTGATCACAGTTCATTCTCCCAGGGCTCTGTTACAGAGGCTGTTCAGAGACTGCTGTCATGAAGATGGCACAGTTAAACCTGACTTCAGCTTCCCCTGGCTTCAATCAGTGTCACACTCACTCACCACTAAACTTCTCAGCACCAGCTCGGTTTAAGCATGGCAGTATTCAAGTTAGTTTGGTGTGAACCCTCCCATTTTCTAATTATTCTGGTTATTACACAGCAGCTTTCTTCTCACATGGCAACACTTCAGAACATGGGCATGAAGCTTCCCGAGATCAATACAGTGACTGCAAAGTGGCTCATGAAGGGGCGTCACTCAGCTGAGGGCTGGAGTGGAAGTCGAACCCCTAAACCCTTACACACATCACCTTCAGCAAACCACCCTCTGCAGCTGGCAACAGCAAATGTCCCACATCCTCTGCACACCGGGGCACAGTGAGCGTGCACAGCTGACCCCCAGCAGAGGAGGTGATCCAGCCCAAAGTGTGCGGCTCCTCGGGGTGGGTCAGGGGAAACACAGCACAAGTCAAGCGAAAAATAAAGAAAACTTTCAGACTGCCTAAGGCATTCCCACCTGGAGGCTCACCTGCCCCTACCACCTCTCCTGCACGTCCTGCCCACGGCAGAAGATGCTGCCCACCGAGATGGCCGAGGTTTGACCCGAGCTTCCCATGGGGAAGGTTCAGCTCAGGCCTCTGCAGCACGAGAAGCTGCAAACCAGCAATGCAGAGGAGAGGGAGTCACTGCTTCAGTGCACTGATCCATACAGACAGCAAGAGGCAGGGGAAGGGAAAAAAATGCACTAAGAATTCTTCTGACAGGGTGAAAAATGAAAGCAAAGTGAAACACAGCTCAATCTGTCAAAACAAAATCACAGCAAGCCCACTGAAAAGAAAACAACCACACAGCTCAGCTCGCACTTTCTAGTAGGCAATAACTGGTACATTTGTTTTCCTGAAGATAAGCGTGTGAGTTAAGTTTGCTAGACAACACTGAGCAGATCTGAAAGGTAATCATGGCAGAAGCACAAACAATCAGATTTACCAGGGACACTTAGGACTCGCTGGCTTCCACCTTGCCACTCAGCAGACTCTCAAAGAAGCATTTACAGTTGTGCTGCTGAGCCAATGGATGGACTCCAAAGAGCCTGACCAAGGCAAGCTTTGCCCTATCCCTCTGAGATCATCATTCAAGGAGGAGGAAAGATGATGCTTTTAGCAGAAAACAAGTCACAAATTGGTATGGCAAAAGGTCCCATACAGTGCGTTTTTGATCAGGGTAGTGAAGGCCAATGTAATATTCAGGCTACAGAGAACCCATTAGCCTCATAAGAGAGTCCTAACAATGTTACCCAGAGGGCATTTTGAGTAGTGAGACAGTCTATAATTAGCTTAGGTGGGCCAACCTAACTATTCATGGCCTGAGGAAGCATCTCCCAATACAAGAGAAGTACAAGATATATATTTATAGTTCTTTCCTGATAAGCTCATTAAAGGTTGCAGAGATGAATGACCACAGCATTTGACTGTTTTCTTATAACCTGGAGATGCAAACAGTAATGAGTGAGCAAGACAGGAGAACAAAGGCAGGGGCTGCACAGGGCTCTAAGTGGAGGGGGAACAAAAAAAACAAATAAACCACAGAAAAGCCTTCAAACATAGATTTCTGCCACATTCCAATGTGAAACTGCCATCTGAAACTTCATTTTGAAATGGACAATTATATACATGCCCTTTTTCTATAAATATGTGAACAAGCATTTCAATAAACCCCATTTTAACAAGGCCTTGAGCATTACCAATAGGAAATAATATAGTGGAAACAGTTAATATAGATGTGCAACACTTCATATATATTCAGAACTGCACTTGCACATTAAAAAACTTAAAACAAATCTCCAAAATAACTCAGTACAATATAAAAATCCTAATGCCCTAATGTTTCCATTCCAGCAGACCTTTGCCTACTCAGATCTTTCTCAGCCTGAACTGGGTTGCAGGTGCACACAGAAATCAAACTGGGATCTGGCACAAGATAGACGGGAAGAAAAATATTTTTTTTAGGTTTCCTTTTTCTGTTTCTCATTTATTTTTTTTTAGAGCATCTAACCTAAAACTCCCCAGCAAACACAGCATTTCCAATTGCAGCTGCAATGTTTTAACCTCTCCTCTTTACCTCTCTATTGGTTGCCTGTTTTCTGCAAGAGCTGAAATTCCACCACTTGTTCAGTTATAGGAATTCCCTTTCCCTCGAGGTTTTCCTCTCCATTAGAAATTAACTCTTCCCTGTTACACATCAAGCTTCTCACAGCCAAGTGCTTGGCATCAGGTACCATATTCCCATGACATCCTTACACAAAGCCAAGAGCACCAAGCCACCCCTGGTGTCCCACACCACAATTCTGGTGTCACATTATTTGTGCTTTGTAAGCTACTGAAAACCCAGCACAGTTTTGCACAGAAACTTAGTCCTGCAAAATAGTTCTCAAAACCGACAAAGAAAAACTGGAGAATTAAACTCCTTGATAAATACACAGAAATTTCCTCATCCTTTTCTAAAATGTGACTGGAAATGATGTGCAGTTTAACAGGGTAAAATCTGGGAACTACCAGTGGCAAATGCCACAACAAGCCCTGCTTCCTGATTTAGCTCTGGTCAATAGAAAACTAAATGCTCTAGAAATTAGTCACCTCCAATTTTCACCATCAGCAAGAACCTTAACAAATACTGACCCCCCTGAAAAAAAACATTTACAGAAATATAGGTCTTTTTAATTGAAAACCAAAACAATATTGCTCAAACCTCTCTCCTTGTCAGCCCAAAGAAGAGCATTTCAAAGCCCAGGTGGCTGGCAGGTCTTTGGGGATTGCAGACCCCACTCACACCTGGTCAGATCCCTGCCCAAGGTGCCCCACACGCCTCTCCTTGGGCCCCTCCAAGCCCCCCAGCCCCACACCTCACTCCCAAGGTGGACTAGGAACTCAGCATCTTCCTTCTCCCAAATGCACTGCCACGCCATGGCAGCCAGCTCTCTTCCATTTCATGCCCTGGCTTCAAAACCTTTTGTTTTCTCTACTGATTACCTTCCTCCTGCTTGTCTGCTCTTGGCTGATTCCAGCTCTATTTCTCCATGAACCTCCTGTGTTTAAGACACGCAGATATCCCACACATCCTGTTTATCCCCACCCCTGTGTCCAGGAGTGCAGGCAGCCCCTGTCTTACTCCTCCAGTTTTAAGAGAGCTGCCTGTTCCATAGAGCTGGGGAGCAAAAATGTAATTACAGAAAGTGTATTTAGGAAGAGCAGATTCCCAAAACAGGAACAGTAGGAGAGATGAAAGCGGGATTGCGCTGCCAACAGCGCAGTGGCCGAGTGTCCAGAGGCGAGGCAGGGAGGGCACCCTGGCCTGACCAAGAGCCGTCTGGTTTTCCTTGGATGGTTGAAACCACCCACCACAAACTGCACTTTGGATGCAGAACTTCCCCCTGCACGTGGCCAGCCAGTGGCACACCCAGCCCCTCCACCACCTCAAAGCAGCTGGGGCAGTTCCAGCTGTAATCCAGCTGAACCCTCAAAGACCAACTTCCAGCATCGTAAGTGGCATTTTCCTGTCCCTTTAATGGCCTGAGCAAGTGACCAGCTCTGCTCCCGAGAGGCTGGACTCATCACTGCTGCGAGGCTGGGCTGCCCAGAGCTGTTTGTCCAGCAGGGATCCAACCTGATCCAACCACGGGGCTGTGTGGCAGCAGATGTGAAACTGGCACCTCAGCAGCAGTTTCTGAGATAGCAGAAACTGGATTGTCCCAAATGCTCAGCAGAGGGTTTCAGGCCACCCAAGCTGAGCAGCCTGGCTGAAATCTCGGTATAAGGCACATGAGCAGAGGCTAAATATGGAGCATTTCAACTTCCAAGGCTGCAGTTTTTCACATAGCATTAAAGCACTTACTAGCATGTGTACATTGATGGATAGCAAATTGCAACAAGAATAATGGGACAGCAAGGAAAAAAAAGGCAAATTAACAAAATAAAGCAGATTCTGATGGCATGAAATTCTTGTCACTCCTAGATTAGCCTGTACTCCATTTATCATCCACTCTGGGTTTTGGTTTTGTTTCCCTTAATTCTAGGGAGGTCTTTTGAGAAACATGGCATTTCTTCCCTCTCTAGAAAAGAAAAACTTCATCTGCACTGCATATTTTTAAGATTAACAATCCAAGGTCAAGCTCTTGAAAGGAATTATAGTGGTGAAATGTTTTTCTAAACCACATTTCAGTGAAGGAGGAATTTTATCTTGACTTAGGATATTTGTTTTTAACCTAGGTAGGTTCTGGGGCTTTTTCTGGCTTCTTAAACAATATCAACCAATTAGGACTCCAAGGCCTGATAAAATCCACACCCTTCAGGTTAATGCTGATTGCCAAAATGACAAAGATCAAGCACTAGAAAAAAAAAAAAATTACCTCAGGATGGACCCAAAAGGTGCATAAATATTGTTCTATTTTTGTTCTGTCAAAAAGAAAAAAGAAAGCTGAAGCCAACAGTGCCTAAATATAGTACACAGTACCTGAGCAAAGCTATCAAGAGATGACTGAATTAGTGAAAGAGACTTTGCTTGGCCAAAATATCCTTTCATTTGGGCAGAAATCAGTAGAGGACCCTCACAGAGCTCCTCATCATGGGAGGCAATTAAGGCTGGCTGGAATAATCTCTCCTGGCTCCCCCAGCGTGTGTAGATGAGGACATTTACAGAGATGGTTTTGCCAATCAGAGGATTAAAGGAGCACTCAGCCCGAGTGTGGATTAAAGGAGCACTCAGCCTGAGCGTGGATTAAAGGAGCACTCAGCCCGAGTGTGCTCCCGCAGTCCAGGTGAGTGGAATGGAGAAGATGATGGTCCAGTTACAACAGCCTGTTTGCTTTGAGGAAAGCAGGGTCTAGCAAAGGTGGAAAGGAAGAAGGGAGGGGGGAAAAAAAAAGGAAAAAGAGAAGAAATCCCAGTATCTTTCAACTGACAAAAATCTCCTGGGAGATGCAGAGAAACCCATTTTTCCTAATGCCAGCAAGTAGGTCAGAACCAGATCCTCAGGACTCAAAATCCAGAAATCCATCTCAACCCCATGGCTTGTATTTACTTTTGCAAAAGAAACCTGGCTGAACAAATTCCTCCAGAAACTGCTGATCTCTGCAGGCTCCAAGGACATGTAAAGAAACTTTAAAGTGGAAGAGGCACAGAAGAGGGGTGTTTGTTTTTAAAACCTGTTCCCAGGCTGAAGCCCTGAATCCAGGAGTGAGGCTAATGTACACAGAGGTGTTTACAAGCCTTCCCAATGAGAATTTTATAAACGGAAGAGCTGAACTGTAGCCTTGAGAGTTCTGAGCATGTTACCACACTCTTCCTGTCTCCAGAGGTGACCCATCTCTTACATGTCATTTCAGCCTCATACACAAACGTTAATTTGGGACCGATGACTCATGATTCCTGTTTTCCAGAACATTCAAACCAATATTGCAAGGAAACCTGTTGTGTTTTTTTTCTCCCCCATAGGCTGAGTGTCTGGGTAAGAACAGGAAAGGCAGGAAGAAGTAAAAAATTGAGCAATAAATGGATAAGCAGTTCTGTTAACCTTCCCTGAGCCTTCACAAGTGATGTGCTGCAGAAGGTGCCCCCTGCACGGGTCAGGGGGTGTGCAAAGGCTTTGCATCAAAAGGCCAAGGGCTCGCTGAAAATGCAAATGACTCCTGGTGGATCTGGAGCAAATTGAGGACAAACAGACCCAAACATCCAAACTCCAACATCCCAGATGCACCATCACACTCTCAGCCCCTTCCAGGAGCTGCACCACACTGCCTGGCTGCCGTGGGCTCAGGAGAAGAATACTGGAAATTTTTATTAGTTCCAAAAAACAAGTACATAAAACCTCCTTGCTCCACTAACACTGAAACTTTACATATGGGGGAAGAAAAAGGAGAAAATAACAACAGCAAAAGGCAGCTGATCACTTAAACAGGCTGGGGGCACAGCAGTGTGGTTATCTCCAGCAGAACAAAAGCTCTCCCCAGTGAGTCCCAGCCTCCAGAACAGTCCCAAGGAGCACATTGCTGCAGCAGAAGCAAGGACCTGCTGGAGAGACCATAAACTCCTGACAGCTCCCAAAGCTGCCATTTGCAGGAGGCCAGTCTTGGCTTCGGCGCTGTCTGCGCATCACTGCCGAGGCTGAAAGGTTTTTAAACACTCTCATGACTTAAAACACTGCAGAAGCAACAGGGCCCTGCAGGTGGAAACCCATGCAACAGGCCCATGCAGGTGCCTGGGTGTGCAGCCCAAGTGCATCTCTGCCACCATCCTCTTAAACAATAATATGAACATGCAGATTATGCAAGATAAGGTAAAGTGGGACCTCATCACACCACAGTTGGTAGGGACACTGAGGGCCACCTTCCCCATGCCCTGGGGATTTCACAGCTCTGTGTCCTGCTCCTGCAGGTGTAACCTTGGTGAATTTATCCCAAGGGATGCATTTGCCATCCATCAGAAAACAAACAGGTTAAGTGATAAAATTGTGCTACCAACTCACATAAAGCTACAGCCAGCCTGCACTGCTGGCAGAGAAGAAAGCATGCAAACATTCAGTGCATCTTCAAGGACCTCTCATCAGCTGGTTTTCCTTTCTGAGGAGCGTCACCTTTTCTGAAGACATTGCAGAGGCTGTAATTCCAACCAAAAGTGACATTACTTCATTTCCTTTGGAAAACAACAGCTCTGCCAGCCCCTCCTTCCCTTGTCTTGCACTCTCACAAGCAAAGCACTCGGATCTCCAGGAAGGGGGTAAGGTCAGAAGCAAATGCCTGAATTGCTCCCAGATTAGCAGCCCAGAGGGAGTAATTCTAACAGAAAGCATTTACAATATTCTTGGTATTAAATGCTTTTGGCCAAGATGAAATTTGTTAAAGTTGCACTTTTGTTTCTTCAAAGCTCTGAAGTAATTTCTTTCCCCAAAGCTGCCTCCACAGGCTGAATCTGCAGGAAAATGGAGATTTCAAACACAGAAACAAGCACAGCTAAATAATAAACTCAGGCAGTTGCTCAGATGTTGAAGCCTGATCTACTGTTCTCGACAGAAGCAAAGCACCCACATAGAGAGGCAAATTGTTGCCCCTAAAATGATGTGTCAGCCTAATTTCCCGAGATTGATTCCATATCAGTCAAATCCTTTTCTAAAAACAAATAGAAAAACTGAATGTACAATCAAGCAAACACCTAAAAAACCCTTGACCACAATTTGGCTGGACAAGAGCTTTATGAGGAGCAGCTGGTTTATACCCAACATTTCTGAATTATTTTATTAGGATCCAAGAGTTCTTAGACAAGGTTGACAGAACCCTATTAAATCACTGAATATTTACCTATCCCATTTACTACATTTTGCCCTTCCCCCTCTTCCCAGCACAAATCAATATTTTCTTGTTTCTTTTTTGTGCTTTTTATTTCCCAACTTCCCTGATCCTCCACACAATGAATTTCTATCACAATATTGGATGGTGAGCACCTCATCTATTAAAATGCCATTGGTACCAACCCTGTAGGTGATGACTTCAGAGAGGAAATAACATTGCTGCTCTTTTTTTTCCTCCCCCTCCCTCTACAGCTTCACATTTTCTCACAAGGAAAAGGGCACTGTGCTCTCAGACTGGAACTGATAAAAACCACTATGGAGCAGAGAAAGGCCTAAAGGCTGAATGAACCAATTCTAACCCCTGCAGAAAAATACTGGTTTTTAAAACCAAGAACAGTACAGTACCTGGGGAAGATGCTGGATGAAGGAAAAAAAAAAAATCACAGTTCTTGATTTGCCTTTTTTTTTGGTGCCAGCTGGAATTCAACCTACTTTCATCCACCGAGTTTTTATAATCTAACGCAACAAAAAAACTCCAGAGAAAACAGTCAAAAAGCATGTTTAAACCTCAGGAAAGCCTGGCTTGACAATACTTCCAATCTTTATAAATGAAATAAGAGCCATCAAGTCTTGGACAACTGCTCATAGCGAAGTGTGGGAGAATTCAGGACATCCATGGGCTGCCTAATAGTCCTTGGCTGAAAACACTCAGAAATATTCCCAGTGCAGTGATTTCATGCAGAAGCACAGCAGTATGATGACTGATGGCCACATAAAACCCATAAAGACAAAGATATTTTAAATATTTCAGATTATTATTTTTTTAAACAGTTCAGCAGAGTTTCCCACCTGGGAACAGATATGCCCCAGCACTCCCGCAGTCCCTAATTATGTCTTTTTGGCTAGGTGGAAACCATGGCCTGGGACAAGTGAACACAGATGGGTAACAACCATAGAACCACAGAAAGGCCTGGGCTGGAGCAGACCTGAAAGATTATTTGGTTCTAACAAGTGACCAAACAGGTCTTGGTATTACTGCAGCACCCAGGATGGAGCTGCAAACAGCTCCAGAAACAGTGGGGAGATAAAGGAGGAATCCCTTTTTTATGTATCCCTTCTCTTTTACAAACCTTTGATGCTCTGATGTTTCGTGCTAAGCATCACTGCTGGCAGGGAGGGCATGCTGGCTGCAGCAGAGAAGGCACAGGACACAGGGTGGAGCAGTGACAGCAATTCCTCCTGATGTGCTGCAGAAAAACCTTCTTCTTCCCAAATCCAAACTTAATATTGATTTATATCCTGAAGCATGAAGACATATCCCATCCAATATTCTTACTTTCAAAGGGCTGGGTTTTGTTTTGGGTGGATTTTTGCCTTAATCTCAGTTGCTCCAACAGTTCATGTATATTTAATTACTGGCATCGTCTCAGACATTGAATTTTGGCCCCCAGTAACACCCCGTGGCAAGGAGCTCTGTGAATTAACAAGGGGGAAACCATTCCCTGTTTCCTTTGGAGAGCAATGTTAAAGCTGCATAGCTAAATTCCCAGAGGCCAGGAAATGAAAACATTAAATATTCTAACAACATCACTAAAGAAGTCATGTTTTACATATATGTCATTCCAATGAAATATTTTTCCTGTTTAATCATTTAGCGTTAATGCAACTCATGCTGGCGTTAAAGGTTCACACAAAAAAAAGAGAAAGGAAGGATCTCACATGGGAATCCCATCCAGGATATAACATAACCAGGCAACCCCTACTGCAGACACTCAAATTTCACATTTTCTAATTTTGTTGATTCTAACTAGACACACTTAATGGCACAGTAATTATACAAATTACCTGGAATACATAACACTGTATTTATACATAATAAATGAACTGTTGCAGAGGAAATGCCAAGGAACTATAACTACATTTTTATTCAGTTTCATTCTTTAATAGAAAAAAATCAAAGGCTATGTAACTGCAGCAAAATGATAAACAAAATCACTTTCTGTAAGAAGCTTCTTCCCACAGATCTTTCCTTAAATCTTGGCAATTAAGACATTTCCAAAAGGTTGAGGACTGCAAACCAACAGGTTCATCTCTCCCAAAACTGTCACACAAAAAGTTCAACCTCCCCACTCTGAGATGTAGCAAAGTCCTGGGCAGCCTTAGCTGCAGTTGCCAGATGAGCAGGACTGGAACTGTGCAGTGCTAAAAGAAGTGAAGGGGAAAAGGAAATTTCCCATTTAAGAGCTGTCACACGAAATGAAACAACCCCGTTCAATGTAATTTAATTCAAATGGAGCTCTCCCGACACAAGGCAAGGACAGATTCCGAATGGCTGAGATTGTCTGGCAAGAGCAGACAGTTGGTCCAAAGCTGTGAGAGTTTATACAAACATGTTCAACTCAGAATAAGATTTCTCAAGCGTGACACAGATGCCTGGGCAATAATCAAGCAGATGCTGGTGTGATGGTCTTGCATTTCTCTGTCTTTTTAGGAGAGGGATGAGGTAAAGGGCAATGAACATGGAAGGGAATTGCAGCACCTCAGAAAAAGGTGAGAACAAGACTCACTGCCCAGCATTTTGCCCAGAACACCAGACACACAGAAGCATCTCATCCTCTGCACCCTCTTGCTGCAGACACCTCACATATCCATTTTTTACATTTTTGCATTAGTCTATAGAAAAACTGCTCCAATTTCCCAACAAGCACTTTGCAGCTGCTCCCAAAGCACCCACAGCAGAGCCCTGTCTCAACACAAGGTGGGCTTGATCTGTTTGGTAAAGACTGCTTGCCTGGGCCAAGCATTCTCCAAAAAAGCAAGGTTTGGAGTGACTGGCATTACTGGGGCCTCCTTGCACAAAAACTGTTTGTATTTTACGTTTACTTGACAGTAAAATACTCAGTATTGTTGAGTTTCTGCCAGACCACTGGAACAGAGCATTTTGCTGGAGCAAAAACTACCCTGAAGATGCAACTGAGATGAGGTTCCCATGTCATGTAGCACCACAGCTCTTCTTCAACCCATTCCTCCCAGTGAGGTTTTGAAAGCATCTGGAGTCTAAAAGATGCTTGCTTCCAAATCTTTTTTTTTTTTTTTTTTCTGAAGAAAGAAGAAATAAAACCTCTAAAAGGCCAGCAAACCACTTATGGGAAAGCACAGACTTGAAATACATATACATATTCAAGAAAAATTAAACCATAGGCTTCCACTTCAGCCAGAAGAACAAAGTATCTAACCTCAGTCTTCAAAGACAAGGAAATTCAGAAATAACACTGTCTCTCCTATTACTCATCCCTACTGTGCTGGGTTGCTACAAGCCATGCAGGCCACCCAAAATTAAAGAGACCTCCAGAAAAAATTTCAGCTAAAAAGGGATATGTTAAAAACCAGCCCAAGGCAGGTTATGTGGTTGAAATGCACAGCATCCATCAAGAGCCTTGTATATGCCATTCCTGGATTGCAAGTCACACTCATGTGGTTACAATTTACAAATTAGCACTAGGTAAAGTAAGAATTTCCTCACACCTTGAAATCTGAAATAGCAGCTATTTTTCCCACAGTCAGCTTCATCAGTCAGTACATTTCCTCATGGTGATAGTGTATCTTTGGCCAATATTTAAGCTCTCAGCTCTGTTCCCCTTCCCTTTGGGGGCAGTCTGATGTGCCACAGTAAGACAAAACATCCCCTAAAGTCAACCTGCCCCAATCCCCACCCTGCAGACTGGCCTGACCCATTGATGGGGACAAATTGCCATCCCAGGACACGCTCCCTTCATCTTCCCATGGACCTGGTGGCCTGGAGAGGGACATCTCCAGCCACCACAGACCTGTGACCTAGTACACGTGGGTCCAGTCCCCAAAAGATGGTTTTTCACACTGTAAAATACCATCTATGCCAGGAGACCCTACAGCTTTATCATCTTCATTCACTTCCCACCACACAAGTTCCTCACCTACAAGGTAATATTTTCTTATTTGAGCACTTTTGCAGCTTGATTCCAGTGGTTTGTGCACATCACTCAGGCTGTCTGCTGACATTTGCAAGCAAAATCCTGAAGTGCTGCTGGAACTTACACTGATTTGTAATGAAATGGCTTAGAACCAACATTTTCATCAAAGGTGGTTCTGCCTCACCCTTTTGCTAAACACAAAGTGGTTTCCCTGTTGGGAAAGATAATGAATACTAGAAATAAGAACAGTTTTGAACAGAAGCTCCCAACAAAGCAGAAAACCTGGAAATCACCTGAGGAAATCAACTTTTCATCCCTATCAGATTTGAACTGATGGATAAAGCAATCTTTATCCAACAGTGCTCATTTCTCATGCCCATCTCAAGGATGACCACAGTCTGCCCAGCTATTTTATGTCCAGAGCTGAGCTAAACATTGCCCTGAGGACCTATTGATGACCCCTCAGTAGCTCTTGGCACTAGAAGCCTCTCTGCTTGGCAGAGTTTGAGACATAAAATACAAATATATACATATTTACACACACTTTACTCCATCAATAGTCCTTCCTGCACATAACAGTGCCCCACAGCAGAAACAACCCTGCTTCAGAAACACTACAAGAACATGACTTTCCTTTGGGAAGAAGGCAAAGAAACACCTGCAAACATTAAAAAAAAAAAGCTTCACACAAAATTTATACTGAGCTTGCCAGCTACTACAAATGATTCTTCAGAGAAGTGGTGTTCACAAGGCTAGCCAGCAACTTCTGAGTAAACTCTGTAAGTCAATTAAATACTACTCTGACACGGTTATGGATCATCCAGTGCTCAAAGACTGGAACTGTTGATTTTAGTAAAAGGCAGCAATCTGGTAGTAAATACATCCCTGTGTCCTGGCAGACAACTGACTGGTGCCATTAGAAAGTATGAGTTCCACCAGTTACAAAAATTAATTATAAAGCCATGTCAGGTCACTCGGTTGGAAAATAATTATTTCACTTCACAACATTAAATGAGAGACAGTGCCCCACCTTCATCAGTATGCAAATTGCAATGGATTGCTTGGGACTAACCCAGCTATCTCCAATGCTGGCAGGTGCCCAACCTAACCCAATACAGTCCTCAGGGGTGAGATGGATGAATACCACCTTGTAAGAATCCAGTTTGGCAACAAAGAAAATGCAGCAGGAGAAGAAGGATGGCAAAGAAAGAAAAAATTGCAGTCCTAGCGAAGAGATCTGTAGCAAAATTTCTAATTCACCAGGAGTCAAATAAAATTTCAAATATAACAAACAGTTCCTGAGCTGGGGAGGGACTGATAATACCAACACTTCCTCTGAACCAGGACCATGTGTGCTGATGGGATACCAAAAAAAAAGCCTTTGAAGACTGCTGCACACGGAAGCTCTGCTGGAAGACCATCACTTATGTATTTGGGAATAGGCTGGTTGACCAAATTTCTTCACTAGTGAGTTTTGGTAGAGGCACCAGGAAAAACTTTGGCAAAGTGTTGTCATGATGTTATGACTTCAGAAAATCAGCACTACGTATTTCTGGGGTAAGATTCCCAAATGTCTCTGTACAGTAAGGATTTTGCACCTCCTCTGATCAACCAGGAGCTGAGGTACCAGACTGCCCCCAGGCCAACTTTTGCCTAAGGTTCAGCTGTGCTTACACACCAGAAAAATTAGGAAGACTACAGAGACTTCAGTGGATAAAGTTATAAAAATATATCTATCTCCTATCTTCCAAATGGTAATTAGCCTTCTCCAAACCAAAGCCTGTTGCCATTTACAAGTAGGTAACCTCTCCTCTCCCCCAGGTTTATCAGGAATGCAGCTGATGAGGTGCCCAACTCCAACTAGGTGATAACCTAGTTTTCCCCAGGTGATGGGTGCTGTCCTTGGGGCAGCCCTCCAGACTTTTTTAATTGCCTCTGCAACATGAAAGGACAAACATAAGTTCGTAAGAGACACCTTCATCTTCCCTCTAGAGCACATACTTACAAAAAGCATTGCACATTGACAAGCACACACATTCGTTTTAAAGGCTGTAATGAAGAAACTGGATAAAACAAAAAATACCAAAATCAGACCCCAGATACTGCTACACACCTGCAGCCCTGAGACACAATTTCTTACATTCAGAGCATCTGTGCACGTTGAACCTTCTTTTATTGCTTTGGGGACTTGCATCACAGTTACCTTCAGTTTGACAAATATTTCCTCATACAACACAACAAAACAAAGTTGGCTCCCAAGGAACAGGACAGAGATTTCATCTCTCTGTGGGGGGGGGGGAACAATAATACATTTCCACATGATACAAGCTGACATTTCCTTATCAATGCAAACAGCCCTGCCCTGCCACTCCCTGAGGCTACGTGATGATAGGAGCGCTGTGAGCTGTGGATGTGAGGAGTCTCACACCCAGACCCCCCTGTCACACAGGTAAATGTACTTCACTACTGCAAACCCCAGGCATTTTCCATGTTAATTCTTGAGCCTCTGCTTTGACCTGGCTCTGGTGTGCCAGGGTCATTAATAATTGCCCACTCCACTATCTGCTGCTGATGTGCCCATCAGGCCCCTTTCATAAAAGGGCGATCTTATTGCAGATATGGGGGATCAGTTGCACCTCAAAGCACAGCAGGTTAAAATCTTCTGCCTCAAAAAGCATAGAAATAAAATTATGTTCTGCACATCCCCCTTATTAAAAGCTACAAGAGATGATAAAAAACATTTCCCCTTTAGGACAAGGGGAAATGGCCTCAAGGCATGCTAGGGGAAGTTCAGGTTAGATATTAGAAAACATTTCTTCACTGAAAGAATGGTCAAGCATCGGACAGGCTCCCCAGGGAAGTTGTGGAGTCGTCAACCCTGAAAGTGTTAAAAAAGGAGGAGACAGGGCACTTCATGACATGACTTAGTGGGCATGGCGGTATTTGTTTGAAGGTTGGCCTTGATGATTTTGGAGGACCTTTCCAACTTTAATGATTCTATTATTCTAAAACAACTTTGCTTGCTTTGCAATGGTTAATACACCCCCCTCCCCACAGATACACACTATCACACAATTAAACAAGTTAAATAATCAGAGGTGCTTCTCCAAGCCTTGACAAAGCCCAGAAGCCTACGGGCCCCAGCAGCCTTAGAGGCAGCGTTCTCAATTTTGCACAGCTGCAGGGAGCTCTGTATAAATCCCCTCATTGTTCTGCTGCAGGTGCATGGATGGGAGTTATCCCTGGTACCTGGCCCTGTCCTTGAGACAAACTTGCCCACTTGCCCAACTCCACATCATGACAGAGCTCTCCCACTCCAGGCAAGACCAGGGAGGGCTGAGCTTCTCCAGAGGCTCTTAGAGTGTTTTACAGCCTTGCTCAGATTTTTCCTCAGTGCCTGCTTCTGAATTGCTGACACGGCAAGGAAAAGGCAGAAATCAAACAGTCCCTCTGTGCAGCACAGCTGGACTGTGCTCCAGAAGGGCTGCTCCTCACTTCGGGCATCTCTGCACGCAATGAATCCAAACCAAAGGGCAAGGCAGGGCCTAAACTGGCTGTACGGGTACTTCTCCATCAAATTGTACATTTGGGGTTTTTTGTAGTCCTGAATTTTCACCCCAACCCCACCTCTAGCAAGTCATGCTATGCAGAAGTCAGAGGCTTAGGCATGACAGCTGCTCTCAAATCACCTGGGGTCATGCACATCCCCATGCTCCAGACGACAGCAGTGACCAAAAGCAGCAGAAGACTTAATTTCCAAAATCTCACGTGACCACAGGCCACTGCACCAACAGTCACAAGCCATCTCCTAAGGTCTAAAAGCAATTTCCCTTTTTTTGATTGCTTTTAACAGATTTGAGGGGTTTGTTTGCTTGTTTTTAAACAAGTAACTTGCTAACTATTTTCCATTCTGATTTGTCTTTCACAGGTTTGTCTTTGCTTACAGAAACAACGTTTCACTTGTACTGTTTATGAAGTTAAAAATTCAAAGTTCTGTCATCTTTTTAATCAACTGCCTGTATTAATTTCCTCTGCAATTCAGACAAAGTTTACTTGTACCATTTTCTCGAGCTGCATTCCCACTCACTGAATATGCCTCAAATATACCCATTTCCTCATGATGGATTATTTTCATTAGAAAAACTCCTTTTGAAGTATTCGTCTTCTCTGGATGTTTTCCATCTCTTCTGGAGTTTCACCTTCTGCACTGGCTTGCCAGGGCTCCATGCTTGTTCCTCTCCAACCCAGCTCTCTGCAAGAGCACACAGGAGTGCTTGGTGTATCTTCCTATCAACAAATGTTCAGGCTAGCAAAACATACTGGTTTATCTGGTTTTGCTGCTCAATCTCTAGCTGCAATCTAAACTGGCTTAGATGGTTAATAAAACATTAAAGATGAAATAAGTGAAAGTATTTAAATCCAGAGTTATGCAAAGACATTCTTTACTTTCAAGAGTGCCTACAGCACACCACCGGCTTTCCAAAGCTCTGATGAGAGCCTGCCTAAAAAGAGGCCTTAAACATGGGCAGTCCTCATGCTTGGCAGGCTCTCGGTGCAGTTTTCAAGCTCAGCAGTTTTCAGTCATTTGAACAGCCACCCAGCAATGGCCATGGAAACAGTCATGAGGTGCTCAGCAGCTTTTGAAGAAGATCAAGAAATTAATTTTACTCCCTTATTTGTTATTAATTTTCAAGGGAATTCGGAACAAACACACACAGAGCACAGCTTTCTCTGGAAAACATTCTAGTAAAGATCAGGTGCTAGAAAGGCTTTTATGAGTAAGTCCAAGAGTTTGCTCACAAACTTCCAAGAGAAAAAAAACCAAGCAAACCACAGCCACCACTCCAAGGGACTGCTTTGAGAAGAGAGATGGAAATAAATTGGGGCAAGGGGAAGAAGATCCTTGCATTGTCTGATGTTTGGTGGTCATGGTGTAACCAGCCAGACAATTCCCATGAGAAAAGTCTACAAAGAAACACAGGCTGGCCAACCCTATATTTAAAAATTTCCTAAAGTATGGTTGCTACATTTAGCCTAGACGGTACATGAACACAATAGCAATTTGTAAGATTAAAACTGATTGGGATATTCCACTGTGATGCTGTTTAAATCATCAAACTTCCAGTGGGTAGATATTCAAACACTTTTTGGAAACTGTTGTCTTTTCTTCACACTAACAACCACAGATCCAAGATCCCCCACTCTTTGACCATTTTTTAAATTCCTAACTGTCTGCACCTCCTAAACCCCTGAGTAAATGCTGCCTTTTGATGAGCCCATCTGGATGAAACAGCAACATCTTTTGTTGATGAGTGATGTACTTTGTCAATACAAGGGCAGGAAAGGAATGGACCAAAGCAATTTCTGGGCCTTCAGCTAGGGCGTAGAAGTAATTTCAGATGACAAGCATTAATATGGTAAACTTCACCATCTTCTCTTTAATTAACTTTATCAAAACCACCATCATTTTGCACATCTTGAAGAACTGGGTACAACTCTGGGTGTTTCTGGTATGAAAGGTCAAGGTAACAGAAACCAAAAACAAGCTTAAATTAAATTACATCTGTGGGTACAAACTCTGCTTCCATGGTTTTTCTATACTTCATTTTCCCCACTTACAACTCAGCTTGATTTTTAGCCATTATCATATTGCTACAATGAAAGTATTAACTTTCCCATTAACCACAATTAAATACGTTTTACCAGTTCAAACCATTGAATCCGAGACAGGGATCACTTCAGCCCTGCCAGCCTGGTAGAGTCACTCAGTCTCAGGAACAAAAGGTTTCAATCAGATAGCCAAAACTTTTGTCCATCAGATTTAGATTTGTCCTGAAATGCAAGACAGACTTTCCCACTTCCCCCCTTTGCAGAGCCAAAAAGCACAGAAACCAAGAAAATTAAAACCTGCTGCATTACTCTGCAACATGCTACAAAATGTAATAAAAAGCCAAATGTCTCTCTGCCCTCCCCTCCTCATCTATTTGAATTATTATTTCAAACACTCATGTAGTTGCAACTCTGCCTACATCTCCAAAAGCGAAACAATTATGCCACAATAGGGGTATTTTGTTCACTAAGAAAAAAAAAAAACTACTAATGAAAAACTATGTTGGTGGTTGAATCAGTTTCCTTTAGGAGGAGCTGGCTGTAATCTCAGTGGGACTTGTGGTTTCGGCTATTCATACTGTTCATAGCAGTTTCTGTTTTTTCTCAAAGCAACGTAACCCAGCAACACGGAGAAAAGCTGTGATTAACTTCTTCTGAGATACAAGATGTCACGGCAGTGCAAGTCGCCTCTTCACGAGCAGAACCATAAATCTCTGTCGCTCTCTTTTGCACAGACATCTCACATCTCAGGCAGAGTGGAAACCAAAGTTAGAAATCACTGAAATTTTCTCTTCTACCCAAGAACAAGTTGACTGTGGACTCCTGACTCTCAGACCACAGATCATCCTTCAGGGCCGCCAGAAACTGCGTCTCCCAGGGCCTGATCGATACCTTCAGTTCCTTGCCAACCACAGGAGAGCTTTAAAATTAACAAGCATTATATTAGCTGACTTTACCTAAGGAATAGCTATCAATTATCCACACACACAGAAGACATTTCCTTTTATTTGTATGCAAATGTCCATATGTGGTGGAATGAAACTGGAAGGGAACATCTGGGCATCAAAATCTTACATAAATTACCTACTTTTTTAAAAAATGTACTAAAATGCTTGTGTCAATCTCAATAAATAAATTTATAGAAATCCAAAACACCACAACCAACCAAACAAACAATTAAAAAAGCTAAGGAGAATAATCAGAATGATGTTACGGAAAAAAATAAAACTCCTTCCTTTATCTCTCATATCAGGCACCTAGGCTTGCCCTGATCACTGAAGTACAACAGCTACAAAGTAAGACATCCAGGCTCTGTTATTTGAGATAAAGAATAATTCATAATTAATAGGCTTAAAAAAAAAGTAAGACCCATCTGGCTGTCCCACCAACATGGAGATCTCGGGAGAAACTCGGCTCGCATTGGCCAGCCACCTCTGCTGTCCAAACCTTTGGGATCTGGCACAGCACACAGCAGGGCTGCAGACACCCCACTCAAGAACTGCAGGACAGCCAGCAGCTCCAGACTCCAGCAGGGCTCAGACCTGACTCTCCCAAGTGGGAGGACCCTGGAGCTGCCACCAGAGCAGCAGGGAAGCGAGATTCCATCACTCCTCTCTAGCCCCAGCAGCCACGACCTGCACTCAGCTCCGGGACAAGCACCAGCCTTCCCCTGCCCGAGCACTTCACTAATGAGCACACTGATGCAGTCACTTCTGCGTGCTCTGGGAGACATTATTTCTTGTTTTTAATGACAGGTTCTGTTATCTCCTGTGTATATTAAAACTGGCCTTTCAGCTCTTCCATTAATACCAGATCCCCAAGTCAGAGGTGAACTCTAAGTGACTCTGACACTTTCAGATCAGAGCATCTCTCTGACAGGCCCCTGACACGGCCTCTTTTCATGTCTTGGGTCTGCAGCAAGAGGGGAAAAAGCTGCCGAGAACTCAGGGTTTCCAAACTGCTCTGCAGCAGCAGTTATTTATTACTGCTCTGCCCCACAGTGTCACCCAGGTGCTGCAGAGGAAAGAAGGAGGCCATTCCCTGCGATCAAGAGTTACAAAATATTTTGAGAAAAAACTGGTGAAGGGTAAGCAGATGGGCATGAGATGAAAGCAATGCAATCCTAGGGCTGAAAGCCTGACTTTTATGTTTTGTAAAGCTTTTTGTTTTGCAAAGTTGACCAGGTGGTTTAAAAAAAAATTTAAAAAAAAAAAAAAAAAAAAAAGAGAAAATTCAGATCAGAAGACAAGAATAAACTGAATAAATGTGTAAGAGCCAAAGCAACATTGAAGAAAATTCACTACTGCCAAGAACTAAGTGCACTGCTTGCCTGTTACACATGAACAAAAAAATCCAAACTCCAATCTGGCACCTCCAATGCCATACAGGAACAGGGTGCCTTTATCCCCCAGTGCTCCTCTCTGGGAAGAAATCCCTCAGGAACCAGCTATCAGCACATAATGACTAGTTTTGTTACTCACAGGCCTCACAATGAAACAGGGGGTGGCTGAGGTTACCACGCTGTGGTAATAATCAAATTTAAGGGGATTATAATCATTATAAGCTAATCAGGGTAGAATTATATATTTTTAATTAGCAGCTGCTGTGTGGTTAAGGCACTAGAATCCCCAGCTGTTTGATCGTAAGTGCAACCAACAGAATCTTATTTGAAGTGCAAAATACATACTTTTACATGGAAAATATATTAAGAAAATAAAAGCTGCCCTTAAAAATACTATATACTGTAAAGCCTCATTATAGATCATGTGTTTTGCTCTCAAAATTGGAAAGGTTGTTTGTTTTTTTTTAAGCCCTTGCATTTAATCTTATATTGAACATAGGCCAAATACAAAAACATACAATACATTGTGTATATTGTTACTTCAAACCACATAGTAGTTACTTGTAAATCCTCCAGCATTTGGTATAAACATACAGTGTTTGTCTACTCATTGTAAGTCTAGAAAAGGACATATTTATGAGGAGCCCTAAGAGGTATTCACTGCATGAATAATGGAGACTGAATAAAACTTGTCATTTGGATTTTCGTGCAACAACAGACTTTAATCCAAGATTCCCAAGTAAAGAAACAGATCTCCTCAGTTTCTGTAGCCACCTCTGCATACACTGTTGTATTTTAAAATTATTTTTCAGCTGCATTTTAACTGAGAACCTTTCTGTGTTATCACAGAGAGACTTCAACAGGCACCAGTCCCCAGAGGTCTTGCTTTGTTTAAAAATAAAGCAAACCCAACAGCCAGTTCAACTGAAAACAAAACGGTTTTGTTAAGGCTTCCCAGGTATAAAGAGGCTGATCAGAGCCTGCAGATGCTTGGCAGAAGTCTACAACAAAAACCTCACACAGCAAAGCAGCTGGTCTTGTCTTCAAACACATTCTTCAGGTTCCCAGTGATAGACCAGCCTCCTTCTCCACAATCCAGCAGATTTGTGACATTTTGGCCGAACCCAATGCAGCAGCAGAACTGCACCTGAGCACAGCCAGGGCCCTCATTCCAGAACCAGGCTCCTCAGTGACTATTTGAGGATATGCCTTAAGGTACATCCACAAGGTGCTGGAAAGGGCTAAGCAGTTACCTTCAAATTCACAGCCCCCACAGAGGGCAGGGCTCTGTGCAGGGGAGCAGGCACCCAGGCTGGCTGGGTGATGAGAACCTCTCCAAACCAAGGCAGCCCAGCTTTGGATGGTCACTTCTGGGTCCAGCACTGTCAGTGCTGCTCTGTCTGCCACAGGCTCCCCGAGCCTTGTCCTGCCAAAACAACAGTGACACTTCCCCACCTCCACAGACAGAGAGCGTTTGTGTCTGTTCCACCACATCTCTCACCAGACCAGGTACGGATTCTACTGCTGGAGAAGAGAAATGACCTCAGATTCAGATATTTTGGTTAGAACTGTTTCCTATGAAACAGATGTGATACAACCAAGACTGCACACCAGCTCTTCACAGAAACTGCTATTTCTAAGAGTTTTCAAGCTCTAGGCAGTCCTGAATAACATCCTCTGCCATGTCTGAGGACTTTGACTAACGGGTCAGCAAACAAAGACTCAGAAAACCCAACAAACATCACTTGACTTAAATATTCTTCTGTTGATTCAGACTAACACAGTCAGCCATGGCAAAAAAAGGGCCTCCTTGAAATGCCAAGAGCTCTTGGGTAAATCATCTGCTCTTGGAGATGGGTGCTGCTGCCAAGACTGTCTTCTCCAACACACCCAGAACCCTGTGAGGGTTACTGACAGCTTCAGACCAAGGTTACTCATGATGGGAGCTGTACAAGACTTAAACTCTTGTCTTTCCACTCTAAAACACAACATACCCTCAGAGCAAGGGCAAAATATATTTGAGGGAGAAAGGGGCCTAAAAAACCAGCTGTTATACCCAAAATATTAGCATCACAAACATGGCAGTTACAAGTCACAAGGACAGAGTCACTGAAGACATGGCCTCTGACAAGAGGTGCACAAGGAAATCAAAGATTTTCACACAACTGTGGCACTGAGCTGTGCCCAGGCAGGCAAATAATGGACTAAATTAATTGCCTGTAGCATGACACTGCTGGAAAATCCTGGAGGTTTTGACTGCTTTGCAGCATCATTCTTTCAACTCCACCCCACGCTGGGGCTTTAATCTGCAGGGCTGTAATGGCACTATCAGCAATGTTAGAGGCGAGACTAAAAATAAACGAGGGACAAGAAAAATGCAAAGCTCCTCCTCCCTGCAAGGTCTGGAGGGAATTTCCTGAGTCAGTCAGACTGCTGGATCACTTGTTTACTTGTTACTAAGTATGAATTTTCACAGCAGTGTGTGTGGTTTTCACTGAAGTTTCCAAGTTAAAATCAACAGGGCAATAATGTCGTAAGGAAACTAAACATCACTAACCCTCTTGAGGGACAGGATCCCTGCTGCTTCCCTGCCCATGCTGCATGTGGTATTTCCAAGGAAAATACTGCATTTCTGGGTCAAATATGAAAGTACTGGGGGCAAAGACAGTCCCTTGGATGTATGGGTGAAGGACACCAGCTCCCACAGTAACCTGCCATTACTCAATACATTGGATCTGTTTACCCCTGGATAAAGAAGCTGTCACGCAACATTCAGAAGAGCTGAAGGGTTTATCCCTCTGCAAAGCACCTCCAAAAGTCCTCCTGAGTGCCAAGAGGCATTTGGGGAAGGAGAGGTCAGCCCTTCTCCCCGTGGCACCCACGGAGGACACAGCCATGGAGCAGCAGACACAAGTGATTTCAGAGATACACAAGAAGCTGGCACGGAGATTTGTTTATGGAGAGCTAAAAATGAAGTTTGACTTTAAAATAGCACAGTCACCAGTTACAGCTCAGAGGGTCACATTCTTCTTCCATCTCTGCCTCCTCCCCATCTTTGACCAGCAGCTTTCCCAAACTGGTCTGCAAGTATGGCAGGATTTCCCCACGAGGGAGGCAGGCAAAAATCTGTGGCTGGGTAGCTGAAGGAATTATGCTTATGAAGGGATGCTCAGCACTTCCTACAGCACTGGACACTTTTTTTCCAAGACCAACACTGCAGCAGCAACCATTGCTATCTGCAGCAGCCTGGCACACCACATACTATGGTGTTTCAATGAAAACTTTAGAAGGTGCCTGCTGTTCACAGTGCTCTAAGAGATAGGCTCACCTTCCCACTTCACTCTCCGTGGGGCTCTCCTTCTTCACCTCCCCTACCCCTGGGGCACACAGCAGAGGAAAATATAAGATTTCAAGCTTTGCAAACCTCCAGCCTAAACCAACATCCTGTAAAACTATGAGTTAAAGGCAGGAACACTTCACTCCCAAACCACAAAGGCTGTAATGAGTGTGGTTTAATTGGCTGGTACAAGAGCTGCGCAGCCAGAATCAGCAGCTGGCAATGAAATCAGCCCTTCTGCACGGCAGATTGCTAAACTTTTGCCCTTGTCTGCAACATAGTGTGTCACAGAAGTAATTCAGCACCCATAAAAAGAGTTACAAAAGTATCTACGAAAAATAAACTGTTAGCCCAGAGCTGGCAATAGTTTTTTCCCCCAAAAGTTTGTAGTTGTAGACTCTATAGGGATGAATTTCTACTATGTGCATATATATAACATTCTCTATAATAAACCTGTATATTTAGGTGTCACTTAAAATCTGGCCCTTTAGAGATACTGATTTTAAGAGGTTCAGTACATATTTAAAAATCTCATTATCTAGAATTAGAAATTAGGTTCTTTGAAAAATCAGTCCCAAGTGACAGAAGTCTCTATCAAATGATGATGGCACATTTCCTTGCTTCATTTATTTAATACATCATTCAGCTATTCACACATGTCCAACTTCTCCCTTAGAGGTTTACAAAGCACACAGCAAGTTAGTTTGCATCTAACTTCAGAATAGCCAGATTAGTAAGGAACAGGATTTTACAGCAAAGCCTTCCTTTCATCTGGGGCAAAAAGCTTTGAATCTCATAAAGCCAATGTAGTAAACTTTCAAGCCAAGGTATTTCAAAGAGGTAGCTGGGGCTCACTGCTATCCCCTTCATGGAGTTAATGGAAGTTTTATAGTTTACACTTAAAACCGCCTTGTTCCCAAACAGAGAAATGCACATTAGGCAGGGTAAAAAAATATATAAAAAAATAATTACACAACCCAAAAACCACATCAACAAGAACTTGAAGTGATATGTACATACATCTTTTCATTCAAAAAGCGAGGCTAACCTAAATAAAAGGAGTACACATGAGAAGAGAAACACAGATTCATCCTGCAAGCAGCTGAGGAATTGCTATTATCAGCCTCTTCCTGCTGTGAGATCCTGGGTGCTCACACCCGACAGCTTCTGTCTTGGCTATGGCAGGGCTGAGGCCAGAAGCTGGCACTGCTTTTAGGAGTGCAGCACTCGAGATGAAATGCAGAGTAAATTTAAACTCCTCAGTTAGTTCAGCTGCAGACCACAGGCATACATACAGTCCATGCCTTTCTGCTTTTACCTGCACAACTTTATTTTAAATTGGGTCTTGTCCCTAGGGCTCCATACTAAAGGAGTTGCTCATACAACGAAACAAGAGTCAGAAGCTTTGGACGTGTCAGGACAAATCCCACCAAATGTAAATTGGTGTAATGTACAGATTTATGCTGGCTTACATGGCACCAGAAAGGGAAAGGCAGTAACTCAAACTGCTGCACAGGCTCCTGACAACAGTGATGATAAGCATTGCTTTTCTAAGGCTGAAAGAAGGTTCTGGGAAAGGCAGATAAATCAAAACATGTCATCTTTGAAAGGGGAGCAATGCAGGAGCTAAGCCCCGGTGGCTTCACAAACACCCATCTCTTCCCAGTAAAACAGGCTTTGGTGTTATTCAGTACATAAGTTTTGCAACAGTTTTCATTCTAGTTAAAATTGCATGAGGGTTCATTAATTTTAATGCTGTGTGATTTGCCATGCCCATACCTAGGAATGCACCAAACCCTGGAAGCATTTGCCTGTTGGCAGAGGAATGGGTCCTGCTCACTCAGCCCTGCTCCCTCCTCCTGCTCCAGAACCGGGCTGCAGCAGCGCCTTTAGAGCTGACCCTGCCAACCTCCAGCAGCTGCCCAGGACCACATCCCCAGCCAGGCACCCTGGTTTCACTCTCCCTCTGAAAGCCACCACCCTGCCAGGGACAGGGAACAGAGCGGGACAGGGCCCCTTTGGAACACCGAGGCTGAGGCAGAGCCTGTGTCCCCCCTCTCGGCTGGTGCAAGTTCACACAGAACATGGGGCTGCATTCTCTAAAAATCAAACACCCCCCTCAAAGAGAAAAACTCGCTGGTATGTCAATAATGACAGACACTGCTGATAAGGAAACTGAACCTGTGAGCTCAACTTGCATTTTAAAGGCATTCACTCCTGTATTTTGGTTCATTCTCTTGATCTGAGATATTAAATCAAGCACGTTGAGCTAATTTTTTTCCATGTAACAAGGGGGTTATCAGCACACCTCTGGTGGAATATTAACTCCAGTGTTTTGCTAGGAAGAGGCTGAATTTAATCTGGATTGCAATTGGAGAGCGGGAAAGAAAAAAGGTCAGAGCAAACATGGCGCCATTATTAAAGAAATGGGTTAATTATCAACCACAGGTATGAAACTGTGGAAACACAACAGCAGCCCAGTCCTGCTGGTGACGATGCTGGCTGCTGGACAAGCAGAAAGCAATCCAGACCAGTTGCAAGAGGAAAGGGATTAAAGCTCTCACATTGTTACATAACTAAAGAAGCTGGTCTGAAACAGATATGTGTATCTGCAGGGTATTTGGGGTACAACGGTTTTATTAGCCAGAGACACCACAACCAGCAAGGCAGGCTTAATACCCATTAAAAAAATATGTTATGCCTGGTATCAGGGAGCTCTGCAGGGCTCAGAAATGAATCAGACATTTCTTCACATAACAAGAAGAGCCAAAGGCAGCAACTAAAATTCCACAAAAGGCAACAAACACTATAAACAAGGTACATAAAGACTCCAGCTTCCAGGCATAAACTGCCCTCTGCCTACGAGAGATCAGGACACACCACCAGGAACAGGTTATTCTTCCCAGCGGGCGCCTGTTTCTACTGCTATCTTCTGAAACAGATTATATCAACCAGTATTTGCATCAAGAAAGCAACTGAGAGGACAGCTCACCTGAGTCTGCTGTGACACATCCTACACCAAACTAAACAGCAGCCGGCAACACAACAATTTCCAAAACCCCTCACAAAAAAGGAAAACAAAAACAGAACCCAGAAAATTTGTAACTGTTACTTTTTTAACTACCACTACAGAGAAAAAAACAACACTGTAACAAAATGTTAACTGGACAATAAAGACATAGCTACAAAAGAAAGTAAAAATATCACATCAGCCCAAACCTGCCAAAACTGAAGGAATCAGATAAAAGAAAGTATTACAGAAAAGTGGGTAAAAATAGAAATGCCAGGATATGACATGCCTTCGAGTTATAGAAAAAGCATCTGGATTGTCCTCAAATCCCCTCCTGACTGCTGTCTAACTCAGTAATCATCCCTCTTGAGCAACAGGGCTGTCTCAAGCAGAGCAATGGGGCAATGCCGATTGCTTTTCATGTGCTGCCATTTGGGGCAAAGCACCTTCCCCGTCACACAGGGAGCAGTTTGTGCCCGCAGCTGCACAGACCTGGGTGCAGCCCAGAGCTGCTGCTCAGCCGAGGCCGGAGCACATCAGGGGACACACACACACGACCTTCTGCTTGTGGCCCTGGGGAAGGACCAATCTCCATCCACGGAAACTGCATCAGAGCCACCAAAAAACAACTCTGCAAATTAATGCACTGCTGCAACTCACTCCAGGCAGAAGGAGGAGCACAGAAAGCCTCATCTCAGCCTGTCAAGGTTCAAGAAATAAAATTTCCACTTTACTTCCAAAGCCTGAGCCTGCAATTTATTGAGCATTGCTAAAGAGACCCACTTCTCTTCTGCACCCTCTCCCCTTTCACAAGCCCAAATGCAAGGCCTGGCAATGCATCCTCACGAGATACACATTACACAGAGTGCTGCTCTGTGCAGGGCCATCTGAACACAATGACAACTTGAAATACTTCTTAAAAAAAAAAAAGAGAGAGAAAACAGCTTTTCAACGGAGCAATTTTTATTTTTGCAGCAGTTACAGCCAAGTGCCTGGCTCAGTATCTGGTACCTGCCACATATGTCCTTTGCTACAGTGACAGCTACAGAGAAGTAGTTGAAAATGTTTAAGTAAAAGATGCTTTGTCATTTTGTGAAGCATTAATACCGCTCAACGCTTTTAAAGGACATCACAACAACTTGGCTGTGGATCCAGATTTTCCAGCTTAAATTATGGATTTTATAACGCTCTGAACATCACTTCTAAAAAGCACAGACTTTGGAGTGTCTCTCCTCTGCTGACTCCATGGTCCCCAAAGTCTGAACTAGGCCGATATTTGAGTTTTCACAGCTAAGCTAAGACAGGAGAAAATCCCATTCCACAGAAAGCTGAGGAAAACAAACCTGAGCAGCTGCATGTGAAAATTACATGAAGTCCAAAGTCACTGAGTGTGAGCCTTAGGAAAGAGGAACAGTCAGGCAAGTGCACAAATGCCTTCCACGTGTTCTGGGTGGAAAGAAACTGAATTTTTTAAAGTCTAACATGGAAACTGCTTTAAGCAATTTGTCATTTTCAATAGAGGTTCTTCAGTAAAAGAGATATTTCGACAAGTTAAACAACTTCCTACCGGAACGGCTGCACGCAATGTTTAAACTACCTCTCACAGTCTCCTTAGAAAAGGAGTATTTCTAATTTTGCCATTCAGGAAGACTTTGAAATGTCACCGCTGTTTGATTTGACCAGTGTAGAGGAAATGCAGAGTTGAGAGAAGGGGAAAACAATGTGTATACCATACTGTGATTTTTTAAAATTTGATTCCAAGGCAGCTATGTGAGCCAATGCTAAGAAATGCAAATATTGCATCTTTACCTCCAAGGGGAGGAAGCTTCAGCCACGTTTTCTGTAAATGTCACAACTTAAAGCTCACGAGGGTATTACAAGGCATCGATGTGCAATACCACCTGAAGGAGAGCTGAGGCTGAGAGCACCTTTTGGCTAAACATGAGCTAGAAACAATGTTTATATGGCAAAAAGTCCTCTGAACATGATCCACTACAATGTATCGTAACGCTGAAGTCTCTTCTACATCAGGGACTCTGAGGAGAAATAAGTACACAATAAATATTCACCACTGTTTCTGCCACCAGCTCAGACAGCTATCAGCATTCAGCAGTGCTGCTGCTGTGTCCCAGTACTTTAAAGGTCTGTCCTTTGCAGGCCGTGATGAAGTTCTGTTTATCAACTGGTGATAATAATGGGAAGCCTTCCCTCAGCCAGAGCTCAGGGAGGAGCAGGCTCTGTTTGACAAAGCCCACAGGCTGCTGGAAGATGCTTGGGGTTTATAAAAATGGAGTAGCCGGAGCAGAACAGCATCAAAAATCACCTATTATTTGTAAAATCTATCTCCATCTGCAACCAATACAGGAAAAGAGGAACGTCAGCTTTAATTAAGTCTGTAAGACTGCTAAAAAAGCCCCTAACTTTTTGAAGAAAAGTTTTGAACCTTCCTGTTGAGCACACACCCAGTGCCTGGAGGGCAGGAGGTGCTGCGGGCAGCAGAAGCACTCTTTTGTCAGAAATCCACCGAAGAATTACTGTATCCAGCACATCCTGAGCCAGGCTCCAGCCCGGCAGCTGATGGAACCTTCCCTGCCAACTCAATTGCACCGTGGAAAAATGCTTGTACTCCCTGCCAGGGGCGAGATCCCATCCGGGCAGCGACCGCCACGGCAGACGCTGCACCGAGTGAGAGAAGAACACAGAAAATAAAAGCTGCCTGTGAGGAGCCAGCCTGGGAGCCAGGGTTCCCTTGTTTCCTCAGCATCCTCAGGGGGAGAGCAGACAGAACCATCAGAGCACGACGCAGTGCCAACTCACCCTCACTTGGTGTCAGGACCCAGAGCAGCTCAAAGCAGCACAGTCCCCGGCAGGACACAGATGACCAGGCTGAGTTACACATCAGCTACACTAAATCAATTTGAAATAGGTTTTGGTTAATCCGCTGCAGCCTTTTAATGTTGGGATTGTGACAACTTGCCCGGCTTTTTAGGCAAACAGCAATTTCCACACTGGTTTAGGCAAGCCTCAGTGCTGATTATAGCATCTTTTACAGACAAGATACAAAAAGCCCTCTGCAATGTGTTACGTTAGCACATGCTTAAATTTAAGTACTCTCATTTTTACTGGGGCTTTTCTCATATGTAACAACTTCAGCAGATCCAAATTTGCCAGTCTGCAATATGACCAAGACATCCTCCCCCAGCTCAGAGCTATGTAAAAAAACCCTCTTTGTATTTAGCTCCTGGAAAAACTGATACGTGGGTATTTCCAGCATCAACTAATACAACTGGAAAATTGGCAACAGAAAACAAAAATAAATGGAAGAGTCACCAAGGATAGTCCCTAAGCCATCTCTTTTGCAGATAAAAATTTCAACCTTTGACATGCTTAAAAAAAACTATAGGGCATTTTATGGAAACACTGTCCTGGCAAAGCTCCACCTGAGCAGGACAACCTGACAATGCAAGAAGGGAGCTGCTCCAGCTGAGGCAATTTACCCTTTCCCCTGTTTTAATGAGGATCTGGGAAGCAGCAAAACCCCACAGCACAGCAAGAGGGAGCCAAGATTTGTGGGTCCGTGCCCTTGTCACAAACATCCCAGCTGAGCCGCTCAGCCTTTGTGCTTGGCTTTCCCCCCTCCACACGTCACCTGAGGTCTTCACAGCCCTCACTCTTCTCCTGTAAACAGCCAGGCAGGGACAACTCTCTCAGGTCCATGCACTGCCTGGCACAAGAGGGCCCCAAACTTATCACGCTTGACAGACTGACATCATACATCCAGGTATTCACCACATTTCCCATCCTCATAAAGGAATGACCTTGTGTTAAAGTGTAACTGCCACCTGCCCCTGGAATGAGAGAGCTAAATGCCCCTTTATGGCCTTTAACATGCCAGAGACCTCAGTGCACGACGAAACTGGGCACCTTTCCGAGATAAAGTTTACAGGTGTACTCTGGATTTCCCTCCTGCACCCTGGAAATGACTCACAGGGGCCAGACAAAGGTCTAGATAGCAGCTGTCCCCAGCGTTGGTGAGGAAAAGGGAATCTGGATCTTCTTCAGCAGCTGCATCACATAACCTGAAAGCCATTGAGGTCTCACGAGCAAACCATCTTTCAAAACCAACATGTTCCTGCAGAGGATTTACAGGACAAGTATCACGGAGACAGTTCCACCACAGGAACACCATAACAGTGAATGTCAATGTTTTTACAGGATCAGAGGCTGCCCGTGCATCTCATGATGAGATAATGGGCATGGGAACTGTTCTCAGCCATAATGGCAGTGGTTTCATACTCTTCCTTTTCAGTTTCCAAATACCTGTGCCAACAGCAAATTTTAGCACTCATGGCAAAATCCACGGCACTGGCTGTTTAGCAACCTGAGCTGCTGAAATCATGGGATTAGTTTCCATTAAAAAGGAAAAATTAAGAGTGAAGAAAAGGACATTCTGGAACTTTTCACTGAAGCAGCATTTGACAATACATCAAATGAAAGTGAAAAAGTTAAATATATATATTCATATATACACACCAGTCACATATTCTCAGAGTTTCACCCAAGAATTCAAACTATTTTGATGGGTGACACAATATTTTCACAAGCTCCTCCTCTGGGAATGGGTGCAGGCTGTGTGTGGATATAAAATGTTCCCCTACATGTAACCTCACCAAGCAGCCAACCCTTGGACCAGCACAGCCCTGATTTGCTCAGTGCCCATCTGGATTTTGCCCAGAGCAGTTCCACGCCTCCCACAGAAAGCCAGAGACAGACAGTGGGGGTTTAATTGCCTCGCTCCACCTGTAGCAAACAAAGCTTCCTGCAACAGGAGGGATTTATAGACTGTAGCTTAGTCCAGACAAAAATAGCTCCACGTGAAATTGGGTGAACAATCTCAGCATGCCCATATCTCTTCATTAAAAAAAAAAAAAAAAAGAAAGGAAAGCTACGGTACATGTATAAAAGCAGTTGGCAGCTCAGATCTCCACTTGGAAACAGTTTGATTAATAAAAGCAGACAGTAGGTGACAGGGAGGACTCCACAGTGCACACAGACCACACAAAAGTTAACAAAACACTACATACCATTGCTAACAAGTTTAGTATTTGCACATCAAACAAACACACAGCGTTTGCTGGGGTACCAGCAGAAGACAATCTAACAACAACAAAGCAAGCCATCCCCTCCCAATAAGTAAACAACTTACCGATTTTATTCAGAAACAACAGATTCTGTGATCCTCAGAGTCCCTGCTGAGCAGCCAGCAGAACCTCTGGACTTGCTCATGCAGCCAGGCTGCTGCTGCTCCTCTCAACCACCACCAAAGCACATTGAGAAGACATTCTATATTAGCCACTTCATTGTTTAAGGAAAAATACATACCAAGGAAAAGAGAAGGACATGATTCTTTGTTTTGCATCAGCCTAATCCCTCTTTCACCCACAGGACAGGGAGAGAACAAAGCCTGGGTTGGACCAGTGGCTGCCAAAGCCCCATCAGGCATCCTGTCTTCCAGTGCTTTCCCCCAGGCAGCAGCACCACGAAGAGGAGACTCAGCTTGGAGTCCCCAAATTCGGCCAAACTGCAGACTTATCCCCCCAGCTTACTAGGACCAGCTCCCCCAGGGCTGTGCTCTGCCCCATGTCCCCCACTGCCCCCGTGCCGTGCAGGGGAGCCATGCACTGTCCTGGGGCAGCACGAGTTATTTTAGGCAGCACATCCTAACAGAACATTCAACAGCAAAGCCAAAGCTGCATCACACAGTCACAGAATGGTTTTGGTTGGAAGGGACCTTAAAGATCACTCAGTTCTGACACCCCCTGCCATGGGCAGGGACACCTTCCACTATCCCAGGGTGCTCCAAGCCCCATCCAACCTGGCCTTGGGCACTTCAAGGGATGGGGCAGCCACAGCTTCCCTGGGCACCCTGTGCCAGGGCCTCCCCACACTCATCCATTCAGTGAAGGATTTCTTCTTTGTATCTAACCTAACCCTGCCCTTTTGCCGCTTAAAGTCATTCCCCCTTATCTTATCACTACACATCTTTGTAAAAAGTCCCTCTCCAGCTCTCTTGTATGGCCAGAACAAGAAGATGGTGGGCTGGACTGCTCTGGGACTGGGGACTGCCACCAGCTACAAAGAGCCATGCTCCTGGCTGGTCCTGCAGAAAACACTCAGCCTGTTTTTAGAGACAGCCTCAGTACCAGTAACAACTCCACTAGTGAACAGGGAAAGTCTTCCCCAACCCAAAGCTTTTGGTATCTTTTATGTATCTCCTGCAGCTCTCTCCAGCCATCCCTGGCTTTCCACAAGGCTCCAGTGAATTGCTCCTCTGCAGGTCCGAGCCCCAGGAACATCCACCTGTATCCCTGTCATTTAAATTGCTAATTGGGAGTTCTAGCTGTGCCTTTGGGAAACGAGCAGGATGGGCATGTTCCTTGCTATTTTT
The DNA here is from genome assembly GCA_013397815.1 of Aleadryas rufinucha. Taxonomy (NCBI): domain Eukaryota; kingdom Metazoa; phylum Chordata; class Aves; order Passeriformes; genus Aleadryas; species Aleadryas rufinucha. Next base: position 1,987,485 of record VZTH01002852.1, read on the forward strand.
AAGAAAAGTCGTTTTGAAGTTATTCTGCAGCCCAGGTCCTCACCTGTCCAGTTCAGCCTGTTTGGGAGGCAACTTTCCTCTCTTATTCATCCAAAAAACTGCGAGACATCTGTGTCTGTCATCAGTTTGGTCTAACACCCACTTAGTGCAGGATCTGCACCACTGGAATAAGAGAGGTTGCACATCAAAGTTGGGGGTTTTTTAAAGTACACAATATCTGCCCAGCTTTGTTTGTGTTGAGGGAGTGGCTGGATTTTAGGCAGCTTCTTTTTCAAAGGCTTTTTGTTAATAACTAAATGAAAAACCCAGAGTTGAGGTTTTCCTCTTAAAAAAACAAGCCAGAGATTAAGGATATGAAGAAAGAAGTCAGTCTCTTCCCATTCTAATTGTACTGAGACACTGACTTGAGGGCTCCAAAATTACAGATGTATAATCCAAGACAATGAACTCTTTACTGAAGGATTAGCAAACCATGCAAAACTGATTCCTTATTCAAATGCCTTGCAATTGTAAGGGCATCTGTTCCACTTAGCAAGTCATCCCAAAGGCTTTGTTTGTTTTGATTTCCTGTTCCATTATGAAGACAGGGCACTTTGCATCATTTTCACACCGTGTAATAAGCATTATTGTTTAGTCTAATAAGGGACAGTTAACGAAATTCAATAAATATTTTTTAAAACCTTATTTTTCTTTTAAGTTACGATACAAGCCCTCTCAACTATAAAAACTGGAACTGCTTTTAGCCAAAAGCCAAGTGTGTAAAAATGTAACCCATAACATCACGACCTGAAGAAAAAACTGGTTTGTTTCTCCAAGGTCTGCTAGGAGCAGTTAGAAAAAAAAAAAACAATCTGCAAGTTTAAGTAATATTACTAACACAAAACAGTTCAGCACAAATGAAGTCAGAGTCAGGGCTGGAGACTAACAGAGAGCATGATGCCATCATTGCAGCCTGTAGCAGTGGCATAGCTCTGGAAACCATTTAAAATGTCACAAGAGGGAGGATGGATGGAGTGTGTGACCTTTGGAAACTGAAGGGTGGATCTCAACAAAAATATCCCATTTACCCTGAGCCACACTGCTCCTGCAGGGCCAAGAGAGACACTGGCCCATCTATTTGGTTCAAAAGGAAAAGCAAAAAATTACACTTAAGGGGAAAAAAAAAATCCTAATCTGCCAACATACCAGCCCGATGCAAAAGCTGCCAAACTGCTCTGGAAACAGGCAGCCTCTTCCACAGCTCTCTCAGATCAGTAGATAACAGAGTCTGGATGATAGCCTAGGTTTAAGTTTGTTTCCCAACACCAGATCCTTGCAGGAAGCCTCAAACTCAAGCCATCAAAGGCACTGATTCTGTGTATCTTTCTGGGCTGCCAGCCCTGAGCCCCTGCCTGTCAAACCACTGCGACAGCTACGCCGAGGAAAGCTGCATGAGACCAAAATATAAACTGAGAAAACAAAACATCAAGTGTCAAGAGGGACAGAGAAAATGATGATAGTGGTGAAAATGATGTTTCTGCAGGAGCTGCTCTTGCCCGCTCAGCAGCGCTGTCACTCAGCTCTGGGGAGCTGCTGCTTGCCCTGTCCTGCGAGAGATGCCTCCGGTGACAGGGCAACGGGAGCGGATGAGATCTTCATAGATCACAGCGGGGATGACCCATCCCTGCGCCCTCGGTGCAAAAAGGTCACTTCACACTCAGTTTCTAAAAGGCAAAAATAAATCTTTTCCACTGCTGAGCTAGAGACAAACTCTGGAGAAATATGGACCAGGAAGATCTGCATTTTTTGCTGCTCCAGGAATTGGGACATGGAGCTCAGACACTGGAAGCAGCTCAGACAGGATGCAGAGGTCTGACTACCAGCCCTCCAAGTACCACTCAGTGCTCACAGCAAGGATCCCTACCTTCAGCTAACATTTTGCCTCAAATTCTTCACAGTCCTTCCATAAATTCATGGCACTTGCTCATACAGAGCCACTACTCTGTGCTTTTCACCAAGAAATTTAAGTCACTTGCAGCACACAAAGATCAAAACCAAATGCCTTGATTTACAAGCTCCACTCAAAGTCAGAGGAAGTGTGAAAAAAAAAAAAACCAAACACCTGAAATAACTAGCAGGCATAGCTTGTGTCCAGAGTTAAGTAAAGGAATGCAAATAAAAAACTTGGCCAATTATTTCAGAAAACCTCAAGAAAGGTCCCAAGGATCCTGCCCTTGCCCACAGCCCAGACCCTGCTAATGCGATAGAAAAAGCCCTTGAGGCAGCAGCATCTTCTCAGCTTCCACATTACTTCAAACTGAGCCATGCTGAAATCTAATGAGAGAGGGCTCAAATCATCAGTTCTGCACAGCCACAAAAGTGCTACTCTGAATATCTTTGCACCTTAATGTAGCTGCCCTGGGGCAAAGGCTTCCCTGTGCATGCATACACTGCCAAAGGAGCAAGCGTGTTTCTCAGGCATCAGATCAAGAGATACAGGAACAGCCAGAAGAGATGCATGAATGATCACAGCCTGGGCTGAACCAGAAGAAAATGACAATCCCAAACCCAGGAATGCAAGGAGCTACTGCTGGTTTGGCTCTCAAACCTGTTAAAAAAATAAAAACTTCTTACATTTCTAACATGGAAGATGAATCTTAAATCTCATGATAGCAGGTCAATAATTCACTCAGGCAGGAGTTGTAACTCGGTCTTTAAAACATGGAACAACATGCAGGATGGTGTTAACATCTTATTTTGCAATGATGTTGAATGACTGCTCATAATTAGAGCATAATTGTTATTTAATTGCTCTGCGATCTGACTGGCCATAAAGAGGGAGCCAGGAGTCCCATCTCAATGGGTGGAAAGATTAACTTTATTGTGGAAAGCATAATCCCCTTTCATGCCATTAAAAGTATCACATTAATTCCTGGAAATGTTTATAACAGGCAAGATGTGGCTCTTGGGCTCTCATGTCCATCTCTGAGGTGCTACTCCATGGCTCAGGAGAGGATGGATGACTGCTTTGGCACAAGCAGGATCAACTTCTAAATCCTGGCAAGTACTACGCTGTAAATTCAGGCACAGTAAAGATAAGGTCTTCCTCGAGGCAGTATTTTAATACAAGACATACACATTTCATGACTACTAAGTGCAGTACTTCTTTAAGTACTTCTTTAAAGAAAGAAGACTACAGTTTTGTAGCAAAATATGTTCCAAGTGAGAGAAGAAGAGATTGTGCCTTTTTTTGTTTTACATTTCATTCGTGACTACTCCAACTGTCACCCAGCAAGTCAGAGCTGAAAACAGGCCTTATAAATCTAAAATACAGGAACATCACCCAGATTTTCAGATGGCAAGATTGCTTTGTCTCCACTTGAAATCCACTTGGGTCCTAAAAGAATTTGGGTCAGATGGAAAAATTACTGAGAGAGCACACCGTGCAAGCGACTGGCACTGAGCTAGCAGACTGAAGGAAAACTCTTCTTGGAGCTCATGCGTGACACTGCAGAGGTAAACTGGGAACAGCACGAGCTCACTCTCTCAACAGCCTCTCCTTTGCTGGCCCAGCACATCAATCCCAAACTCTGCTCCTCACAGGCACCAGCACTCACTGCTGGGCTCTGCAACGCCAGGCATGGGCACTTAGCGTGGGATGTTCAGCATCACCACTTACAGAGTGACACTCTGCTTCCCTGTGTTTGCTAAACCACCGAGCACGCAGGAATTTACACATCCATCAACTTTTCCTTCCTTCTTTTTTCTTAATATTTTACAAAAAAACCCCAAAACAACAAACAGAAATTATCTCACAAGCCCTCTCAGGAAATTAAAAGGAAAAGATTAAAATACCAGCTCACACAAACTTTTTGAAAGAAGCTGGTTTTGTTCACATTAATGTATGTAACTGAGTTTAACATCTCATGTATAGCAGATGCCAGCCTGACATTGAAGCACTGAGTCACTGCACTGTATTTCAGAATTTATCTTAGGGTCAAGTTAATGTTTGAAAAGGAACAAATGCAGCTGATAGCACTGGCTAAACAGTGACTGTTTCTGCTTGGGATCACGCCTGCTCCTGTTTGCCCTGTACAGGGCTAAAAAAAAACCCCACAAGCACCCTCAACTCCTCCCTACCGTGGGATCATCCCAGCTGCAAAGTCCAATCAAAACTATTAATTGCATAAACTGCTCTCAGCACCTCCTGGTTACAAAGCGATTTGTCATTAGGAGTTTGGGATTATGAGACTTTTTAGGGAAGCAAAGTGTTGAAATGAGAACAAAAACAATTTTAAAATAAATTTACAAACATATTAACTTTGACAGTTTCCCATACCAAGCATCTGGCTTGGTATGGTTTGGCACAGGTCATCGAACCAAGGAGCAAAAAAACCTGAAAATCTCTCTGAATGTGCCCATGTCTCACTGAGGGAGAATAGAAACCCATAAACCTTGCCTCAAACAAAATATGGTCCATTTTTTATAGATACAGTTTTAATTCTTCTCTTTTAGAGGATGGCACAACAAACTTCTCTTCTACTGTGCTGGACTCTGTTAACCAAGATCCATGAGAATAAATGGTGCATCTGATTTTATAACTGATCTATCCAATGCAATCAATTATCAATTTATCAAAGTGAGCTATTTTGACAAATGTGAAATGTATTCAAGGAAGCTACAATACTCACAGTACAGCTGGGAAATCACTGTGTTAAGGCAGTGCCAGCTTTACACAAGAATATGTGACCACTGCTCCTATAATTCAATCTATTAATTCCATACTCTCTGACCAAGTAATAATAAAAATGCATTTATTAACTCCACAGAAGTTAATTGCCAATTTCGTCACAACTTAGGCACAGATGTAAGATGGAAACAGTCAGTCATAAAAGCACTACATGTTAACTGAGGTTTTTTCACACATTTGACAGTTCTGAAAGTTACTAAGCTACATGGCAGCAAGATTCTTCCTCTCTCTCCCCCAAAACAGGCAACTATAATGGTACAGTTTTATTCTCAAATGTAATAGCAAAAAATGGTGCATATGGGAGAAAGGAAGGGAAAGCCCCATTGAAGTTTTTTAGCCTTCTCCACTCTTCCTCCCAGGGTAAGCAAAGGACCAAGAAATCCCATACAAGCAGTATTGAATACCGGTATTCCCATTAAGACATTTCACAGAGGTTCCCCCTTTTTGTACTTACTTTTCAAACTTACCTCTCACAAAAGCAAGAAAAAAATTTTGCATGTGAACCTGTAGGTCTACAAACTCTGGTTTAATGATAAAGCCCATGCACAGCCTATTCCACCTACATTTCACATCCTAGTCTCTCCTCTTTCACCAAGTGCAAGGTCAGAACCGTTATTTTCTCTGCTCATGCTTGCAGATGACTGACTTATTTATAGTAAATTTCCTGTTTTTCCAGCCTTGTAAATGTCATACAAAACAGGCAGGCAATAAAATGCATACATTTCCAGGCTAATATTGCCCCAGCACTTCAGCACCAGTCAATTAGGGACTACGAACTGGGAAGAGGAGGAAAATCATACTTAAAAACGTGTTTACAATCTTATCTGCACACTCCTTTGCTGTCTGCTCTAGTGCCACACACTTCCTGTTGAATGACAGTTGTCATTCCCATAAGCAGATTTTTAATCAACACAGAAGTAATGCATTTTAATTAAAATACTCTCCTTTTCTATGCTTATGATTCTGACACGAGGGAGATCCCTGCTTTGCACAGAGCAGCATGCAGATGCCAGGCTATCACTGACAGGCACAGCGAACTGCTTTCCAGACCACAAAAATATTTAGTGATTTAAAAACCAAATATTTATTTCTATTCCACATTCTTGGCTAATAAAGCATTTTTTAAAAATATGGAGAAAGAAAAAAAAGGAAACTACAATCCCACAGTAACCAGGGGCTTGGTTCTCAGCTCTGGATGAGAATTGTCCAAGGTTTAAGTGCCTGCCCTGACTTACAGATGGGTTTTGAACCCCTTTCTCCTACTTTCCAGGTAAACCCAAGCAGTACGCTAAAACTCAGCTCTCTGCCCGTTCTTTTGACCATATCCTGGAGCGGAGACACATTTACCACTAAGTTCTGACATTTGCAGTTTATTCCCAGGACATGTTTTATTTGTACTAACTCATGTTTCCAAAACAACAAAAAGTTTGATCACAAATTGCTTGGTTGGGAAGGGTTTTATACACACCTTCCTTCACCCACCAACACCGATCACATTGCAACACCACAAGCTGCATTTTAATACTTCTGCTAAAACAATCAGTATGTAAAAAAAACTCTGCCTAATTTCCTCATACTTTTCTTCATGCTTTTCTCCCCCTCCCACCTGGGCAGGGAAACCAGCAGGCTGAGTTTCCCTCACCACTTCCCAGTGAAGTGAACGCAGCAGGGAAAACAGGCATTTGTTTAAGGAAAAATGCTTTTTTTGGCAGTTTGACACTCTGCTGGAATATTGCTACTGAGTCCTGGAAGGGACTAACAAGGAGCCGTGCTTTGGTGGATCAGCTCCGGGGCAGGTGGTGGAGGGGGAGTGCACAGCCAGGCTCAGCTCCTCTCCGACACCCCATCGCTGCGATCTGCTCTGGCTCCGGAGGTTTGAAGGATGGCTGTGAAACAAGTGCCTGCAGCCCTTCCTCTCAGCTCATCAGTGAGCCCGGGGACAAGACTTCAGGTGACAGTCCTGCCAGCTGGCCATAAATTCTGTCTGCAGCTACCAGCTGGGTTGAAGAAAGTACAGGAAAAAAAACCCTCTTGCACCACAAGCCAGAGCGAAACCCTCACCTTTAGGATGCACACGTCTGGATGACAAATAAACTTTCCCCTAAGGAATCTCTTGGGCAACACAAAGAAAACTTCCCTTCCTTCCTGCACTTGGAGCTGACCTCGGGGTGCTCCTCTGCCTCTCACACCTCCGGCTGTCCAGCTGCAGTCCTGCTCCTCCTGCCCATCCAACCAGCCTCGGCGGCTGCGGCAGCACCAACAGTTTTCTGGCGCTAAATTGAAGCCTTGCCCTGGAAATCACAAGCCCATTAGCCAGGCCTGTTAGCTAACCTGTTGAGCTACTGTTGAGTATACACGGATGTGAAGTGGCATCTTTTTAATCCAGCATGGGAGGACTCTTCCTATCCTCTTCCTCAGCCAAACGGGAAAGCTACCTGTCTGTTCCTTCACCTGTGTGCTGCAGGGTTGGCAGCACGGATGTGCCCTCATGTAGGGCAAACCAGAGGGAAAAAAGGCAAATCTGAGCAGCCTTTCAGCCAGAAAGAGAAGATGCAGAAGGGTCCAAGCTTTTTCTTCCCACGCTGGCAGCCGGCAAACACACGCTGCACTTTCAGAACAAGACTCCACTAATCACTCAGCAGCTCCACAGGATGCTCAGCTGCTGGAGGAGGGGATTCCTGCCCCACTCCCCCAGCTGTAAAGCTCCCTCAACTCCTCCAAGGGTCAGCCGGACACCGAGCTCCCCCAGACAAGCGCGGGTTCCCCGCAGGGAGGGCTGGCGGCCCCGCGGTGCCTTTGGGAAAGTCTCACGCAATTGCTCGCTGCGCTTAGCGCAGGGCAGGGGACTGCGGGGCGGCTGCAGACGGGTCCGGACGAGGAGGTGCCTGTGCATCACTGCCCTCGCAGAAGGTGCGCACACGAGTGGCGGCACCGGCACCCGCGTCCGCGCCTCTGTCGGGGCCCTGCGCTGCCCCGAAGGGCTGATGTTCGCCACCTCCGGCACCGCACCGACCCGTGGCCACCCAGCCCCGAACCCCCCGCGGGCAGCGCGGAGCGGGTCCCCCCCGTCCCCCTCGCACCTTGTCGGACGTCTTTCACCACGATGGGGTCCTTGCAGCTCCGGATCACTTCCAGCACGTCGTAGCGCGGCAGCCCGGACACGCGGACCCCCTGCACCTCCAGCAGCAGCTCGCCCTCGCTCAGCGCCGCCTCGCCGTCCCCCGCCGCCGCGCCCGCGTACGGGAACTCGCCGTGCTCCGCGCCCCCGAGCAGGGCGAAGCCCAGCTGCCCGCCGGGCCCGCGGGTCAGCGCGCACTGCCGCACCCGGCTGGACCAGTGGTTCTTCTTCTGCACGACCCGCGACATGGCGCTGCGCGTCCCTCCGCGCCCGCGGAGCGCGCTCGGCAGNGCCCCACGTGCGGCCCCGGCTCCTCCCCGCTCCCACGGACAACTTTCCCGAAGGGAGAAGTCAGCGCCGGCGCCCCCCGGGCGGTGCCGAGGGTGAACCCCCCCGGCAGGAATCATCTTTCTCCGAGAGGGGCCGGAGCGCGGGTGCTCTGTCCCGCGCCGCCGAGAGCTCAGCTCAGCCCCTGGAGGTGCTCATGTTCCAGGGGACGGGGGATGGCAGAACTTTGCTTTCCCGGGAGGATTTCTAGGATTTTCCCAGCTGCAAACCTCTGCAATCACTTCTTACCTGCGCTTTCCAGGTGGTTGTTACAGGAGGGGACACAAAGTACAAGTCCTGAGGAAAAACTTGCACAACCCGTCGTTAAAATGGTATCAAAGCACTTGAGCAAGGCTGGGTGAAAGTCGTGCTCCTACTGTTAGTTCTCCACTCCACTTTTTGATTGTGCCCGAATTTGAGACATTAATAATGTTCTCACATTGTCCTGTCCTCGTGTAATTGTTTAGAAGCTGGACAGACCAATAGCGAGGTCTGGCTGCTGGGGAAAGGGACAGGCATCCATTTGTTTGTCCTTGGCTACAACTCTTCAAAGGTATCCAGAACTGGTGCAAAACTCAAAAGCGGAAAATAAGTAAGTGTGCACGTACCAGCTGCCCCTTCCAGGTCATGCTCCGTGCTTCCAAACCTGAAAGCCAGGCCTCATTTTGAGCAGTCTTATGCATGACCGAACCCCTTCCAGCAAGGAATTCAGTTGTCAGATGTGTGCATGCCCTATTTTGCTGCTAATCGGGACTGAGAAGCGACACAGGGAAACAAAGGGTCTGGTCTGGCTCTCTGTGCTGCCCTAATGTGTGCTCAGACACTACAGCCCGCAGACTTTCACTGCTGCCTGCGTCGCTCTTGCATCTCACATCTTCCCAGCCAAACGTGTCCTGCAGTGATCTGCGATGCGGGAGAGGCGGCAGGCTCAGGAATCGTCGGTACTTGGGGAAGAAGCTCAGCCTAACATCATCTGATGCTGGCCCAGCTGATCAGCCAGGCTTAGCTCATAGACCCAAGAGAGGTGACTGGGGTACTTTCCCTGCCCTTGCCCCTGTCCTGGATGGAGCAGGGAAGCCTGTCCTTCCCTCACCCCTTGCATTCCATCACTCCTTTCCCCAGCTGCAATCTCTCATCTGGCTATTTTGCAGAACTCCCATCACTGCAGACACTGCTCTGCAGTCACGGGAGCCTCAGTCTCCGGCCCGAGTGGCACAGCCACCTCCAGGCAAGGGAATGGAAGGCTTGTCCAATGTCACATAGCACAGCAGTGAGTCAGCTCCATCCCCTGTGCCTCAGGCACCTCTGTCCAGGTCTCCATGGGAAGCAGATGGGATTGCCAGGGCTCAGGAAAGTCCTTCCAAGGAAGGGGGCAGAGCTTGCCTGCTTGGGTAGAAGTGGACTCATGAAGTTCAATGTACCTGCTGTGCCTAGCCCTCATTTGCTTCCAAGAGGTTTCTTTCCATTTGGAACTTTCATACTTTATTTTCATCCTTTAAGCTGTGTTGATCCCTTATGTTTGAGCAGCAATAGCTGCCTCACATCTGCTTTTGCTGGCTCGGTAACCAGCTGCCCGATTTGTCACTTTTAGGATGACAGCTCACTTTTTATTGTGCCTTTACCAGTAAAGAGTGGGTTGGTCATCAGGCTGGATCCCCCGGACACTGAAGGCTCCAGAGGTCTGTAGACCCTACAGAGCAGCAGCATGGCTTGTGGGGAAGGGTTTCTCTCTCGTCTGTGCACTGGCTGATAGCTGTGTCACACGTGTGAGCTCACGGCGCACAGAGCCCCTTGTTCACAGCCGAGAGCTGGATGTGACGTATTTTCATCACCATCATTTTGCGAGATGTGTTATATGGCAGCCCTGCTAAGCTAAAAATCATCTGGGATCCATGTGAGCATCACATGAGCTGTGGCTGCCCTGAATAGATCTTACAGAGATGCTTCATGGAAAAATTTTTGAAAAACACTATTTAGAAAAACAGTTTTGCTAGTAAAATTTATGAGACGACAGACTTCCAAGGGCTCTTTCCGGTTTGCTTACAAACACTGCAACTGTAACGAAAGTGTGATCTATCCCCATTTTAATCCTAACACTGTACTCGTGTCTGGGCCACTGTGTTCCCAAAATTCCTTTTGCTGGTAATTAACAAAACCAGCAAAGTTCAACCAGGACTTTATCTTGATTTTCAGATTTTCCCTTCAGTTTTTCCCCTGGACCAATTTCCTACCATTTTATCTCCTTGTTGCATCCAGGTGGTCATTCTGGATAGCCCTGGAAGCTGGCACCACTTATAATAGCTCAAATATAGCCAAGGTTTTTTGTTGTCCTGATTGCTGACTCTGTGACTGCTCAGCACCTTACTGCTGCAACGAGATTATTTCAGGGCACAGCTGCTCCAACCACCTCTATTAAAGGAAGCCCTTGGTCAGTCTTTAACAGTACTGAGCCCTTGACCCATGGCAGGGCTGCTCCTGCCCAGAAGGGTCCCTGACACCAGCTGATGGATAATTGGGTTATCACTCCATACAAACCTGGCATTGCATTTCATTGCAGAGCCTGGCCTCTCTCCCAGGGGACAGTGGTCCTGCCTTTGCAGGGGATGGATTTAATGATTAACAGACTGTCTTCATCTCTAACAACTGCAGTTCTGATAATGATACTCTTTTTGTGAGGGTCTCTAAGCTCTTCCTCAACAGTAATTAAGGAATATTCACAGGGCACCTACCTGGGGAACAGCTGAGCTTTAACACAGCCGGGGGGAAGCTCACGCACTTTCCTCGTCCAAGGACAGCTCACTGCAGCCATCCTACTTCACCTGCAGCAGCTGCTCCAGCCTCATCTCATGCAGGTCCACATGCTCTTTAGCAGCTCACAGCCCACGGCAGCACTATAAAAACTGTTTTGGGTGGGCTCAGGCCTTTAAGCAGAGCCCAGTTCCCTCACTCTTTTGTCTGCAGTCACTGTGATTTGGTGGCCCATGTGTTGGCAGCTGCTAATTTGTCAGGATGAGAAGGCTGGTGCTTTCTTCCTCCTTCAGAAGGTGCTCTGCATGCTTTGGGCCCTGCTACAAACACACAACGGCTCAAATGGTTCTTTTAAATAGGATATTGACCCACGGTCTTGGTCTCAAACATCTCTGAAATTTCGTGCTGTGTCCTGGATTCTAAAATGGGTCAAAGCTTCCCCAAGCATCAACTCATTCTCTCAATTTCCTACTGAAACTTGAGGAAACCACAGTTTTACTTTTTTTGGAATGGAAAACCATGTCTAGTCACTGAGAATGTTGTGGGTTTATAGCAGTTCACAGCCATGGACTCCCACCAGAAAGCATAAAAAAAGATGACAATGATTAAGACTAAAAATGAAAGTACAGATTATTTAATACAGCAGAATTTATTCTTAATTTCCAGATAAACCCCAAACCCCCGATATCACAGGCCTCAAGGCTTTGAAAGCCTGAGCACATAGGTCCTGGAAGAAAAGAAAGAAAGACTTTAAACAAGATCCAGCTTCTCAGACATTGAAGTTTCCTGTTGGCACACTCACACTACCAGAATCTGTCAGTAGGAAAGCCATGTACTGTGGTTATTTCCCAAACAAGAATTGTTTTTATAATAATCCCACTTAACTTTCATTGCAGGAGAATTTTCTGTGTAGCATCCAGAGCTTCTCGACAGGCTGGTACTGCTCTCTGGTAGCAAGGAGGAGATGGGCTGGTGCTGCTTTGAGACCTGGCCCTGGCAAACATTTCAACAGATGACCCAACTCTAGGTACTGAACCAACCCTGCATTTATAGAAAACCTTCCAAGTGTCAGGACATGAGCAGCTCTGGTTAAAGCTGCTGACCAGCCAGAACAGACAGGTCCTGCCTAAGGTCAGTGGCAGAGCTGGGCCAGCAAGCTCCATCCCAAAAAGCAGCCCCTTGTGTAGGACATCTCCAGCCTCCTGCAGCAGGGTGGCTGGAGTCCCATCCACAGCTGGCTCAGAGTGAGTCTGTGACCATGGGGAGAACAAGGAAACTCGCCCCTTACTGGGATCTCATGTCACCTTCCCCTACAATTTATTTCAATAATCTCACACATAGTGGAACATAAAGCTGAGGATCAATCTCATAACCATATTAAGACACTCTGGGGTATACTTTATAGGACCATTAATATACTTCTTGGGTGGCTAAAGTCACCCACAGCATAAATTAATGGCTCCATAAAACATGTTCTGTCATATCCTATGGCTTAAATAACACACAATAGGCTGGGTATGTTGGGATGTGGTTGAGCTTATTGGGTGGAAGCAAAGGGTCAGAGTGACCACCTGGAAGTGAGGATGCCAGCCTCAGGGGGCCCAGTCATTTTAAAAGAGCAAGATTCTGAAAAATCCAACTCAATTACAAATTATAGATTTCATGAACTTTCATTAGCACTTGTATTCCCAAGTTTATTCGTTTCATTCAGGCATATCTTCCCTGCAGAAGCCGTTCTATTCCAGGGTGTGATTGTTGTAGGTGGGGCTTTTTGGCAAGGAGGGAGACAGGCTCGAACAGCTCTGAAGAAGTCGGGTGCAGAGCGGGCAAAGCCTCTTGGTTAGAGTAGGGATCAGATTGGCTTTGCAAGGGAAGCTAAGCCTGCCATATGTCTTAATGTTCTGAAAGAAACTTGAAGGAAATGTCAGCGCAGTGTCCATTTGGAACAGACTGTATTGGAGTGGAGGTCTCTGGTACCCACAGGAGTATTTCCAAAATGAAAAGAAAAAAAGAAAACAAAGGAAAATTGTGTCTTTTCCTAGTCTTCCTTGACCATGATCAAGCTGTAGAAGAAGCAAATTCCTCCTCCTAGTCTGGTAGATATTAAGTCTTATTCTTCCCTAGGAATTTTTCTTTGCTGTTTTAATGTCTCCACATGAGTTACCAAAGACTCTTTGGTAGACACTAGCTGTGTCCTGCTAAGATAAGCTATCCCAATTCACCTGTCTCAGCTGATAAACCTCCACTTTTCTTCCTCTGTTGCTTGAAAAAGAAAAGGCCTCACCTCTGATTTGTGCTGCAAGAGCTCAACACAGCTGCCCAAGGCACCAACACTCACCCAAACTCACTTCAGCTCGAGAGCCTCATTCTCTTCCTTTCTTATGCTCCTTGTTCCCTCTGCAGATACAGAGAGAGCCTCACTGCGTCCTTAAACTCCACCCCTGCTCTGCTGAGGCTTAGGGAGATGCTGTTCCCTGTCCTTCCCCTGTTGCCTCACCTCTCCAGCCCTCTCCTTTCTATTTTCTCTATGTGTCTTCAACACAAAACTTGCTATTCTTTCCCCCTAAAAATCCTGAAAACTAAAGCTGTATCAGGAAAGATTTCTGCTTTAAGTCTTTACAGAGCCGTAAAGAAGAGACAAAGTCTGAACTTTTCAAAGATGCTGCATGCTGAGTAAGTTGGTAGTCTCTTGTGGTGGATGTGTATTAAAGTCTAAAGGCTTAAATATGGAAAAAAAACCAGGAAGAAAAAGCTGGGAATAACCCTCCTCTCCCCATAGCAAAGTCTGGTTCAAACAACTTGAGTAGAGCTAATTAAAGGTGTCAATCTCATGATTTGGTTTGAAAATAAAACCAGCCGCAAAGACTCAGCTTCCCCAAACTAACTGGCACATGGGGTTGTATCAGTGCAGTATCCTGTCCACCAGCTCCACTTTGAAGGGGTTTGTTTTTCTCAAAAGTAAAGAATCAATACACAGAATATCAATAGCAATTCTGTATACAGAATAAACAGCAAAAATCCCTTTTCCCTCATAAAAACACTAAGTTGAGGAAAGATTTCTGTAATAGAGAATTGACTTCATCCTCACAAAAAGTTTGTCCAAGTACCCTCAACAAGATTAAAAGAAATAAATAAAAAGGTAGCAGTAAGGCACAAGGATGGCACAAGCTGAAGGTTTGGGAAAGGAGTTCCTTTGGGGCAGTATGGATATGCTCTTCCTTCATGGTGAGGAGTAGCTGGGAGATCCCTCTCTGGGTCAGAATTACAGTCCTGGCAAAAGGCATAGCACGCAAGGCAGCAACAGACAGCACAGCCCCGATCCTGCAGCCATCTGGGGCCTGGCTTTACTTTGCTCGTGAGAGTAATTTACGTGCATCAGACAAGCCACATGTGTAAGGCTGAGCATACACAAATATTCTCAGGAGCAGAGCCAATTAACACACCACGAGATATCACTCAGTGATTCGGAAGATATACAAACCTCATCTTGCTTTTTGAAGCACTGAAGCACAAGAATTCATGGCGGTGTCTGAGGCTGTGTCTTCACAGGAACATCCCATATCAACTTACTGCTTGCTGGTCCCACAAGAGCATCTTTATGTTAAAGCAGCATCTACTGCACATCTGAGCTTGGGCCAACGAAAGCAGCAGCTTTGATATGAGGCGCTACCCCTCCATGCCATACCCCCTATGGAAAGATTATGATCATCATTACTATTTATATAGAATAACAGCCAGCAGCCTTGGCTGGGACAAACGGCTCCCAGGGCTAGCCCGGCCAAACATAAAGGGAGATGCTCCTTTTCTCCAGACAGTTCCAAAGAGGGATTTGGGGCCTGGGAGCAGGTCAGTGGCAGCAGGGATTGGGATTCCTGACTCCCTGCCTGGCGTCCTAATATTAGCTCGCATTGTCTCCCAGCCCGTCTCGCCGCTCTTTCACATGAACTGCAGGCCCGAATTAGCGCATCTTGCTGCATAATCTGCCAGCCCATCCTGTGTGCTAAATTAGTCAGGGGCTGAGCAAACATCATGGGAACAGCTCTCACATAGCCTGTGTGAGATAAGTTATTCCTAAGGCATTGTTTGCTCTATGTTTTCCAAGCATCATCACAAAAGCATGACGGGCTGTATCCTGGAGCTGGCGGCTCCGGCCTGGCACTGCTCCCCAGCGCAGGGCAGGGATGAAAGCCGGCTCAGTGGTGGCTCTGCTGGGAGCCAGCTTGGGGAAGAAGTGCTAACAAATGAACTCCAGTGGCAGATGAGCAGGCCAAGAAGCAAGCAGCAGCAGCACATGCTGGCCTCCTTGGTGTGGTATTTACAAGTTTCCTAAATTTCCTTCCTCATGCTGCATTCAGTGGTGGATGGGCTGATCCATTTTTGTCTGCCACGTGAGCTTCTTGTCTTGTTCCCTCCACCTACAAGCTCAGGGCTGTCCACAAAAGCACCTAGCCCTCAGCACAAGGGGGCTGGGGCTAATGGGGTTTCAAATCAGTGCCCCTAGCAAGTTTTGGTTGGCTTAGAGTCCATCTCCTCCTGCTACCGGGCGCTGATGGCATTAATTTCCACTAAGCTCATTAGCCTCCATGGAGCGAGGCTTTAATCAGAAACAGAAATATACGGGGGAAATCACACCAAACCCTGCCTTTGGGTCACTCAGAACATACCACCCCCTCCCAGGTGAGGGACTGCTTGCAGGGCACAGAGCAGCAGGAAAAAGAAAAAGAGGGGGTCGTGAGAGAGTCTGTGGCTCTGAGCAACCAGTCAGCCAAGTCACAGGACTGGTTTTATAAGGTGCATGCAGGGTTTTGGACAGCAGCTATTGAAAGACAAGCGACTCATTGAATATTATCCCTTTCTGGCAGCAAGATCAGTGCAGTCAATTAGCTGTAAAATCTGAATCATGTCCCTGGCAGGCAGGCTTGGGGAGGAAGCAGCTCCACCTTCCCGCTCTGCCCACAGAGGTCACGGCATCCACTGCACGGCTCTGCCGACAGCAGCTTGCCAGACCTGTCACAGGCAGCCACCGCAGCGGGGATAAATCAGGATATTGCTCCCATCACACAGCAGGAACAGCTCAACTCCCAGTTCTCAGCATGACGTCATGGAGGCTTTCCACAATCCCGAGACCTCTGCGCAAAACCCTGGGCAATAAATCCATCCATGCAGCACCACGTATGGATGGACATCATATCTCCATACATCCCTCAACACCCTTTTACTGCCAGGCCCATTTCTTTTTTTTATTGCTATAGAATAAAGTCTTAAAACTCCTGACTTGAATCAAATGAGCTTTTAGTTGAAGATCCAGATCCATGGAAACAGAATTGCATTGTACAATGACAGACACAGTCCACTGCCCAGCAGAGATCCAGAACTGGGATAAACAAGCCCATCAGAGCTCCTCCAGTGAATTACTTGCTCTTGGGAGCTGTTGCTCCCCAGTGACTCTTTGGAGACAACATCTGAACCCACAGAGTTGTGTTTGCAGTTCTGTATTGGCTACAAATCCACTCCTGGCATATATGTTCCCAGTTTCCACCTCCCATATGTGTCACTAGGTCCCAGATCCAGCCTTTCCGGCTGGAGATGAGTCATCTTCATCCTCCTCAATGTGACGGGGATTAGACCCAAGGCATATTAGCAAAGTAGAAGGCTTGCCTTGGACCAGGGCCAATTTCAGCATGTCGATAATTTATAAAAACACACTGCTCTCCAGCCAAGCAAGTTTCAGTTCCTAGATGATTCAGCAGCAGTGCTACAAGGAAATAGGGATGTGAAAAGTCCCTGTAGGAATTTCTGTATAATTCTGCATTGAAATAAAAAGCCCTGACACCAGCAGCAGAATGGAAATTGGGAATTAAGGATCATTCCTTCTGTGCCTGCAGGGACTGCTAAAAGCTGGGAAATTTTTAGTGGAGTTTCAGGGCAGGAGGGAAGAAAGAGCAAAGGCAGAAATCTGGGAGGCGGAAGACCCTGAGGTGGAGAAGGAAGGGAAATACAATTCCTGGTTTTGTTTTGGCCACTTTGCACCAGCTGCAACTCTGTTGTCATTAAAAACATGAAAATCCTGTGGGCAGGTAACAGGAAAATTGGAGTGAGAAACCTCTAAAAACGCATTTTCTGAAGGCAGCCTGGAAAATGGGAAATATAAAGAGTCAGGGACAGCTCCAAGGCCCATCTGAACACTTTGGGTTTTGGATGTGATCCATGTCTACTTTAAAAAAGAATGTGAAAAGAAAACATAAAAGGAAAAGTACCACATAACTGCCCAATGTAAATTAATTCCTGAAAGGGCATGGCGAGCCAAAGATGAATATTTCATCTCCTCTGACCTCTTTCACTTCATTATCCTAATTGTGAGCTTCAAGACCACAGTAGCATTTCTCTGCATGCAAAGTCAGCAGGGATGGGATGGCACGAGGTGTAACAACCCTTCTGAACAGATTCCAGTGGGAGATGGAGTGAAAGGGACTAAGAGCTATAAAACCACTGCAATGGCATGGAATAACTTCAAATGGAGTTACTGGACAAATTCCTGTTTGCTCAGAAACATTTTCCACAAGGGAGTACACCCCCCACTCCCTCCTTTTATCCATTGACTCTAACACCACTTGCCCTGAGATGCCCAGAAGTGCTTTGCAAGGTCAAATGGCCATTTCTGAGCATCCTGAGCCAATGCTGGACCCATACCATGTCATCCAGAGCAGTCTCTTCCCCTCAAGTGATGTTTTCCAGCCTGCTCCTGGCAGAAACCTCACACTCACCTGTGTGCAGCTTCACCCCACAGTTCAGGGACAAGCTCAGCATCCTGTGGGATGCAACCCCAGCACGAACCCAGCCCTGTCTCCCTCCCTGACTTGCTGCATGCCTGCCTGCCTCCATCACAGTTGGTTCTCCCTACAAGCAGCAATTTAATCCTTCTTTTCGTAAAGAAAATCCATTTCTATTTTACTGTGCAGCACAGACCTTACCATCTATCCTTACATCCATGGGAATAATCTCACCATAGGTTCCCTGACAGTCAGGACTGGCTGCTGTACTCAGACTACTGGAATTCCCTGCATTTTAACTTTCGCTGGTTTTAATTGCTGCTCAGCACTGACATTTCCAAAGGATGCTTCTTTGCTCCTTTTGTGTAGAGCCTGTTTGTGCTCTTTGCTTGGTGCTGTCTCTTCCCTGGAGCCCTGGCTAATGAATGCAGCATGCTGATGACCCCTCCATTATAAAGAGTTTCGTATTTTTAAATAAATATGGGATGGTGCCATGATTGTGTGGGTATTTCATCCAGCCTGCAGCACAAGGAGCTGGCACTGACAGTGGCAACCATGGCTTTATTTGTCATTCTGTTGCTTGTTTGCCGTGGAAAGCAAGGGAAGGGGCTGCAATGTAACACAGAACAGAATAACACAGCAGCAGATGTGTTATTCCAAGTGTATCACAAGGAGCTGCTCCCCATCCCAGCACAACAGATGAATGCAATAAAGAGAAAACTTTTGAATTATTTGGTTACTTGAAGCTACAGGGCTTCAATATCATTAGCTGAGCCCCAGAGGAAGGTACATGGGAGGGAATTCTGTTATATTGTGTTTCCACTGTATTGCAACAGAATTAACACATTAGCTTGACATGTAGCTCATATAATTTATTCCTAATTTCAGAGCAAAATTTATCCTAAGCAGTAATATTAAAAACCAAACCTATAGTGACAACAGAAGAGAGAAAGGGAAAAAGCCTGAGATCAGGTCAAATTTTTCAACATGTTAATTAAGTTTTCAGTCCATCAACTTCTGTTGTCCTAATTTCCCTTCTTTCCTTCTGGGTGTATTTGGATTTTTGTTATATGTAGATCATGTGAGTTAGATCTAAATTTGCTTGTCCCTCACAACCACTTCTCAGGCAGTAAAAAGCTCCTAGAAAGTTCACCCAGTGGTACCCGAGGATTGCCTTCACTCCCAGGTGGCATAAAGCCAGGATTGATGCTCCACCACTTCCACTCCCAGCCTACGATTTTACCAAGGCATGGGGTGTGAACAGGGACTGCTGCCAAGGCAGTGATTTACAGCAGTGCAATCCATCCCCATGGACAAGGAGGAGCAGCGATAGCTGATACCAGCTGTTCCCCAAATGTTTCCACTGAGAAGGCAGCTTCTGGGCTTAAAAACCCAGCTTCCAGATTGAAGAAACCTACTTCTCTGGTTGCAAGCTTCCTCCTGCAGCCAGGCATCCTTCAGGCTCATTGTTCTGCTGCCTTCTTGCTAGACCCCTCTCCTTTACACCTGCTTTCCTCAAGGGGGGAAAGTGTGCACAGCCAGACCCAAAAATGTGCCCTCCTGCAATCCACCCAACTCAGATAAGCACCTTTTCCCTGCCAAATAGTCTTCTGAGCTCCAAAGTGCCAAGTCCAAGCCCCATCAGCCTTCCTTCTTACGAGCCCAGCTCACTGGAGAACCAGGCAGCCCATGCACACCATGGTCCTTCGCCATGGAACAGGAACAATTAGACAGCCTCTTGCAAATGGATGGAGAATGGAAGGCCAGGGTTATTTTAAGTGACTCTGCTCTGAGATTAATGAGGAGGCAGTCTGAAGCTATACCCAGCCTCTCGGTTGCTATTTCTGACTCTTTCCTCCCTGCGCAGCTCCTTTCAGCGGTGGCGTCTGCAACAGCACTGTAACAGAGGTGTCTCTACACACCCCAGGCCTCACCACCATATGTGCATTTACCCCTGAAATGGGGAGTGCTGTGCATTAAAACACTACCCTGGCATGGCATGGGCTGTGGCTGTAGATGTTAGGAAGGGCAGAGCAGTTGGGTGTCCTCGGGAGGAGCAGAAAACAGCCAGCAGCTCTCCTGCTACAGTTTCTGGACTTAAAGAGAGGAAAAAATGTGTAACGAAAAGACCCTTTCAAAAAAATCAGCTTTACAGAGATCAAGGTAACACCTGCCTAAGCCTGAGAGCTTGGAGTGCGTGCTGAACTCGGGAGCACAGCAGAGAGGTACAATTACCTAATTGCCTTTAAACTGTGACATTTGTTAAGTGTTTTGCATGGTGCCATGGCCTCTGGAAGAGACATTCCTTGCCCTGAGAATCTCCCCCCACGCCACCCTGCCTGTCAGACTGGCTCCCGTGAGCCAACAGGGTGACAGTCCCTGGGGGGCTCATGGTCCCCACACCGCCTACCTTTCCTTCACTCTCTCCTCTGCTCCCAAGCAGCCAAACACTTGCATTAGTTATGGTTCACTGACTGCCTGAATTTATACATATGTATATAAAATAATCAGAAGTGCCCTATAGATTTAAAATTCCTCTGTGAGACAGGGTGGGCATAAGTGCTATGTTATTAACCACTGGAAAACAAACCTGAGAGTGTTCATTAAGCAGGAGAGCAGCTGGGAAATAAACCATTTCCCCCATCGTTTCTGAACAACTGCAGTTCACAAAACATTAAATTTCTAATTATAAGCCCAGGAAGTTTTAATGTAAAAAAAGTGACTTGTGAAACAAAGTATAGGTTTTTCTGCTCATTAAAATATCCCCCGAGTATAATTTCCTTGCCCTTAATCCTGAACCTTAAGGTTTTCACAGGTAAGTAGGTAATTAACACAAATCTGGTTCAATTACACAGCTCTTGCAGCGTTGCAGGTCTGGCAGCAATGGAGCTGGGTTCTGCTGGATGCTGGGCTCCCCTTTGGGTAACAGCAGCAGGGGCCTGGTTATCCTGTGGGGATGCTGGATCACACACTGGGAAGCTGCATCCTCCCTCAGCTGCATTCAAGGGAAAGGATTTCAGACCAAAATACATGGGAAACAGAGGGCCAAATCTTTGAGGGCTTCAGTTTTCCAGTGAGAAGCAGCAGCATTTACACTCCCGCAGATCTGCCCTAAACACATTATTCTTCTCTCCAAGCAGCACTGACTGCTCTGCGTCACCACAGACGCCAGCGCATGGTAAAAAGGCTCCCTGGCAAGAGAGCTGGTGGTAACACACAGCTCTGGGCTGGCTCAAAGCAGTTGCCTGCTCTGTGGTGCATGTTAGAGAGGAATTCTGTGAAGTTAGCCATGTGGTGGGGAGGAATGAGGTTGTCAGGCAGGTTTGGATGCATGGGGACAACAAATCCCATTGTTTCCACATCCCCCTGAGTGAAACAATTTCTGCAGTGCAGGGGTTAGACTGATCCCTCTTAAATCAGATTGGGAATCTCAATCCTAGAAGCAAGCAAGGCAACCTCAAATAGCCTCAGAAGAGGAGACAGTTCCATTACATCAAGCAAGTCCCCTTTAAAGTACCTTGCACTCAGGGGTGAAGCCCAAGGCATGTTTCATTTTAAAGGCAAGGGCTTTCTGCAATTTGCCCAGCTTTATGCACCTCACCAAGGCCAAGCAAGGCTTAACACCAAGATCATCAGCCTTCCAGCCCTTCTGGCCTGACTGACAGCTGCCTTTCCCTTCACATTTAAGTCCAGGATTTTCTGCATTTATCACAACAAATGCAGTCATACGTGCCACCACAACTGGCACAAGGCAGGCAAAGCTGGAAGCAACTTGCTTTCCATGTGGGAAGCAAATCTCCCACTAATGCACTACAGCCTTCTGACCCTCCAGCCTGGAAACCAGAACATCAGAAGCAGGAAGCACAGCAGGTAGAATCCTCCTTCAGCCCTTAGACTGAATCCAAAGCCCCCTCTGCACATGGTCCATGGCACAGCTCCAGCAGCAGGACCTTCCGTGCAGAGGGACCACACCACCACTGCCTGCCCCAGCTAAGGGGGACTCTGGCTCACCCCTCCTGACCTAGAGGCTTCTTTGCAGGGTCCCAGCCATAGCTGGGCCTTTGCTCAGGGGACTTTGTGATGTTTGTTCCAGACCACCTTGAGTGGAGATATCAGGTCCTCCAGGGCAGCTCCATCACACCAAGCTCTGTGAGAGCAATCCCTGAGTGCTTAACAGCAGCTTTCCTACACACCACTTCCAGTAACCAAGTCATTTCTCCCTCAAGTTTTGGATGAAAAATAAGATGTAAAACCAAATTATCCACTGTTTATGTACATAATTCCCTGTGCATCTGGATAAGAGCATGCCCGTGGCCTCTTTTATGCTGCATCTGATTCTCATTAGGTACTTGTGATTCCTTCTTGATAAAGTTTTATTGCTCTCTTTGACACTCTGAGCTATGGCTGGGCTCTTTATTCTCTGCAACTGCCCTGCTGTGGCCAAGGACTGCCCAGCCCAACCTGATCCACAATAAGCTCTGTCAAATGACAGCCCTGGTGCTTAAGAACTAGAAATAAAGCCAGATCTCTCCAAAGTTAATTTTGTGAATTGGCTGCTGGGGCTTTGCTTACAGTAACTGAGACCAGAGCAGGGGACCAACCAGAGGCAGAGCCTGTGCATGGCCTGGGGCAGCACAACAGCAGAGCAACCTCCCTTTGCACCAGGCCAGGCTCTGAAGGGATTCTTTAGCAGTTAAACTTTGCATGACTCTGTGGGCAACATTCCAAGAAAAGAAATTTTGCAAATATATTTTTCTTTCTCTGAATTACACCACTCCTCATTCTTCCTCTCCATGGACAAAAGCAGATCACAACCTGTTCCTGGGTGAGCAGGTAAGAGACACAAAGGGAATTTGGCTGATTG
Source organism: Aleadryas rufinucha (assembly GCA_013397815.1). NCBI lineage: Eukaryota > Metazoa > Chordata > Aves > Passeriformes > Aleadryas > Aleadryas rufinucha. Next base: position 2,010,041 of record VZTH01002852.1, read on the forward strand.
AGTGTTAAGCCTCATCTTAAGAAATTTCAGTGTTTTTTCTTCAGAATCTTGGTTTGACCAGAGAAATTAATGTTCTGGGATATGCACCCAGAAGTAGACCAATTTCTTTCCTATAATTATTGTCACCTTCAATTGAGGAGAACATTATCAGACATAGCCTTTGATGCATATCAGAAACATCTACCTGGATAGCATTCCTGCTTGTAAAATGCAGATTTACCTTGCAGTAAAAATCTCTGCAGTAATCAGCATCAGAAAGGTTTAACATGCTTAAAGATTTCTTCCACTGACAAAGGAACAGGAGAGCTACAGATTTGCCCTAAATCAGAACTTATTTATTAATTCTTCAGAGTGACAGTTACTCTCATACAAAATCAAAGCCATAATTTCCCACTGCCATTACAGCAATCCCACAAAAACAAATAAACAAGAAACACACAGGAAAAAACCTCACAAAACAACCAAACTCAACAGTTTTTCATGAGCCACTGAGGTATCTTGGCAGCCCTGATTTTCTGGTAGTTTCCTGTAATCAGCTCTTGTGAACAAAGGAGTAGACAGAAGAAGAAGAAAAAAAAGGCAGTTCCTTACCACCTTTATGGCTTAGGGGAGTTGAAATTAAAAAATTTCTAGAAACGTCACCTGGGCCTCCAACATATTGCACAGGAGTCTGAAGTCTCACTCGCATGAGGTCTTTTACCTGCTCCTCCTTTTCCTCCTCAGCGCTTTCCCTGTGCTAAGAGATGAGGTTCTGTGACTCTGTGCTGCCTTTATACCCCTTACCAACAACCAGCCCAGCACCCAGTGGCCAGAATTAACTCCATTAAATTTATAAAGCAATTAGAACTGGGTGAGCAATGCCAAAAAAACCTCAGTGAAAGTCCTCTCAGCTTTTTAAACAAATTCATTCCAGCTGGGTTCATGCTCCTGGTGCATTGGCTTCCCACACGGATCCCAGCATGGGAGGTCAGAGGCAGAAAAGGTTTTGGAAGGGTGAACGTTAAGTGAGAATTAGAAGCTGTATGCAAATCCTGAGCTTAAGTGAGGGCCTGTGCAAACAGGAAACCCTCCCAGGCCACGTGAGTTAAATGGCTAATTAAATCAGCACAAGCATGGGTTCCATGAATGAGCTATGGGTCAGGGACTGGGGGAAAAAGCATTCATGGAACTGATTAATTGAAGGGAGTTGTGATCTGTCTGCAAATAATTCAATTGAGCAATTAGAGCTGTGCAAGGAAATGTTTTTGCACGTGGCAGATTCTGAAATATTTCTCTGTTTTAGCTTAGGACAAAAGAAATAAAAGCTGATAAGTGAAAGAAAATTCAGACAAGGTCCATCCTGAATCTGCTTACATTCGTTTGAAATGTCTCTTGTTTTCTCTCTGGCCTTATTATAATTCTGTTTTATAATTATTTTGCCTTTGAACATCAAGAACATGGTTCAGATTGCATATCTAGAAAGCAATTTCATTTTAAACATCAAAAACATTTCAGAGTGTTAAAAAAGCTTTATCAAAACATCTCTTTTCAAGGTGAAAAAGGCATTTTCAAGAAGTCATTATTATTTTGGGGGGAAAAAATCTCCCAGTTAAAAATCCAGACCCTCTCAATCCTTTATCTGTTGTACATTACTGATCTCTAAGGGCAAGAGCCTTGAAGGAGTTCAAGTTTTCTCAGTTACCTTAAATGATAGAACCCATCAAACAGCATTTATTAACTGTCCAGGTATAGGGAACAGAGTATAACCAAGTGAAGCAGGACAGGAGCATCGTGGTCCATGTCTCTTACATCTCAATCCACAGCTCTTCTTCTAATTATCTTACTGATCTTAAATGAGATATCAGTCAAACCCTCAGCATTTCTCCAAAGGCAAGACTGGGGAGATAAGGTTTCAGTGGACCCTCAAAATGACAATGGGGTGGCTCAGTTCCCATCACAAAAGGCTGTAACTCAAGCAGGGCACAAAGGCAATGAGGCTCCCTGCTCTCTTGGACTAAAAGTGAACAAATGTGCAGTTGGCCCTGGAGGAAGCACGGTGTAAGGACCTGGTCTGACCCCAAACACCCTTTAAAGTTCCCCAAGGGAGGGCCTTGAAGGAGTGTTTAATGTGTAAGTATAAAGTAGGCATTGATTAGGGTTTATTAAGATTTAAGATAACTTTGACATACAAAAGCAAGGAGAGTGAGTTGGTCAATTCACATAATTTGGGAAGTTTCTCTGCCACATCTTAACGACATTTAATCAAATCTTCCACAGGAAATATTTGATTTGGTTGATTGAGTCTCAAGAAATGAAGTTATAAAGTCTGTCTGACTGAGGATGGTGTGCAGCTCACAGTGACAGCCTGTTCAAAGTGACTGGCTCAGGAGTGGGATATGTGACACCCTCTCAAATACCACCTATTAATTATCTAGGTGTTGGGATTAAAAATTACCATAGGAAGAGGGGCACAAGGGTTGCAGTCTGGATCTCACACATCTCCTCAGTCCGGCAACTTTATGCTTTTTGATCCTGTCTCTGTACGATTGCCACATATTTCACTCTGACATGAGTACCTTTGTCAAGGTGATTAGCATTTTTTTATTGCTTCTCTGAAAAAGGTGAATGAGAAAAAGCTTCAGCTAACATTGCCAAAGCCTGAGAAAGGATTACTCATCCTTCATGTCTGGATGCTAAAATTAGTCTCACACGAAAAGGTTGTTGGAGCAAAAAATCCTAAATTTTTAATATGATTTCTCTTAAAAGGCCTTCCACCCCAAGATCTCAAATCAATTTAATTAGAAACTGTAAACTTAATTAGACCTCAGAACAACCCTGTCACTGAGACAAATCTCTGATTAAAGGAGAAGTGTCTATCAGGGGCCAAATTCAGTCCTGGCCAGACTGGCAAAGGCATCAGAAAGACAGAAAAAACAGCTGAAAAAAGGCTGAAACAGAAACTGTCCTTCTAAAACACTGGATAGATGCAACCACCACAGACCAAAGTGTTTTGGAAAGAGCTCCTTGGGGAAAGAATGGCACCCTGGACACCCTGTGCTGCTGCCAGGTGTCCTGGGAGCTTGTAGCAGGATGAGGTGGAGCCTGGGGCATTCCTCCTGAGGACAAGAGGAACGAGCAAACCAAGGTGTCCTCAAGCCCAAGGGCTTCTTCATGTCCCCTGCAGAGCAGTGTCACATGCAGGCTGCACGGTTCATCCCTGAGGTCTGGCCCAGCAGCTCGGTGACACATCACCTGGGCAAAGCAAATAACTCTGCAGAGAACACTGAAATAGCAACATGTCTCAACAGTTGGCAAACTGTTGGAAAGGTGACTTTATTTTGCACTATGCCCAGGGACAAAGGACTGGCAATTTAATGACAGGGAACTGTTTCATTCCTGACTGGCAATAGAGAAACTGGCAGAAGCACCACCTGGCTTTGTGCAGCAAAGAAACAAGGTCAAGGACTTCGCTCATGCCATCTGTGGTGTTTTTACACGGCAATTTATATTACTGTGGGAAGAAGAGGTCTTGTCAGAAATTAAGACCCCCATCATCCAGGAAAAATTCCAGATGAGAGGCAGTGTGTGCCTCAGAGCCATGTGCTCCAGGTCCAGCTCCCCAGAGTCCTCCTCAGGGAAGTACACTCAGTGGGACGCTGGGGGGGCAGCGGATCCCAGATGGACCTGGTGCTGCAAAGACCTTACGGCTCTGCTGAGGAGCCACTGGCGTGGCTGGAGCTCACCAGACGAGGCTGGGGGATAAAGGGGATGCAGATGTAGTGAGGATCCAGCCCACAGGGTAGGAAATGAGATCCAGCTCTGTCACAGCTCCCTGTGGTGGTGTTTTACAGGAATGTACTCCTTTTTCCCTAGCCACCTCTGTACTTCACTGACAGTGTTGTAGCACTAGCTTAAAGCCTTTTGGATGCTATAAGCATCCTCCTGCATGAATTATGCCCTCAGTAAAAAAGCAATTTCCACTCCCAGTTACATCAATTTAGGTCTTCAGACGAAGATTTTGGCTTTGTATCAGTGCCTTTGACAGACACAGGCCCCCTGGGCCCGGTTTGGCTGCGCTTAGACATTTTCAGTGGAGCTGCACTGGGAACATGGATTTTCTCCCATCCTTCAGTTTCCTAAAACCTCAGGTGGTTTGGGGAAAGTTGGTGCTGAAGATGCAAAGAGAGAGGTTGGCAGCAGAAGTGAGGAGCAATTCCCTGTGGCAAGGCAGTGCTGGCTGTCCTTGGAGAGGGGTGCTGGGAGAGGGGACATGGGGCTGGGAGCTCCTCCAGGGAGGGATGGGCTCAAAGGGGGAACAGCATTTTCTGCTGCAACCTCATCCCACTGCTCTGTAACTCTGTCAGTCCCTTCACTTCCTTCACTGTCCTGCTTAGGCTTCTTGTCCTCTCCTTCTTGGNTGACAGGGAACTGTTTCATTCCTGACTGGCAATAGAGAAACTGGCAGAAGCACCACCTGGCTTTGTGCAGCAAAGAAACAAGGTCAAGGACTTCGCTCATGCCATCTGTGGTGTTTTTACACGGCAATTTATATTACTGTGGGAAGAAGAGGTCTTGTCAGAAATTAAGACCCCCATCATCCAGGAAAAATTCCAGATGAGAGGCAGTGTGTGCCTCAGAGCCATGTGCTCCAGGTCCAGCTCCCCAGTCCTCCTCAGGGAAGTACACTCAGTGGGATGCTGGGGGGGCAGTGGATCCCAGATGGACCTGGTGCTGCAAAGACCTTACGGCTCTGCTGAGGAGCCACTGGCGTGGCTGGAGCTCACCAGACGAGGCTGGGGGATAAAGGGGATGCAGATGTAGTGAGGATCCAGCCCACAGGGTAGGAAATGAGATCCAGCTCTGTCACAGCTCCCTGTGGTGGTGTTTTACAGGAATGTACTCCTTTTTCCCTAGCCACCTCTGTACTTCACTGACAGTGTTGTAGCACTAGCTTAAAGCCTTTTGGATGCTATAAGCATCCTCCTGCATGAATTATGCCCTCAGTAAAAAAGCAATTTCCACTCCCAGTTACATCAATTTAGGTCTTCAGACGAAGATTTTGGCTTTGTATCAGTGCCTTTGACAGACACAGGCCCCCTGGGCCCGGTTTGGCTGCGCTTAGACATTTTCAGTGGAGCTGCACTGGGAACATGGATTTTCTCCCATCCTTCAGTTTCCTAAAACCTCAGGTGGTTTGGGGAAAGTTGGTGCTGAAGATGCAAAGAGAGAGGTTGGCAGCAGAAGTGAGGAGCAATTCCCCATGGCAAGGCAGTGCTGGCTGTCCTTGGAGAGGGGTGCTGGGAGAGGGGACATGGGGCTGGGAGCTCCTCCAGGGAGGGATGGGCTCAAAGGGAGAACAGCATTTCCTGCTGCAACCTCATCCCACTGCTCTATAACTCTGTCAGTCCCTTCACTTCCTTCACTGTCCTGCTTAGGCCTCTTGTCCTCTCCTTCTTGGATCTTTAAGATCCCATCCAACTCAAGCTAAGGGGAGATTCTAAGGGAGCTTTTCCCATAGAGGGGATCCAGGTATTTCCTCTGGATATAGAAATCAGGCTCCTTAATGGAAATTCAGCTGCATCCTGTGTAGAAAATAATGTTCACTAGGTAAAGGAAAAGATGTAAACTACAAGCAGAATGAAGGAAGATTTTGCCTTATGGTTTTACGAGGCTGGTTTATGAGATGTGTGTTACTAATGAGATACTTGATGTAGGCAGTTTACTAATGCCAAACTCCCTCAGAAATGGAAAGGAGTTTTGCCTGGGCAACAAGGGTATTAAAATGGCCCCAGAAACTCAGAATATTTGGGACAGAGAGTTAAAAATAAAAAAAAAAAGAAAAGAGGAAAAAAAAGAAAAAGTAAAAGGAAAACCCCCTCTGGATTTAGTGTATAGTCGTTAACAAGGTATCCCACAGGTAGAACATGATTTATTGAAAACTGGAGAAACTGTCCTGGTTTTGCTAGAATGGAGGTTTTTGTTCTGCTCAGGGCACTTTATATGAAACAGATGCACAGTCGATAAATCAGGCTGTCCAGCAGGAAGCACAGGCTGCATTTGCTGTATAAATTATCATGTTCTTTGTAGGTAAATGTTATGGATGAAAACAGGGGTATTTTTGCTTCTTAAAAAACATTGATTATTATTGCTGGAGAAAAGAATTCCTTTGGCGTGTAGGATGCAGTAGCAGAGAGAACAGTCAAGGCAAAACTCACTACAGAAATCACTTTCAGAGTAAGAATTTGATTAAAAGAGGAGACAATGGGAATATTTGGAATTTATGACCAGCAGGACGTTCTACTTTCTCAAGTTCCCCTCGGATTTTTTTCAAATGGCTGCCCCAAAAAAGCAAACACATTCAAGTACTCTGAGCTGATAGGAGCGGCAAATCCATTTGCAAACCCCTTCTTTCTTTTCTTGGCAAGGACATTAATCAGCACTCGGGCAGTCTGCAGCGCGCCATGAGAGCTCCAGTGATGCCGTGAGGAGCCGCGGCGGGGAAAGCAGCAGGACGTGGCAGCCGAAGGAGGAATTGTCTTTGTTTGAGAACTGCTAAAAATATGTATACAAAAAGCTGTAACGTGGGTGGCTTTTAGTCAGAATTTAGAATGCAAAAGGATATTATGGTTTTTCAATAGAACTGGTGAGGAGTGATGCCATGGGAGGGGATTTCCTGGAGTTCGGTTCTTACAAATGATAGACCCGTGAGACACAGAGCAGAAGTTCGCCAACTGCCATTTCTGTGTGGCTGTATTTTCACATGCAGCATTTCCGTGCCTCACTCCCCACAACATTGAAAGTCTGCTAAAAATGGGTGTTGTTTTATTGAAAATGTCAACTACCTAAGCCTAGGCTTAGGTGAAGGCAGCGTTTTCCTGCAGGGAGGCACTGAGGAATTCTCTGAACGGAGCAGAGCCAAGGGCGCATCCCCCCTCACTCCATCCTGGCTCTTTCCTTTTTTTTTTTCTTTTCCATTTAAACTGCATAAGCTGCAGATGAAAAAATATATAAATAGTAATTCTATATATAGTCCCAGGATAAAACTGCAGTTCATTTATGACAGCTGACAAATCTAAAATGAGCAATGTAAGTGCATTACAAAATGATTAAACCTTAAGTTCTCTCGCCCCCAGCTACAGGGCCGCATTAACATTACATTACCCACTGAATAATGCAATTGCTGCAGTTTTATGCCAACACAAAAATATAGCCAAAATAGCCCTTTCCCTTCTGTTTACAGTTTGTGTCTCAAAAGCCATCTTCCTTGTGGCAGATACATCTTCCGCTCACTCGCGTTCGCTCAGAGTCAATAAAACAGGAGTCCTACAGAGCTGAAGTTGGTTAGAAGCATTTTCTTGGGTTTAAGCCACACAAATGGCATGTGTGATGGGCCTAGGCCTCTGCTTGCAGAATTACAGAGGTATAAGACTACATATCCCTGGGGCTGGGGCTGAAATCAATACTGGGTACTTGGGAGAGATGTAATGGATTCAATCTGACCAAAACTTTAATTACAGGTTTCATTATGACACCGACTTTTCTATCTCTGGATCTCGTTGAGGCTAGGCAGAATATGTCAGAGCATTGTGTGACAGAGTGTTGAGTATTCCCATTATTTACCCCTCATCAGGGAAGCAGTTCCCTGCAGCAGGCAGGTCACAGGCAGAAGGGATGGGTGGAAATCCAGTGTCCACTAACCTACCCACCCTTTCCAAGCTGCAGACGTGGCACAGCCACACTGCCTTTGTGATTTACCATCGTCCTGTGATTTCAGGGCTCACTGATAGCTGCTCATTCCTTGCTGCTTCTTGTTGTGGCATGACATGAATGACAAGATGTGAAAAAAATAATATGATGAAGGAAAAAGGAGGCTGGCAGAGAAATTTAGGGTTGTCAGTTTGGTTTTTTTCCCGGCATAAACAGTTTTCTCTGTCTGGGGGACAGCACACTGGGATTTAGGATGCAGGTTTTGAGAATCCAGGAGGTCGGAATGGTCCGTTTGGTCCTGCCTTTGCACATGTGAAGGGCTCTTTCATCTCCCTCCAGGTCACATTCTGCTTTGTGGTACTGGCACCACTGGCACCATGGTCCCCTTCAGCTCAAGAGAGTAATTAATGAGAGCCCCATTAAAATGCAATGATTTTCATCCTTCCTCGCCTGGCACCTTTGGGATTTAGCCAGGAGTTGCCCAGGGCACGTGTTCCATTGAGAAGGCACCTGAACAGTAACTCCAAGGGGAACCTCCCTAAAATAGCATGAGCTCAGATCCTGTAACTAATACCTATTTTCCCAGAAAACTCAAAGCCATGATTGTAATGAAAGCCAGCTATCAGACTTTCTTTTTAAGCAGCCTTAGTTCAGAAGGAAAAGAAACAGCATCATCCCATTACACATGGAAGGTATTTTCTCCGGGGAAAAAAAGAAACCACTCTTCTTTCAAAAAGTACCATTCTGTCAATATTGCTCCTGTTCACAAAGAGGAGCTGTCAGACAATCCAAGCTAAAATTGGCATCACACTAAAACCTCAGTATCAGGACTTGAATGAAACCAAGCTGGAAGCACTCACAGTATTACACTTTCACCCAAAGTTTCCCAACTGCTGATTTGATCTGTGTGGCATCGATTCCTGCTCCCTCTGAAAGACTTGATGGCTTTTTCCTCTGCAGAAGCATGCACAGAAACAAAGAGCAAATGAAGAGCAGGGAGGTTTCTGGGCTCCCCAAATCTCCCTTCCCAGGCAGTTGCCCACAGTTGGTGCCTGCTGGGGAGCTGGCACACGTGGGACTTGGCATGTGCTGGGACTCAGCCCCTCTGCAAAGCATCTCCATCCATTAGCATCCTACAGAGCAGGGATGGAGGTGTCTGAATTACTTAAATGAAGTAGCTGCTCTAGGAGAGAGGGAGAGGAATTTTCTTGTTTGGAGTTATCTGAGTTCATGGAGGAATTGAGGGATTTTTTTCTATATTCAGTCTTAATTATGAAGCTCCATTGGAAACTGTATATTTGTGCTGCCTTTATGGGGTGCTGCCAGCAGCAAACTGCACTCAGGTATGTACCCCAAGCTCCTGCCAAACCAGTGTCTTCCCTTTTGCTCTTTGTTGCCTGTGGCCTGGGGTTGGTACCTTGGGGGCTGCACACACCATACAGCCTTTGCCCATACAGATGCTGGTGCCAAAGCAATTCGTCCTGTGTGATCAAACCAGGAGTGAAATGTAACCCACTTCTACTCCTGCCACATTCAGACATCTCCAGGATGCTCCTCTTCCCTCTGCTGCCTCCAAGAACTCTCTGAGGATCACAGTTTTCCTTCCACTGCTGCTTTCTCCGTGGGTCCCTTCTCTCCTCCCCCTCCTGCTGTGTTCCCTGGTGGGTGCTGGTGCCCAGGGTGCAGAACCACACGAATTGTACCATCACTATTAACATCCTGTGGCCCCCCCAGGAACATGCATTTCTTTCTGTGCTCTCTCTTGCACTGACAAAACTTAGCTGCTGCATAGTGGCACAGTTAATTAAGCTGCTCCCCAATTCCCTCATTACCCACTATTTGCAATATACAATTTGTTTGCCAGCACCTTGGGGTGTTTTTGCTATCATTTACACCATTCACTGGTATGTAAAAGTGACTGTTTATTTATCAAATACAAGTCACAGCTTTTAGGATTGATTAAAAAAGAAAATCCTGGGGTTTTCTCTAATCCTGGCCAGGCCGTGTGCTGAGGGGAGACCTCACTCTGCATGGATCATGGCTGGGTTGTGAATGCCTTGTCTCATGTCAAGGCTATCCTTTTCCATTTGGTTTGAGAGTTTCTTGTTGCTCCTCTTTTGTACTTGCAAATGGAAAGGAAATAACGCAGACATGGTGAGAGCTTTTAAAGACAGAGGGAGAAGGATTTGATAGCCCCATTCAAATAATTCCCCCATCAAAATCCTGTTTTCTGACTCAGAGACAGTCGACATTCAGTCCATCAGATGCAGGTGACTAGCCCATGGGGCCATGAACAGTTCTGTAACAGACTGTGTGTTGGAAAGGGGAGAAAATTCCTCCCAGAACTGTACCAACACTGGTTATACATAGAGCACATTTAAGCACCCCGTGTTTCTGTACCAGCTGCAGTTCTAGACATGTGCAAAGACACCCCACCAGGCTCCTTCTAAATGTGACTTTTAGAAAAAGAATCACAGTAAATCTATCAGGTCAGAATAAGCAGTGATAGTTATGTCAGTTCTTTAATCCAGCTACAGCAACTGGCTCAAGAAAAACCTCCTTTAAATCCCACTGCCTTGCTGCAGGCAGCCAGCAGGAAGCTCTGTTTGGGAGACTGGGGCAGACAGACGGGCACAGCCAGACCAGGAGCTGCACACTGGTGCAGTGTTGGCACTAATGCAATTTAAAGTGGATAAATATGAAAAATAGGTGCATGGATGGCCGAGAAAGAGTAAATCACCAGAGCCAAAGCATGTTTAAAGAATAGGATTTGTAGATATCTCCTGTCTGAAGGATTACATTAAAGTGTGTGATAAGCCATCTAATAAAGCTCACAATAGCACAAAGCACTTACTTCACCATCACAGGAAAGGAGACTGGGAGAAATGAGTCCAGTCTAAACTTCTCTTTACCTTCCCTCAAAGAATAGTATTTTTTAAAAAGCCAGTTTGCTCAGTTATTCCAAATAACCCTGTGCTCTGTCCCTTCTATATCCTATGACTCTATGAACGTGCACTCCAGGTGGGCACAGGTTCACATTCCCAAGTCAGCTGTTGCTGTGATTACCCAGACCAGTTCTGCACCACTGAGCCTTGGTCCCTGTGGGCTGCACCATGCAGGGTGGAGGCACCTGAGAGCATCTTCTGACTTGTGGAACACCTTATATATCCAAGCCAGCTCAGTGGCTTAATGCAGTTGTACTATAGTGTCTGGAAAATTAAAATGCCAGCATGTGTGCCCAGCTAGGAGCCTCTTAATAGAGACTTCTTGCCTTTACCATGATAATGGTGTTAAGTATAATCTGACATACAGCTGCAGAAAAGGTCTTGGAGGAAGCTCAGATGCACAAGTGATGGGAAAAAAAGAAACAAAATACCTTCAATATGGTAATGACTGCCTGGTGATTTTTATATCTGAGGGCAGTTGTGTATTTGCTGCTTATTCTAAGAAATCACATCTCTCCTGAGCTTTCGTTCAGTGTAAGGAGCTCTCGTTCAGCATAAGAAGCCTGCCCGCTCTCCTGCTGGCTTTTATTATATTTGTATTGACTAGAATAATGCTGCCTTGTGGGCAACTTCACTGTGCTGAACTTTGAGAGAGGTTCTCTGAGGATAAGAATGGCTGGTAATAGATACAGGGCTCGCTCAAACCCAGACAGGCAGCGAAGCAGCGCTGCAGCGCTAATCAATTCCGTGGAAAGCTGAAATCCGTCGATGCGAGTGCTGCCCAAACAGCCCAGCATGGATTAAGGGCTCAGCTCCCCATCCTCTCACACCGAGGGGGTTGGCAGTGTTTTGTAGCTCGCTGCCTTTGAACTTCACTCTCACACAAATAACTACACGAGGGGTCTGGTTGTGAAGCATTCATCCTTGTATTGACTGTGGATTTTGGCTTTCAGGCTGCAGTCTGCTCTTTCCCTGCAAAGGCAGGCACGCAGCCTTGGTGTCTGAAGGGTGGGAGGGGAGAGGCAAAGAAAAAGAAGTTGAAAAAGGAATGGAGATTGTGTTTAAGAGCGATGGATGCTGCGTGTGCCCTGAACACACCGGTGCCAGCGGCCAGGGCAGCGCTGCCTCTTTATCTGCAGGGCTGTGCAGCTCAGCAGAATATATTACCTGTAATAATGTGTCTCATATATACAACTGCCTTTCTGGATATGCTTTGAAATGTTTAATGATGTGTGGCTGAAAAGAAATTATATCTTCCTAATGAAATGCAATGGAAGGAGAGCTCGTGCACATTAAGACATCTTGTCTGCGTTGGCAATTAATAACCTGGGAATTAAAACAAAGTATAAAACCTAAGAGTTTTAGCTAAAGCCATGGGACATGAGCAAATGAAACTCAGTCAGGTTTCCACAATGCTTTGCTGTAGTGAAATCCAGATGTCAGGGAACTCCACCTATCAGTTACTAATTTCTTTTAGACTGTGGGCTTCTCAGAGATTTTATGTCCCTCAGCTGTCTTGAAGTTCATACATTCATATAATTATATTGCTATAGATTTTCCTCTCAAGTCAGTGGACATGTTTTAAATTAAAATAATCAAGGGCCAATTGCTGGAGTTACCAAATGTTACAGTGAAGACTAGACTGGACACATCACAAACATTTATTCCAGGACCCAACCTTAGTGGTTCACCAACACTGTGACTCAAATCTTCATGGAGCATCTAAATCAAGTTCACTAATTTTTACAATCACTTTGATAGCCAATTAATGAGTAAAACTCAATGCTTTTTCATAAGGAAATGCATTCCCTTTGGTGACAAGTGACAGAAGATTGTACATTCTCTGAAAAGGAGGCAAGTGGGATTAAAAAGTCTAACCCTAATGCTTGGTTACGATAAATACTCTTTGAGGAAAAAAAACCTAAAACGGTTGAAAATCTGGATTGAATTGGATTGGATTATTCAAACTACCAGACATGAGGAATATTGAAATTCTGCTCTTTAATTTTGCAAGATTCCTTTAGTGGATTCTCCTCATTGTAGAGAAAAATAAAACAGAGGCCAAAATTTATTCAATCTCATAGTCTCCATTTTAAAAATAGAGATCTTGTGATAACCCTTGGCATATTGCTCTTGCATAATTGCAATAAATGAAAAGAAAGACTTCAAGCTTGCAGCAAAGTTCTATTGCACTTCAATATAATGATAAATTGTTTTTCAGTAAGAAGTTCACAGTGTGCCTTGACTAGGCAGAAATATTATTTGCATTCTTCCATAAAGAACTTTAAGTTAAAATCATTAGCCACCTTATATAATTTAAGATGCAAAGAAACCAATATATGATTAAAAGTAGATCACAGGGAAGTGACTGTAAAACTGAATTTTAAATGAATGATTTCAGAAGACTATCTTCATCTCCCATGCCTTGTGGTATGCATTTCACCCTCCCTAAAGATTTAATAAAAGCATTACTCTGTCAGCACTTGGTAAATATTAAAATAATAATACATGCCATAATTACTTTCCAGACATTACTAACGTGTTCCGATCTGCACAAAGCTTGACTCTCAAGTTACACCAAAACTTTAAAGAGAAGGAAAGTGGTTTCCTGTTCCTACACCATTTACAGGAGGGGCCAGGTTAGTAAAAAGGCTTTGTACCGAGGTGGGTCCTTGTCCTCATCCCAGGAGGCAGATCAAGGCATGAACCAAGGGGTTGGTGCGCACTTGACTTCTGCTGGTTTCTGCCTCCCACGGCTGGAGGGGACCCCGCCCCAGCCAGAAACAAGCAGCTGCATGTATAGATCTAGCAGGGGTTGTTTGTTTAGGGACAAAAATGCTCACTATAGAAAGAGAATGGCCCATCATCTCAGCAGAGGGACCTCTGGAGAGGCTCTCCAGGCTGAGTCCTTGAGCTGGCTGCTGCTGGAGTGTGGTGCTGTGCTGGGGAGGGCAGGGTGAGCTCATGGAGAGGGGATTTTGGGAGACATGAGCAGTCGGAAGAGGAATGGTTTGTGGCACTGCTGTTTATCAGGGCCCATCACCACAGGCACATGGACCAGCGACTAATTGGTCAGCCAGGGTGTATCAGGCAGTTTCCTGATTTCACATTTGTGTCCTGTTGTCATGCTGTAGGAGACAGAAACTAAAAGTGGGAGAAGAGATGATGATGCCCTTGGTGAACAGGAAAAGGTTTCAGTGTCGTGGCTGCTGCAGACTCCGGGGTCAGCAGCCCCTGGACACGCACAGGCTGTGCTGCTGCACACACCTGGCACGGTGACACGGACCCACAGCCACTCCTCCTCTGATACATCCCAACCACCTGGGGCACACTTTGGGAACGGTACCAAAAAGCCCAGCCTGCACAACTTCTGCAGGGAGGTGTTAGTAGACTAATGTTCTGTAATACCCAAGGGGCTGAGAAAAGTATTTCTTCTGATTTCTTTTTTAAGCTACATAGTATTTCCACACCATTGCCTGGGACATTTGCGATAGAAATTGAAGCACATTTAGATTTAGTATTTTGGTCTAAAACCAGAGATAAGTGAAAATGGTTTCTCATGCTGCTCTGTTGCATTGCAGATCTGCAGATGGGACTGCCACGTCCATTGAGGCCTCATGGGCAAGGGAAGGCAAGGGAGGGGTTCCGTGGTGGGAGGCAGGAACTGGGCTGGAACACACATACAAAATGACCCAGAGATGAGAAGGCACCAAAAAGGCCTTTTTGCCTATTGGGCTGCATAGAACCTTGAGCATTGTCATCCCTTTTCATCCAGGATCCTTAACTGGAGACAGAGAGCTCTCAATATGATAAGCTTGTGGGACTGACCTGCAGAGTCCCACATTAGACAGCTCTGTGCCCGTGGATTTACACCCTGGTGACATGGGGATGGGATGAGGAGAGGGGTCAGTGCAAGGGACTGTGTGAGCTGTCTCTCCTAGGAAGAACTACCTCTCTGGGTGTCCCAGAGGAATGGAGGTGTTATTCCTCAGTGCCTCACTCTTGCTTTTGTTTGAAACATGCACTTACACAGCCAAAGAAAGGAATTGCTCACTCTGCCAACCTGTCTGAGCAATCTGCTCTTTAATTTTGATAACATTATCTTATGTTCGGTACCTAATGCAGGATGATTTCGTATCTTAAAAGATTTTATAAAAACGTGTGTGTGAGTTTATGACAATTGTAATAAAACAATAGATCTAATGGGAAGAAAAGCTAACACATTTGCAATTCCCTTTCCCGTAATATGCAGTAATTCAGCAATTCTGTCATGAGATAAGAATTACTTTGACAAGAATTTTCTTTTAATAGCTCTGTCTGAAACAGAGTAAATTTCTTTCCTAGTCATTACAGCTTCTGGCCTGCAGTAAATGTCTGAAGACTGAGTAAAACTGTAAAGGCAGCAGCCTGCCATCACCCACATAAGCAATGCACACACCACCATTGCTCCAGAGGGTTTGAAAAGCATTTCACATCCTTGACTGTTTAAATGAAGGCATTGAAAGACTTGGAAATGTTAGTGCTCTCAAGGAATCGTTAATTAATTTTGCTGATTTATGCCTTACATTAAGCATGGGAGCATGAGGCTGAAGTGAAGAGTACACATTTAGAGAGAGATCAAAACCATTTACTTGTAGGAGGCACATGGACAAAAAATAACATGTACAGTCAATAAAGCTGAGGAACTATGGCTGTCAGGCCTGAAGGGTTAGACTGGGAACCTGGTGTGACATCTGATGCATTTCTTAATATGAGTTAATGCTAGGAAAGCAGCATGGACAGCTCCACCCAAAGCCAGTCCCATGTCAATATCTGGGTCTGCAGTAACAAACCTGTGCTGATGGCAGGAACTGGCTGAAGCCCCCACCAGAGCTCTAAGGAACAGGCAGTTGTGTGAAATGTGGCTCCTGAACAAGGTAAGGGATCTCACTGGCTTTGTTTGACCTTAGAGCTTCCAGCGGCAGCTTCTTCAGCTTGTTGTTGTTGGACCTGTCACAGCTAAGGTAAGCTTCCATTCTCCAAGTGCCTACAGCTCCTCAGCCCTTTTCAGTCCAAAGATTACTTTGGGAATGCCTACCAAGCTGCTGGGTGAAAGTCTGACCCAGCAGGTTTTTCAAAATCCAGGAGTTTATTCCTCATCTGCACCACACACTGTGGCTCCGTGTCCTCGCTGTGGCCACCCAGCCTTCCTTCATGGGTTTCTAATGGCATCCTTGGCACCAGATACCCAACACCACACAGCTCCCTGCTCCTTATCCCCTCTCTCAGGAAAGTAACTCACATGCAAAGTATGACAAGTGAATCTGTAAATCTCTAAAGGTCGCACAGGGAAAGCACTTTCAATCGAAAAGTGTCTGGAAGAGTTTCAGTTCCATCGAGTATGATGCATGACCAGAAATATCTGCAGTAAGGCACAGAATATGTCCACAGGTAGCTTGGATTTTGTAGTCCTTGCTCTGAAAAGACAAGACTGCAAAATTGAGCTGAAAGCAGGAATTCCCTGTGTTACCCCCAGGTTTGAGCAGCTCTGTGACCATGTACAGGCCCTGGCACACACCTGGGTATGGGGCTGGTTAAAATGGCATTTTACACCAGCAACTAATTGTGCTTAATGTTTAGCAGAAAGAGCACAGCAGTCTCAGCAGATGTCTTATCCAATTGATTCTTAGCAAGTTCCTCTCTTTTTTCTGCTCCTGAGTGAACATTGGTTTCATTGCAGCATCTAAATGTGATGGGTATTTTTAGATCTATAATTTATCACATGGAGCTAATGAGGCTGCTTTTATTCTATCCAATACAACACACGAATAAGAGCACCAAACTTTCCCAGACCCTGCTGGGACAGCAAGCAAGACCACAGGCCTCCTTTCCTATGGAACTGCCTAATTTTAAATCAGTTATTTTAGCTTACTACAAAGATTTACAGCTTTTACTTTGGCATTCAACAGACATGCACAATCCAGTTTTCAGCCCCAATCTCCAAATAAAGTGGATTAAAGCCTGAAACTGTTGCTCCCTTTTGAAGACAGAAGGAGAGCCATCGCCCTGCAGTAAATACTCTTCATCATTTTCTTTGAAACACTGAGCAAAAAATACAACTTTATATCCTAGCCAACACATATTAAACATTTGTAACTGAAAAAATAATGCAAGCAATCAACATCGCTTTGTCTAAGTCAACCCCATTTCTTTAGTGTTTGTGATAGTAAGAAAAAAAATTGAGAGCACATGAAATTCCTTGAAATTTAGGAGCCTGGGCTAGCTACAGCTCTGCAGGATGATGGTCTGCACAGGTGGCAGACAACAAGCACAGGTGTAAGCAGCCCTTTTTTAGGGCATTGGGTTTGGAAAAAATGGAAATGGCAATTTCTTTACTCCAGGTGCTAAAGCAGATTATTATGTCTTCTGTTGTCTTATGAAGAAGAATAAAATGGGCATTTTTGAAGTAAAGTGATGTCCAAGCTGGCATAAAACAGTTCATTGCCCATGAGCAGCCTTTAAAAGCAAAAATCCTTACAGGAGACAAAACATCTGCAATGTCCTAAGGCTGGCTGAGATCAGGAAATGAAGGGAGCTCTCAAGGAAGGCTTTTTGCAGGCAGCATAATGCCTTTCCAGTGCCTAGGACATCACTCCAGACCAGTCCAAAACATAACCCAGACCACGGTGTGTCCATCCAAGGAGGTGCATCTCATCCAAAACGGGCACAAGCTCTGCAGCACTTCTGAACTGGACCAAAGGTCTACAAATAGGAATAAAGTGTCTCTGACCTGGATGGGAGGCTAGGAACAACACCTTCAGGGAGAAATGGTCGCCTTGGGCTCCTGTAGCTGCCTGGAATGCCCATAGCTCCTCCAGTCTCCCCTGGGGAGCTGTGACCATCACCCCACAGCCTTGGTGAGGCTGCTGGCAGCCCCTGCAGCCCCAGCAGCCTCCAAGACCCCCTTACCTCTGCCAGAGCTCAGACTAAGGCTGAGCCAAAAGGAAAAGTGCTGAGACAGGGTGACCTAAAACCAGTCTAACCACTCTGCTCTCAGAGCTGGGCTGAGAGCAGCTGGGTTAGACCAGAGAACTTGACCCGTCATGTTTTACTGCATAACCCGACATGGGATGAGAAAGCAGCTGCCTCTGCTGCTGCCCGGCAGAGAGAGAAAAGAGGACACAGCCTAACCTTTGCAAAACACAACTCTTTATCACACAACTGCTGGGGAAACCAGCCTGGCAAATACAGAGCTGCTTGAAATGGCAAAGGCAAGCATGTGGCCAGGACACACTACGGGAGAGGGAAAAAAGGAAATCCCAAAGTTCAGAAGGAGGAGCCGAGCTCAGCTATGCCCACCACGATGACAGAATGGCATTTGCTGAGCTGCAAGGTGGCTCTACTTGTGGTGCAAGTGGCCAAGGGCATTTGTTTGTCTCCCCCATACCACAAAATTGTTCCATGCCCACTAGAAAGTGTTCCTTGTTTACAGCCAAAGCAAAGATATTCGTTAAAAAACAAAAGTAGCCCAAACACTGTACTGAATTTAATAGTCACAGAAGCCCCCAAACACTCCTGGGCATGTATTTCATTGATCCAAAAGCTTAAGGTTCAAGGAGTTAATTTACTAAAAAGTCAATAAAACGAATCCACGTGATATTTCCAAAACCAGAAGAATTTCTTCATTTAAATTAGGCCCATTCATTTTCCTGAGGACCATGAGAAATATATTTTTTAAGTACAACATCTGTTATCTCTAACTAGGACTGCAGTTACTCAGCAGTCCTACAAACCAGAACATATATTTTTCTGTCTTTAATTGCTGTTTAGTTTTCTGCATTATTAATGATCAGTATAAAGTGTCCAAATATGCCTCCAAAAAAATACTGCCTTTAGCTGAAGGACTGAGAAGTTTGTGTTCATGCAGGCAATGATTTGTGCCCACCAAGTAATGTGTTAGATTAGCAACTTCAGTAGCACAGCGTTCAATCTGCTCGATCAGAAAAGTGTTTGTAGCATTTAAAGGCTACCCTTGATTATTATCTTAGCTGAAATACACATTTTTATGGCTAAACTTGAGCTGACATCCTGGTCTAATAAAACTTCCTGACAATCGATAGCAGTTAGCAGAATTTGCCGCTCTCACAACTGATGTAACAATTGTCTCTTGGTCTGTTAACTCTTCTGCATGTCTAAACACCTTTCTCTGTCTCTTCCTGGTGACAGAGTGTGACATGAGCTGTTCAGCAGCTTTGCTGACACCGAACCTCTTCACCAAATGAGTGCCCCAGCCCTGGATTCATGTGGTACCAACACAGGGCTCGGAGGGCTCATTGTTCCCCCATCCTGAAGGGCAGTGCCACAATGGGTCATTGCCAGCTCTGTGTCCCTGAGCTCCTCCTGCTCCCATATTTCTGGCCTGTCTGGACTCCAGCCTCAGAGTTAGAGAATCGTGGAGAAGCTTGGGTTGGAAGGCATTTTAAAAATCACCTCGTTTCAACCCCTCTGCCATGGGCAGAAAGGCAACTCACTAGGTCAGGCTGCTCAGGGCCTCATCCAGCCTGACCTTGAACTGTTCCAGGGGTGTGGAATTGTTCAGCCTCCAGAGAGGCTGCTGCAGCTCTCCAAACTGGTGCGCAGTAAATCAGTTCCTGAGGCATAATTCATGAATATAAGCGGGGCCATTACTTTTCGGATCCCAATTTATTTTGAAAATCTTCATCCCAGTTTCAGACCAATGCAGTAAACAACTCTAAGTGCACAAAACTAAAGATCCAACCTGTTTTCTGCCTTGCATCTCTCAAAGCAGTCAATAAGCACACGGCTTACTGGGATCAGTGGCCAAGAGCTGGAGGAGGACACGTGGGCAGGCACTGCAGTCACTCAGCTCTTTGCTAAAGGGTTTTTCTTTCTCCAGGAGAACAGAACCCCTGCAGAGGCAAGCTGCAAGCTCTCCCCTGGGCTCCTGTGGATATTTCATGTGATAGCTGAAGGATATCTAATAAAATGACCAAACTCTGAAACAATGCAAACAAACATCAGCTGCAAATTGATCCGAAACCTCTGCTCGTTCTCTGATCTGTTACTGACACAAACCTTCTTCCTCAGGCAGGGAAGAAGAAATGGAGGTTACTAATTTGCTCCTGACAGAAAGCAGGACCCAGCTTCTTGAAGATTATGGGAAAAAATAAATACAACAAAATGTTTCCTAGATGAAAGATTTGAATTATTTTATGCTCGTTAATTGCTTTTCATATCTAGCACACACTGTCATTTCCAGATGAGCGCAGTCAGAGACATATAAAGCAGAGAAAACTTTGCAAGCTCTTTTTGGCTTCAGTGGGTGCCTGTTGTTTACCCAAAGGTCTGAATTCAGCCAGTGGATTACTGCTTTTATTTCATTCATGTTCTCAGAACTTGCTCTGTAAAGAGAAATGCAAAGTCATGTGCACTGGTATATCCATGCACGTGCACGAAGAAGAAACTAAGAGTTGTTACTCCATTTTACATTATGCTCTGCTGTACAGCATAAGTGGCTGGGCCCACATTGCAGGGATTTTTTGTCATTCATGTGCTACCCATTACACTGAGGTTTGTGGAAAGTTTCCTTGAAATTGGTGGCATGGCAAACTACCCTGTTCAGGATAGACATAAGAGCATTTAGCTCCTTATGGAGCTGGAACAGGAACCAGTGACCAAAGGTTACACATGAGGCAGGAAGGCAACTGTGTGAGCAGAGATCTGCCAGGCACCTCTCATCTGCATGTGAGAGAGCACACAGGTAATATCACAGCTGGGAAAAAATGGAAAGATGGAAGGTTTGGGCAGTGTGTGTGCTAGAAAGAGGCTTACAACTGCTAGCAGACAGTGCTTTCTGGTGTTTGAAACATGTGGGAGTAAAGGGAGGTGTAAGTCTGCATTAATTCCTTTATTTATATAAATATATATCAGCAGGATATTTGGCATGCTTCCTTGTCCAGACAGCCTGATGCCCATAGCCTCTGTACTCCCCATGATCAGAAGAGCAGCTCTGGATGATCCCATTTCTCCCCTTTGAAAATGGGGGAAGGAGGGGGAGAGGAAAGAGTATTTGGAGAGGGCTTTATACATGAAATTGTTACTCAGCCCTTGGTCCCGAGGGAGAGAAATGCCTTACTTGGCATGTAAAGGTAATGGAAACAAGGACTAAATGAGAAGAAAACACCACACAGTTTATTAATTTAGGCTTCTGGAAATTAGTTTGCTGAATTTAAGGACTAAGTACAGGTGTTAAGCCCAGCCAATCCCACAAATTACATGCTCTCCCTTACATACATAATCACTGTCTATTTAGGGTTTCCCCATATTGCCTGCTATTATGGTATCTAGGCAATGATTCTCATGCTACTAACTTGATACCTATTTTTACCCTCCTGCTAAAGTACTAACTAGTACTGCTGTAGTCTGTCCTGAAGTTATTTCCTAATGTTACTGTAGGAACAAACATAAAACTTGATGCATTTTTCTCCAAAGGTTAATATCATATGTTTCTGATTGAGAAAGGAAAAAAATAATTTCCTTACAGGGTGGATTTTGTTATGTCTCTTACCTATTGTACAGGCAATACATTTTGGAGGAGGCGAAAACACTTAGAGGATTAGGGTCAGGACCAAGACCCCACGTTACTGTGTAAAACCCAGCTAGGGGAGTTGTTTCAGAAAGCTACTCTTGAAACTGAGACAATTTGGTGGTTTCTGTCCATATTCCTGCGGGCAGGTGTCCACATTGCAGGTGACTGCACCAGTGAAGAAGTCAGAGATGGAGATGACGACAGGTACCAGATTACCCAGAGGGACAGCCTATCCCAAAGTGTACAAACAAAGCTTTCCTTACTTTTTTCCCTTCTGTTTGGGCAGAGGATAGATTTTCAGTCTGCCTGGAGGTAGGTAGATATATCCATCAGGAACACTCTTCCAGCTTTGCAACTGAAGTGCATCTGACTCTGCCCAACCTCACAGATGTTTCACAGGGAAATGTGCTGTGCTCTGATACTGCTACATGAATCAGCCAGTGCTTCTTTTTGGTATGCTCTAAACTGCATGGTCAAGCATGGCTCTTAATAGCTAAACGATGATTCATTTATGATGGCACCAGGACAACCCAAGCGAGTTTTTACCTTTTATCCTCAGTGTAATGCGCTCCGTGTATTCCAGTTTCAGCAAGGTCTGAGCAAATTCAATAATCAGACCAGAATGCAGAACTTTTTATGCACAGATCTAAACCCAATTGCTACTAAAATTTTAATGACACCAGCCTTTTGCATTAACTGTACAACAAGAAGTACAAGGTTGCCTCAGGTCTGGGGTATTTGCTCTGCACTGGACATAAAGGGCTTTAGTCTCAGGTTATGGAATCCCACATAATTCTGCGTGCTTTAACAGCTGCAAGAGGAGATGGAGAGACTCAGAGGGTCTCCAGTTGGGGCTGGGGATGAGTGAGCTGCAGTGCCCTTCTTGTCCCCAGCTGCTCAGCCCCATTAAAACTAAACTCAGACACATTAAGTACATTCCCAATATTGCTTTTCTGTGTAAGCAAACACAAGCAGGGAGAGAGGTTGTGTGATGGGAAGTGGGACACAAGACAATCTTGTAGAGAAGATGTTGTCTGTGATACAAAAAGAGGTAGGGAATGCTTGAGTTATACAAACATTCCTAAAATAACAGGAAAATTTTAGCAGATGTTTCCTCCATCTAATTTTCCCCCTTTCTCCTCTTTTTGTGTGTGGCTTTGCAGATCTCTCTGCTTTCTAAAAACTCCTTTTGTATGAAGGGCCCACATTAAAATGTCAGGCTTTATTTTTCCAAAAGACAACTGCCAGATATGAAACCCTAAATGCTACTTTCAGAGCCAGCCAAGGATCTCCTGGGAACCACTGGGAATCCCACCCCTATTTCTGATTAGGTTTTCATCAGCAGTGTAGGAGCCAAACTCTCAGTTGCCTGAAGGCTTTCATCTCAATGAAAATCAGACTCGGAGGAGCTCTAAGGTATCAAATCATATTTACTGTCTCTGTTAGTTATTGGCAAGGCATCTGGAAATACCTTGGGATGAGTGTTTTGATTAGAATATGATCATAACTTTATAAAACACAGATAAAAATGATCTCATTTTTTGAGCCAAGAACTCAACAGACTTGAGGAAGGAATAACTTTTAGCAGCACTTTCTATAAGGAGCTTTAGAAAGGATCAAAATCCACAGCTGAGAAGAGCGAGGCGATCCCTGACAATTTAGGATTGGAACAAGGACTTTTGTCAGCTCAGTACTCAGCACCCTCCTAGCACAACTTGCTTGAGCACCCTCTAATGCTCTTGGTCACAGCTGGAGCTGGCACAGAATCCATAGAATCTCCTGAGGTGGAAGGGAACCACAAGGATTATGGAGTCAAGCTCCTGGCCCTGCACAGAGCAACCTCAAGAATCACACCATGTGCCTGTCCAAATGCTAACAACACAAATGGATGGTAGACAAATCTACACTGTTATGGAGAGCAGGACATCATTTGTTCCTGTGGATCTCAGTGGCAGCAGTGGGTCAGCCTGGCCCTAGGAAGTTCCACCCTGAAACCCCCTTTCAGTGAGCAGGCACAGTGAACATGGTATGTATATGTGTGTGTGTGTGCATACGTGTGTATATATATAGATATACACACTAATATATATATTCAACCATGTAATGGTGGCTGGGGTAAGGGAATAAGCAATAAAGAGCCATAAAACGAGGGGTATTTTAGGGTGGCAGGTTATGGCAGAAGGGCTGAAACACACAGCTCCTCCTTGGGTGCACCCCTGGCTCTTCCCTGGGCTTCCCCCCTTTACCTGCTCTACTCACAGCTCCTTCCAGCAAAAGCTGTCTCAGTTTCCTGCTCTCACAGCAGAAAGGCTCCTTAATCTCACCCTTTATTAAAAGCAGCACACAGAGAAAAGCCTAATAAATGACAGATGATGAAAACACCCTGCCTGGTTACCAAGGGTACTTCCCACCCCACTTGCAGGGACACACCTCCGAAAGGGTCCCGTTTTCCAACTTGCATTTTTCATGTGCCATCCTTGGACTCTGGAGATGTTTCATTAACGGTTGGACTCGATGATCTTACAGGTCTTTTCTAACCTAAGTTATTGTGTGATTTTTCTTTGGAGGGAAGAAGCGGTGGGAAGCCGGGAAGGGTCTCCTGCCAGCCCGGGCAGCCTGCGGGTGCCTTTGCCCTCTGCTGGATAAAGCCAGACCTGCTGATTTTGTCCTGATAGCAGGTCTTTTTGCCAAGGGGAACATCATATTTAGAAAACAGTTCAGCCCAATGAATATTTTCAAACCTACTACCTTACTCTGTTGAGGCAGCTGCAAATTTGCATTCAAGGTTGGAACAGGCTGGGAAGGAGCGGGTCTAGGAGCACGGATGGAAGTTAAGGGAGTGGGAGGCACAGACACTGCATTGCACAATGCAAAAAAAGAGAAAAAAAAGGAAGAGAAAAGGCAGGCTGTGTCTGCTGTCCTTTATTGTGACCGCCCTTGTTTCTTTGCAACCTAATACACTCACAGCAATTTCAGGTGAGCCTATCAAGGTGGCAAATCCAAAGTATATTTGAGTTATTGATTCAAATAAAGCAACTCAAATGCATCTTACTTTGAAACCTATTTGCAGTAACAGGATGTGCCATCTGCTTCTTGCAATGGTACAAGCCAGAGACTTCAGTTCCAGAGACATATGGAAAATGTAAAGGGCTTTATTCATTTTTTGGATGTGAAGCTTCAGGAGCAGAGGCCATCGCCTTCAAAATCCCACCAGGGATGAGGTGCTGGGATCTCCTGTGTGACAGCCCTCACTGGCTGGCCCTGGCTGGAATCCTGCTGAGGGTGGGCATGGGGGAGAGGGTGCCAGGGCTGTCTGAAACCACCTGGTGGCTTGACAGGGGCAGGAGACCACAGACAAGGACTTCAGCCATTCGAGGTCGTGCCAGTATTTTGGGGAACCATTACATGACCCAGTGCCTGGGAACAGCATTGGAAGTTTAAGAAGAAGTTTTGGATGGGAAATAACTCCCAGAGGCAGAAGCATTCTCCTTCTCCTTGAACACATTGGCCAAGCCTACCCTGTGGTTTTGGCTGGATGTGGAGGGGAGGACTGGTTCCCCTGGTCAGGTTCCCCCGGTGGCAGCAAACACCTCTGGGTCTGTCCCTCACACGGGCTCTGACCGGCTGACATCCCTCTCTACCATGAATCCCCCAGAGGAAAGAGAAATGCACTGACACCAACGGGCAGTTTGCAGCTCAAAATAAGACCAGGTTCCTGCTTCAAATAACATCAGGGACTATTCATAATACAGCCACCAACTATTTCACCCCTGTCATTTACGGTTTTAAAGACCTTGCTTAATTTTGGTTCCAATCCAACAAGTTCCTGAAGGGTAAACAAGGTCAGAGGAGGGTAAATGGTTTGTCAAAGGTCACCCATAGTGGCACTCACACAGTGACAGACAAAACAAAGTGATTCAGACCACCCGTGTGCCCCCACCAAAAGAAAACTGCAGGGATTGTGTTTTCTTATCATTCATCAGTTCAAAAAGATATAAACACGAGCACATCCACAGTATCATCTCCTTTGACTGATTCCAGCCCAGTGCCATTTCAAACAGCTGCAGTGTGAAATCCAGTTATGTCATATTGGCTGTACTGCACTGAAAAGACAATAACATTAACTTTTATTGTAACAAACAGCCTTAATTAAAATTGCAAAATAAATACATAGTCATGCAGCCTTTTTCCATGTTGGAGCTTGGCATTAATCGTTATTATTGTTATTAAGTGTTAAGAGATGAGAATATTTTGATGAATAATAGTGCATACCCAATCAATGAATATTTAAAATATATGTTTCCAAAAGGCAGTGGCACGAACACATGACTTGTGAGCTCTGAGGCTGTTATGGCCAGATAGATAAATGCCAGTAATTCATCATGTGCTGTGGGGATTAGAGAGATCAGCAGGAATACTTTTCATAACTCTGTGGCAAGCAGGCAGCAGCGATGTGCCTGGTCCATATCCCAATCTCTGCTCCCATACTTCATCCTCAGAGACACAAGGCGAAGCTTAAAGATAAATCAACCCTGCAACTTTGCTGTCTGTTCTTGGGCACTCACAATAACTGTTTCACAGTAAGTAAAACCAGAAATAAATTCTACATTCTTTTTCCTGGTGCACAAAAGAGATGAAATCTTGGAGAGTTTCAGCTTTCCTTATTATTTCACTGATTTACAACTGGAAAAATGGGAATTTATATCCATTTAAGTTTGATTTACTGTTAGGAACCAGCCCTAAACTGAAGTCAAAGATCTCGAAAATGGAAGTTCAGACAGTCCATGCTCGGGGTCTTGCTCAGGACTGAAAAGATTCTCCAGTTCATACATCTGGAGGCCCTGAGGTACCATCACTGTCACCCAGCTCAGGCTGTCATGTAACAAGACCTCTGAAATCTACCCAGCACTTCCCACATTTAATCCAGGAATTTGTGATTGATGGAGAGGATGTCTAAGAGAAAGAAGCCCACCTTAACTCAGAGACTACAGTGAACACAGAATTTGCCACATCCCTTCGTGAAGGGATGTCCTAGAGCTGAGTTACCTGTTAATTTACCACATCCATTGAAAATGGTTTGAGTGATTGGCTAAGTGGGTAGTAAAAAATCAGACTTATTTTAGGGCAAGCTTTGCTCAGCTGAACACCCTTGCTGTCCTTAAGGTCTGATTTCAATCCCCAGCTCTGCCCCAGCCATCCTCTGTCACCTTGGGCAAATAACTCCCTCCCTCTGCTGCCCTCTGCCCCAACAACACATCCTTTGTTTGCCTTGTCTGGTTCCATCAGAGCCCTCTTCCAGCTGAGGATTTTCCTGCAGATACATGGCCCTCACATGCTAGCAATTTGCTATCAACCATGACTTATATTTGCTATACAAATATTTAATAACAATTTAAATGCTGGACTTGATGCTGGACTTAATCTCACCAATAGGCTGGATCAAATCCACCCAGCTGTGAGATAACTCAAATTTGATATGTTAGTTCAGAATTGTTTCTTCATCTTTTACAAATAGAAATAATATATCAATTACCATATGTTTGCATTCAAAATTATTATCATTTCAGTTAACTAATTCAAGAGCCAGCCCTCTGAGTGTTACAGCACATCCTCTTAAAGGGCTGAGAGGTGGCTGTAAGCCCTATTAGCTCCACCAAAATACTCACTGGCACTTTCCCAGCCCGTAATGGTAAGAGCAGGAGTCATATGAGGACTTTACTGTGCACACCCAGCATGTCTAAATTCCCATGTTGCCCATAGTTTACACCAAAAATACACAACCTTGGCATGGGAAAGTAAATAACTCTCCTGCAGCCTCTCAGTGCATTTTCTGTGTATTTTTGCCTGCACCCAGGACTCTGTCCAGGGCTTCACCTCACATTGCAGCTGGGCTCTCACACTCCAGGTTCAGAGCACTGTGCCCTGTGGTGAGTGGTGGCATGGAGAGCAGGTGACCTGCAGACCTTTCCAAACCAGACACCAGACACACATTGCTCAGCTGCTCCTGTGTGTGCAGAGGATTTCCCTGAATTACAGAGGGGTCACTCTGAGTTCAGTGCTTGTAGGACACAGCTGGAGATGAGGAGCAAGACCCCAGACCCGAGGGTCCAGGCTGCACAGATGTCCTCACTCTGCCCTCATGCACAACCAGCACACACTGGCTGGTGAGAACATCTCTTTTTCCAGCTCTCTGCCCTTCCTGCTCAGCAGTGAACTTTCTCCACACACGGAGCTCTATTTAAGGTACAAATAGGATGTTATCCTTTCCCCCTCTTCCTTCTCTCATAGTCTATTTGGCAGTGCAGTATTGTCACTCCAACACTTGTGCAGCTGAGTCAGGCTACGAGTGTGCTCGTGCACATCAGCCCAAGAGAGCCCCTCAGCTGCAGCATCATGGCAGCTGTACCACTGCTGCTGTACAATTGCTTTAATTAAAGCTGTACAGCTTTAATGCTGTACCATTGCCTGTCCCTTTGAGGAGGGATTAAATCACCTCATACAAGGGACAGTCTGACCTGGCCAATGAGAGTCCTAAAAAAATGGCTAAACGTACTCCTAATGCAGAATGTGTCTCTCAGTGAGAAGCTCCACTGCCTGAAAACGGTGATTCACAGTGAAGTTAAAGTCACTATGCATTCTATCCTCCCTTGTACCAGTTAATATGAAGCAGTTACACTGATGAATCTCACCAAGAATCTCCTAGCTGTGATGTAAATCAGTGGAGCTCCACTGAAGTGATGGAACTCTACGTATTTATATCAGTTGTGGAGCCAGCCCTATTTATATTTTCTAGAGAAATAGCAGAAATTCAGACAAGGAAGCATGGTCTAAATGACTGAACTAGAACAAAACCCAAAAATGCAGAGGGTACAGAAAGCATGAAACAAAAAAAAAATCTCTCTCCTTATGGTTCTGATACCTTTTGATCCTGTCAGCTCATTTCCATTAATTTATAACAACGACACTCTACACTCACAGGAATTTTGCCACAGACATCACTGTGGTCAACTCAGCATGATCAAGCCTAAGCAGGAAATAACAAATCCAACTAAATCACACCTACAATTTTCTTATGGGATCTATGTATGTATTTTACCTACCACAGGCATCCTCCCTCAGAAATACACAGTTTACATGCCTTTGGTATTTTTCATGGTTCATTACTCGAGGTAATTTATGACAAGTTTATGCTGCTACAGTACATCATTTTGTAATTTTCTGCAATAAAACCATTGCACTGACTAGTCTTGGTTCTTTATTACATTTGAGGTCACTTGAAAGGGTAATTTCATCTACTGAACATTAAATCCTGCAATAATTCAAGACTTTGAAGGTATTTGAAAGCAGTACTCTCTTCCTCTTCTGCAAGAGCACGTGGCCAGCACTGAGGGTAGCACAGAGCCCTGGCCAGGTATGGCTCAGCTTTGGCTGGACTACTGTCAGGGTTGCAAAACACCTTGGTGGTCAGCTCTGAAGTTCCTAATGTGGTTGGAGTACCCTGGGTGGATATGTGTGATATGGATACGCTGAATGCCTAATTTTTTATTAACAGACATATGTGCACAAGGCCAGTGCAGTGGACAGAGTCATAGTTTAGAAAGAACTTTGGGATGGATGGAGAAGCCTGTGGATGTGTCTCGGTAGGGTTTGCCTCAGTGGGAGCTAACCAGGCTCTTGAGCATTTTTTCCACCACTTTTTACACAGCCAAACCACTGGGACCCCTCGAGATCCTCTAAACCTGATGAATTTGCTGCTAAAATGGTCAAGGAAATGTAGCTGCACAGGAACTGGCTAAGTAATAACAACAGAACAGCTTTAATATTGCTCCATATCCTACAGCTTTACCTCAGACCCCCGAGGACTCGGGTTTTGCCCACACCAGCGAAGAGCAATGCTTTGCATTCAGGGTGGTCGTTGTGGAGTAACAACTGCTGTGGTGAAAGAAGTGGTTCAGGGGATTAGCACACCAATATTTTTTCTCTGCAGAAGCCATAAGCAAGTGCTCCCATCCCTGCCAAGAGATCAGAGCCTTCAATGACATTTTTAAATTGTCTCACCATAAGGTTTTAAAAACAATGTTTAAATCATCTGCCTTGAGAGAATTTGAGAAAGAAGAGAATAGGAAAAAAAAAATCAATAACCTCTGAGAGGCGTGAGCTGAAGACAAGTTAAGCAGGAAAAAGGGATGTCCTAAACAGCCCAGCACCAAGGGCAGTGATTCTGACTGCCAGAACTGCTGTTGAGCTTTTGTGCAGGATTGCCAGAGCTGAAATAGGGCTAGAAAGAAGGAGAAACTCTTCTATCCCTCTACTTTACAGATCTTTTGCTTCATCAAGTCTCTCTGGACAGGAAAACTTCAATTTTCCCCTCGCTGCCTTAAAGAAAGGCAGTAAAAACCAGCATCAACCTTGTTTAAAGCGAAGTGAGTCTGGTTCAAGTATCACACCATGTGCCTTCCTTACTGACAAGCTGTATTTTGTGGGTGACCTCAGTGGCAGCAGGATGTGGATCCTTTTTCATTAGAAGAGTAAAAGAGCTGTAGCTGTCCCACCTTTTACTCTTTTGTCTGGATGGAAATTCTTCTTTAGCAGACATTGCGAGGGCAGGTCACCATCACAGGACCTCCCAAAGACACTGGGGCTGTGCCTGGCCTGGGGTGGATGGGGCAGGGAGAGCCACAGGCTGGCATGGAGCTGGAAAGATGAGTAGGCTCCAGCAGAGACTCCCCATCCTTGACCGTGCACATCCTAAATGAGAGCCAGTGAGAGATTCCTGCCCACGTCTACCTGCTGGCACTCACCACTCTCTGATGAGAAGCCCAGGCTCCCTTATTCCAGAGTTCAGCCACATCCAGTTCAGGAAGGAAAATTATAATGAGCAGAATGATGGAATACCTCCAGTGACTTGAAGAAGATTCTGTAATACACAGAAATGTGCTGATTGCAAGTGTTGATGCCTGGGACGTGCTGAGGCTGGAAACTGTTCACATCCTCCTCCACTTCTTCTACCCTCTAGGATTTTCCTCTGCGTGCATTTCTCTATCACTTCTCTTCTTTCTCTACAATTAACTCTTTTGTTGTCCTACTAACACCTGTATTTCACTTCTGCCTCTCCTGTCTTTCTTCAGCAATGGAGGGGAGGAGAGAGGATAGGGTTGTTTGCAGGGAATATTTGGTAGCTCACCTTTGCCATCTCACTCCCTGGCTACTTAACCACAGAGCTGTTCAGGAGGAGCAGGGGTAATTGCAGGAGTGCTTGGACAGCAAAGAGGTTGGAATAAACAGATGACTCGGATGCTCTGGAGAAAAAGCAGGCATGACCTCTGCTCTTCAGTTGTACCAGCCCAGTGCTTTGCTATTCCATCCCTGCACCTGCCCTAACTAAGCTTGTGGCTGAAGAAGCAGAGTCCCTGCATAGGAGAACGTAGATGCAAGATGTCCTGGGGGATCTTCACTTCTCGCCTTCCTCCTCACTTAATGGGGAAAAAGTAGCCTTGGATGTGGACTTTTGATTTATGAAAGAAGAAACCCAAACACACTCTGCTTGTTTCAGCTGAGTTGTTAGTCATCAAACTAACTTGTGCTCAGTCTCCAGTGATTCCCAGCTTTTGCTGTAACAGCCTGCATTGCTGCTTCCCTCTGAATTTCAATCAGGTGTCATTACCGTGCGCTGCCCACATTCTGCTCAGGAGAGATGCCTCTTATAAGATGCTGGAATTGCTCAATGCAGTGAACTTATTCTCTTTAAGAACCTGAATCACACTAAGTGCTTCACTTACCATCTGCTTTTTTGATTTGCTTACTCTTCTGCTTGCACTGTCTGCAAGAGCCATTTGTTTCCTTGCCTATAAATTCGTGGTCCAGAAGAAACTGCAGCATTGTCAGCAGAGTGCTGAAATATGGTTTGAGAATGGACCTACAAAAGAGGCTGGAAGCAAAACTTAGCACACAGTCAAACTATCTGTAATTGGATTTTGAGGCCAAAACATTATAATGAACAGAGTGAAAGAAATAAACAGGATCGTTTATTTTATTCCACCATTAGCAAAACTCCTTGGTTACGTGTGATAATTGCTGGCAAAGATTTACATACAGAAATTGTGCCTGAAAATGTTTAAGCCCGTTTCTTTATAACAGATCCACCACCTGCATACCAATTACATGACATAAAGTGTATTCAGCTCGGAGAAATCCCACAAGGCTTTCAGCAGCATAACCTGTTAGCCTTTCCCTGCTCTGTGCTTGGGATTGCTTCCCGGGTGGACTGATTTAAGCAAGGAATACACATTCTCAGCAATCTGTCATGCATGTTTACAAAATTATCTCTAGAGAAGCCTATAGGTCAGCCTGGGAATGAGAAGTGACAGAAGATCAAGATCTTCAGTCCTCACTCGGGTAACATACTAATGGATCATAATGGGTGATTTTGTGTAAGCAAGGCACGCGGGTACGGCTCCATTAAGAACCTTTCTTATCAGCCTGCGTGTTTTAAAAAAGCAAAGTTTAGAAATTTGCTAGAGTTTACATCCATTAAAAGACAGAATGACTCTCCAGCTTGCTCCCCTGAGAATGCACCATCCTGGGGGTTGACTTGAAGGCCACTGATAGGAAAAAATTTATTGACTTCAGAACTGGAGTCCAGTGGATAAAGAGCCAAAATGCAAAAAGGCAGAAGCTTGGAGGGAAGTGAACAGCCAAACCCATGAGTATATAGAGATTTACCTTTGGAGGAAGGATCTTCAAATGAAAAGATGTCTGCTGGCTCATTTTGTGAGCTGGGTTTTGATATTAAGGGGGCTACAAATAGGAAAATACACATACTTCCTACTGCCTTTACCTGTTTCTGGGCTAACCTGCCCAAGACTTCAAGACTTTGATTCTGCAGCCTTTGCCAAAAAGTCTCTACCTTTTTGTGTACCCCTGGTCCTCCTGCAGTGCAGGGAAATGGAGCGGCAAGGGGAAGATGGACATGACAGATGTCCAAACTTGAGCCAGTCATCTCAGCTTTTGCACAGAGTATCTGGGTTAGAGAGCACATTGCCCATTTGCAGCTCTGGATGTTGCTCCAGCTCCTGAGGCGGTTTCCAGTGATCCAGAAAAGGGAATGTGTTAAGGACACCGGTGCATCTCCTTCCCTCCAGCTGGGCGTGGTGGGTACGGCCCCAGCCAGCAGCACACCAAATGCCAGTGGGGCAAGGCCAGGGCTGGTGTGGGGTACAGACAGGGTGGGCAACGCTGCAGTTTGAGGTAGGTGGGGAGTACCTCTTCCTGGGGCTGCAGATGGCAATACAAGCCATAAACTGCCACTATTTACAACTCAACAGATAGCGAGGGAGATGGCCAGATGAGCAAATCAAAAGAGGGTCTGACTCAGTTTTCCCAGTGTTTTCTCACTGAGTTCAGTGGACGTGGTGAAAGGAGGCAGCAAAAACCAGAAAGCAGGAGGGAAGCAAGATCAACAGCCACTGTCCCCAGAGCTGGAGACAGCTTTAGGCCTTTTCATCTCCATGTCTAAAGGTCCTGAAGAACATCTGGGTTGAATTTGGATCTGATGTTGTAGCTTATTTCTCAGCCACGCTTATCTCTAGCTCAGACATTGTATGTTGCAATTGCATTACTCATTGTTACAAAGGTTGTTTTTCCCTCCAAAGACAGAGTAATGATTATTTGATTATTAGACAGCAGCATTATTCCCTCATTACTGTTTATAAAAGCAGCAGGAGAGAGACATGTCAGTGTGACTGACAGAATGGGCAGTAAGATCTTGAGAGGGAAGTGAGTCTTTCACTGCTTAGGGTGTTAGAGTCCATACCTAAACTCTTCCTGGACCTCAGCAGGGAGACCTAACATCTGTATCACATGTCTTTTGAGATGAGCCTGAAGACTTAAAAAACTTCTCTTTGAAAGTTTACAGCCCCCTTATGTATTAGAATCAATATTTAATGCATTTAGAGGAATGACTGGGGAGAAGTGACCTGTGAGAGAAGAGCAGGGTACCATCAGGAAGGTAAAGTGACAGGCTGGTAACAGCAGAATGACATTTCATAATTCAGAGACCCTTTGCTGCAGATTTCACAGGGAGAGGGAGTGCTGACAACAGCTGATGTGTCCTGCTCTGCCTGAGCCCTACCCCAGTCCCTGCCAACAGCCAGCCCTGCTGAATGTGCACCTGACCTTTCTGGAGGAGCATGAAGGCAGAGGAATGTCACATTTGCTGAGGACACTGTAATGTAGCTTTTGTCTGGTTCATGCACATGCCTTTAACACACCAGGCTGGGGCAGCATCCCACTGGAGCTGCTGGCTTCTTGTGCTATGCTGCACTTTCAGGCTGTACTTTCTTGTCTAATGATGCCCTGGAAGGCAGGGAAGTGAGGAAACCCAGATAACCTTGCTAAAATCGGCAGAGAAGGCCCCTGGTGGAATGAGGGAGGGAAGGGCACGATCTGTGCTCATACATTCTTCAGATCCTGCCATGAGGCATTTTACAGCCACGCTAGGTCCTCCAGACCCATGGAGTCACAGGCATATCTGCTCAGATGTATTACCTGGGATCTATTTTCAGCATATTTTCATATTAGGCACAGCCTGGGTTGGTGCCCCACTGTGCTGGATGTGGCACAAGGACCAGAGAGCCAAGACTTGAAGAGATGGACCCAAATGGCAGAGCTACAGGTAACACAGCATGGTAGGATGGCTTGGATTTTACCTTCCAGCCAAACTTTGCTTCCTTTCCAGTCATTTCGTTCTTTCATGCTGCTATCTTTGCTCACTGGAAAGGCACATCTTGTGCCATTTCCCCCCTTCCATTTTAGTCCCAATACTGACAGTGGAACGAATTAATGGCACACTCTTTTCTAGTCTAGCAATCTTTGTCACAAAAGTGAGGGAAAGCATGCAGTGAAAATGAAGATCTATCAGCAGTGCCATCTGACTGATGGCTCACTCTGAGAGCTGATGCTAAGATGAGAACAGAAGATGAAAAAAAAGAGATCTCTTTCTTATTTTAATACCAAGAACAGTACACAGAACCTGTATCCATCTTTTTGACAAAGGCTGTAATGAAAATGGCAGCATGCTGGAATGTCCCCATACCCCTGTGATGGGCTGTAATTTCAGCCCCTTCCACGGGCACTGCAAGCAGTCAGCAGTCTGTCTGCAGGTATTTGGGTTAAAAATGCCTGTCACTCACTCCATGCACTGCATCTTGCCATCACCTAGATGGCATTTCAAGCCCCTCACACCACACAATTTTTATCACACATCCTCTTTTCTAAGATTTAATTGGGAAGAGACACCAGGTGCAGCGTGTTTGTTTCCTCAGAGTCAGTAACCAGCCACATTTGATGCGTGTGTTTTTTATATGCAACACCAGCTAAGAAACAATGTATTGAAATGAAATTCATTGCACACATCTTCAGCTGTCACGCCACAGGCATGTTCTTCACTGACCTTTTCCTCTGTTCCAGCTTTTAGGATATCACAATCTTCCCTGAACTTTCATAGGAGCAAAAATAAGAGTGTTTTTGCTTTCTGTATCCCCTGGCAAATCTTACTATTTCCTTTTACAAGACAAAGGCACAGCTGGATACTACATAGCTAAGATGCTGTTGTCCTAGGAACAACCTAGGAAAAGTTGGTTTAGACTTTAGCTCTGCTGGTACAACTTTTTGGGAATTTTGAAGACATTGCTTGTGCCCAAATCCATCCTGGGAGGAGGAACAGCCTTCACCTGAAAGAAGAGCTGTGTGATTAATGCTATATGGGAACAAACAGGGCAGTGTGGTGCCAGGGTGTAGGATAAAGTTTTCATCTGCTCCCTTCCCTCCAGCAAACCAGCTTTGCTCATCAGTGGGAGCCCTTCTCTTGTAGGTTTTCAGGACAATCCTCTGGAGATGAGAACTTTTCCTTTTCACCACTATGTGGAAGCAAACCATATTTCCTTTCTTTTCAGAGGAATATCAAGGTTTCTTCTTGGAGATGGGCCTTGAAAAGGGGTTGGATAGAGGCAGCAGGAGATGAGAAGATGGGTAATCCAGGGCATTGCCCTCCTGACTTCTGAATTCAACAATTTCAGCAGGGGATGTGGCAGGCCCTGGACACCTTCTCCTCCAGCTTTGGCAAAGGCAGCATGAGCCCATCAAGAGTCTGGTGCTGATGGGCCATGACAGGTATGCAGGACTCTTTCCAATAGGATGGGGCATTTGGCAGCAATTCAGCTCCCTTTGTGTTGGATCTGTCCTGTTCCAAAGCTCTGGGCTTACTAATCCTCACTTGTTTCCTGCTTTGAGCAATTTGCATAGTTATTAGGCCCAGCTCTCATTCTCTTCTCTAAAACATGCAGAGGACAGGGCTGAATGAGAGGGAAATTTGATTGCTTAGTATTTTGTCTGCCTGTTACTATCGATAGCGAGCAGCTACACAGCCTGGCAACAGCCTGCAGAGAGTCTGAAATGCTCTAAAATTAAAAAGACCCAGATTCACACCTCCTGACTTCTCATTCTCACAGGCCAAAAGGAAAAAAGAAAGGGAAAAAGAAAGACAGAAAGGAAAGAGAAGATGATTTGTTTGCAGACTGTTTCTGTATGTGTCTATTTTGCAGAAGGGTAATTGGAAAGGGTGTTTCTATGCCAACAGGGGCTGAGAACAGACGGCTGAACCTGGAGAAGCATCCTCCCCCAAGGAAGCGAGTTGGATGCATGGATTGTGTGGCCCAGTGGCTGCACACAGAGCAGGCCAGCAGGAGATGCTTCTGCACCATAACTCTCCCTTCCAGTGAGGCTGGAGGAATTATTTGACCTGTGCCCTGCCCTAACTCTGACTGCTTCTCCAGTGGGCTCCAGTCTGTGATTTTTGGATCTTCCCCTCAAGCAGAAGTGGGCAGCACTGGGCTGAACTGGGCACCTGCAGAGGGAAAGGCAGATCCCTCCCATTCTACACAGACCTGGTATCTCCTTGGGAAGGGTGAGCAGGATGAGAAGAACATGCCACAGGTCAGTTCAACAGCAAAGTCTGGAGCTGCTGGAATGGCTGCTCCCCCTCTCCAGCAAGGGGAAGGCACTGGGGGATGGTGGTCATTCAGCCCTGTGGCTCTCCACGACTGGTGTGATGTTTGCCTTGGACAGGAGCCCTGGTTTGACTGCAGGGTTTAGAAGCAAATGCCATCAAATACCAAGTACTTGGCACTGTGAGGTATTCAGGTCATAGTTATCTGTTCCAACCCTCTCCCCTTAAACATATACAAACTCTGGTGATGAGCACAAACAGTGTTTTAAAGGGAAATCTTTTTAATAAGTGCATATGAAACCTCCAGATGAAATAAAAAGAGAATACTATGAAAATTTGGCTTAAAACTGCTCAAAGAAGGCAGATTATGTTGTGGTTCCTAATGACTCATTTTTTACGCAAGAACCTTAATTTAAGAAGGCTTTCAGGACTGCCTTGGGAGGAAGATCCTGCTCCACACACTTTCCCATTCTGAGACATTTGAAGTGCAGATGGGAAAGGAGGCGGCTTAGGCGGCCTCTGGATGAGAAGCTACAAATAGGCTCTAAATGGAAGTGTAAATCATTTATCCTGGGTTTCTGAGGTGAGTTACATAATCATAGTGGTAGACAGGCCTCCAGGACATTCAGATCATTCTATCCCAGCTGAGTTCAGCACCTTTACACAGGTCTTCAGAGGGAAAAACAAAGTGCCCTACAAGACCAGCTGAGGTCTTGCAGGTGGACTGATCAACACCCCTTGGTTCAATCACAGTTTTGGCCCTTGCTTAAAGTCATTTCTGTCTTAGCTCACATCTGCGGTGATTGCATCAAATTTTACTTTCCCCAAGTTAATCTCAAAAGAACCAACACCACTTCAATAAGCTATTTCTTTGAGTCAGCCTTGGAAATAATTACCAAGAAACAGCACAACTACAAATCTGTACCCTGCTTAATGGCTGAGCCACTCTCTGTATGGGACAAGGCAGCACTTTGCTGCCTGCCATGGTCAGTAAAGAAACCACTGAACAGCTCTGCTCCTCCCTTTGATCTGCAGCATCTGCTGAGGTACCTGCCTGCCTCAGAGTCAGCGCACTTCCCAGCTTTAACACTTGCAGAGGAGTTAGTCAGCGTCCCTAACATTCATCAGAAAAATGCCTTTCTAGTGAGTGTTGTGTGCCCCTGTATCTGTTCTTAATCAACACATAGGTCCTGTCTGCACTGGAAAGCTTTGCCAAGGTAACACTGAAATGATGGCTTAGTTTATTCAAAGAAATGACATAAGCTACAGCAAGAAACACACTGACTCTAGTTACAGTCACAAATTATCTCCAGGACTGAGTTAAAGATAAAAGTTCCACCAGCACAGCAATGCTCCTTAGGGATACCATTTTTTCATGGCATTTCTAAGCCAGCACAAGTCATGTGAAGGCAGTTATGCCAGCATAAAACTTCTTTTGCCAGCAAAGAAGTGTTGGCCAAAAAATTTAAATTCTTAACTCTTATTGCTTTCCCAGGAGAAGTTTCTAGCATAGACTCAGCTGTAATTTGAGCACTGGGGACAGAGTAATCTACTACATTTGAAATCACTTCTCTCAGCAAGGTAGGCAAGGTACCACCCAGAGCTTTTACTCTGTGCTAGACTGCCATTTGTGGTGCCCTAACATCATGTAATTTTCTTCTTGGTTTATATAGCCAGAGCATCTCTGCATCAAAGAAAATGTTCCAAGCAAATAATTTAGGAGATGAGCCACTTCATTTGTGCATGAGGGAAAAACTTGCCAGAGAGCTGTGAGGCAGCAAATGGCCTCAGCCTCACTGGGCACGTTCCTCACGGCGCATGGTGCTCGGTGCAGGTCCATCCACAGCACCCTGTGCCCAAACTCAGCAGCTGCAGCAGCTACAGCTGATTCTGCTACAGCAGAGAGGAATGAGAGACAACCTCCCCTACTGCCATAACCTGCACCCTCAGCAAGTGCCATAGGAATTTCCAAAACCCACCTAAATTATGGGATAATAGCACCTAGTTCTACTGATTCTTCATAACTGCTCAATGTGTGCTTTGAGCTCTGCCAGGCAGGTCCTGCTCGCCTCCATCAGATCTAGAGCAGCCAACCAGAGAGGGAGGGAGGAGGCAGAGCTGCTGCATGTCCTGCTTGAAATTCCTCAGGAACACACTTGGATGTGGTGTCTGTGCTCTTGGCCGTGCTATCTGGATTGTAAAGTTTGTGTTTCTGCTATTCTCTAGGTGCAGGGTTATAAAATTAGCATATACGTTCAGATTTATAACCCAGTAAAGGCGAGTTCCCTCTAATAAAAACAAGCTCATTTATGAGACCAGATTTCAGGCATGACTTGCAAGAGGGAAGACAACACCCTGTGTGATTCTAATGGCTCACACCTCAGTGGGCAGACACAGAAGACATTTTTCTGCAGCTCTGCTTCTGCTCTCAGCCTTCCTGCATCTGTGCAGTGTCTGAAATCCTCTGATGCTGCTCTGAGCTGCAGACGTGGCACTGACCCTCTGCAGTTATCCCAGGTCTCTGTGTATATGCCCAGAGGGAATGGGAACAGCTTCAAACCCCGCCTCAGCTTCCCATCCCACACTGATAAACACCCTGGGCCAAGTGTCCTGCCTGAGGTGCCAGACGGTGGTCACAGAGGCTGGGCAGAGAGAGAAGCCCACATGCTGCTGCACTGCTGTCAGTGCCCTCATGGCCATTTAGCACAGGCAGGCAGTGCTCCTGGCACTCTTGCTGTGGTCATTTGTGCCTGGGTCCATCCCCACACAGCCAGGTGTCCTTCTGCCACCCATCCTGAAGCAGGAGACTCTGGAATCAAGGAGGCACCTAAGGGTGGTTTTGGATGGGCCAAGCTGGGGGAACAAGGGGGATACCTCAGAGCGTACACCCAGATAGATTTTAGCCTCTGACAAAAAGGGTTGTGAATCATGGGACAGGAAAGCACAAGCAATCAAAGACTAAAATCCACAATTTCTCTCTCTGTATTTACTATACCAATAAAATATCTTCATTGCAGCTAGCTGTAATGTAAATCCTCTTTAAGAACTAATGCCTGTGCAGGGGACCATTAAAAAACCAGCTCCATCATTAAGCCTGTTTGTTGGGACACTCTTTGTGGTGTTATTCTGAAGGAAGGGCTGCTCTGCAAGGTTGCATGAGCTGCTCTGGGCTTCAATGCTTTGCAGCAAACTGGCTCCCTGGCCCACGCTCCTGATAATGGCTGGATTTCAGGGAGGATTTTCTCTCTCCAAATCAACAGTTTGGTAGAAAACAGCAAAATCAGCTCCTTCAGGCTTCTGCCTTCCTGCAGGCACCGTCTCCCGCTTCTGGTCAGAAGCTGCTTGCTGGCCATGGAGCTGGTGGGCTGCCACTAAGTGTGACCCCATCAGAGCCAGAAAAAGCTCAGGGCACACAGAGGGGTGTGAGCCCTGCTCCAAGCTCAAAGCGCTTCCTGTGACCCAGCACAGGACAGTGCAGTGCCCTGCTGCATTTCTGTGCAGTGCTTGTGATGCACCGTTCACCAGCAAACCCCACCTTGCACAGCCCTTCCCTCTGCCAGCTCGTGAGCCGTGCATATATTTTCAGCGCCTTTTGAATGCAACACTTTCATGACTACATTAAAAAAAAAAATCAGCTATCACCTGAAAAACATTTAATTAGTTGCAGAATCAGCTCCTTTTGAAGTACTAATACAATTGTTCACCTCTCTCTTTGTTCCTGGAGCACCTGCCTTTAATCTAACATCTTGCAGGCTTTCCAAACAGTGCCTGGCTCTGTGGTGCTGAGCTGCCGGGATGCTGCACTCAGAGGATGCTCTTCCACACTAACAGAAACTATTCCTGTCCATCTCATCACATCTTGGGGTCAGACTTGACTTCTTGGTGCCATTTGTCTGGAATGCTGTGAAGGACACAGGGCAGGCTGAGGAGCACGACAGAAGTGATCAGACCAGAGAGCCAAGCAGTGATGCTGCTCTGCTTGATGGCCTCAGTCCAGTTTCGCCTGTGTAGGAGGGTATTGGGAGAAACAAGGATGAAATCAAAGCACTCTGCAGGGATGAGAGCCCGGGGTATTGCACTGATCAAACAGCAACTGCCTCTCTCTTTCTTCCAGCACAGCATCCTTCCTCAGCTGTTCCTCCATGCAGAACTTTGGGATCACCTTGTTGTGCACCGGGCGTATTGCCACAAGCCTCACCCCAGCCCCAGGGTACATCAGCCCACGAGCAGTGGGACCAACACAGCGTCTGCCCAGCAGCCTGGGAACCCTCAGTTCCCTCACCTTCTAAATCTTCTGACCTCCACTGGGTCAGGCTGGAGCAGCCACACCAGCTGTGACTCCCTGCCTGGCCAGCAGCCCACACTTGTTCACTTGTGCCCAAGCCAAATGAGGCAGATAATTGCTGACCTCCTGCTGTGGTGGCTCCTGTTGGAGTAACCTGGGTCACTCTGCTCAGCCTGAGACCTACATTCTGAACCACCATTGAGGTCTCCTCACTGCTCTTCAGCTTGGCTGATGCTGCCTCGTGGGTCCAGCAGGGACTGGGGAAGGACAGACAGTAGTCGCCTCAGTCTTGTTTTCTACCTTCACCAACTGCAGATGAGGCTCCCACATTAACTTATGGATGCTGTGGAGCCTTTGCAATACCACAGGCTCCACTAGTAGCAGTCTCTTATTTCTCAGGTGATGGAGCAGATGCTGAGCCCAGCACCCCAAGTCCAGCACCCCACGACTGCAGCATCTTCCAGCAGCTGCAGCCAACCCCCATGAAATGGGCTGACTCTCTCACAGATTCAGATTTATGGTTTGCAATGTGCTTTCAAGCAGAGAAGTTGGCACGACGAGCATGCTCTTGCAGGGTTCTGGCTGGCAGCTGCCTGGCAGGATTTAATCAGTTATGTTCATGAAATCTGACCCAACCTGCACCTGCTGACCTTGGCCCCAATACTTGCAACAAGTCAAATGAACTCAGGCTCACAGATCCATCACTATCTTTTTCTAAGAGCAGGTAATCATCCATCCAGTGCATCTTGATGATCTTCATGGAATGAGCATACAAATTCCCACTTGTATTTGTCAGATATTCACAGAGAAAGTGTCCCATGTAAGATGAGAAGATCATCCATGTATGAGACAAATGAAAAATAGTTGCATCTTCACAGAAAAGATCTCCTCCTGTCCATGTATTTGGGTAATTACTGCAGAATTTGTGTCTCCCTGCTTCCACATAGGTGTAATGGAGAACACACAACTCTGAGTCGCTCCTTATGAACCAACAAGCCCTGGCTCCTTTCTCTGAAGTCCGAGGGGCCTCACTCCTCCATGGCCAAATTGTCTCCATGATCACTTCAAAAGAAGAAACCATAATGATGAGCTCAACCCCAGTGAGAAGACACAGTAAGAGCAACCATTCCTGTTAAAGGAAAAAAAAAAATACATTTTCTCC
Source organism: Aleadryas rufinucha (assembly GCA_013397815.1). Taxonomy (NCBI): domain Eukaryota; kingdom Metazoa; phylum Chordata; class Aves; order Passeriformes; genus Aleadryas; species Aleadryas rufinucha. Next base: position 2,051,711 of record VZTH01002852.1, read on the forward strand.
CAATTTGGCACAAAGGTGACAAGGAAAATACCCTATAGGAGGAAAAGTAAAGAAAACATTGCCTTTGGAGACTTTTAAAATGGGTGCATGAAGGTGGCCACCAAAAAGGTTTCACTGAATTTTAATTAGATGAGGATTTTTATGGGTTCATATTATTTTGTTATTGAGGTATTCGAGATAAATAAAATGAGCCAGAAAAGGGTGTGTGGTCACATAAAGGAGAGTCTCCAAATGGAAGTTCATTTACTAATTATGTAAAGATTAGCAGAGAGCACATGGCACAATCCAGGGCTCTGCGAGGTCACTCGGAGGAGGACGATTTTCACACTAAGGGATAGTTCCTTCCTTTCCAAAACTCATCAGACCTTCACAACGGAGCCCTGCTTGGTGTACCCACAGCTAATAGTGTGTCCTGGCTGAATGTCCCACCTTGGCCATCAGGTGCTCAGGTTTGTGCACGATAGCACTGAGTCGTGGTAATTCCAGGGTACATAATATTCTGTTGACTATGCTGGAAGCATTAACTGCAGGGAGAGTGGATGTTGTAACTCTCTATTTTTACAGCCCACTGAAGTTTTCACCTTGATCATTAGAAACCACAGTGCACAACAGATGGCTGATTGACGCCATATAATTTGGCTTTATCACAGCCTTTCTCCTGGCTTTCCTTTTTTTGGGGTCTGTGTGTGAATCTTTTAGCATTTCAAGTATAAACTTCATTATAAATCATGTAGTAATTTTGCGACTGAAAAGCTACAACCATATCATCAGGAACTGACCTTGGAATTAAATGTTTTCCTCTGAAGTTCTGACTTGATAAAATGTTCCTGCATTTCCATGCTTGGTGAAACTCATCATGTGAGTAGGCAGCCGTGAGATTTTCTGGGTCTGCTTTCCAAGCTTGGCTAATCACACAGTTTTAATAGCAATAAATCACTATTTCAACAAAGGGCTGTCTCTTCAGCAGAGACGTGCAACTTTTACTCACAAAGGTATGAATTTATCATGTTTATTAATAGACATGCTCCACTGCTTTGTCTTGCTTTGTGTACTGCAAGCAATGACTCAGCCCTGTGCCATGGGCATGCAAATATTATTAATAAAACCTGATTCTGCCACATTTAGACAGATTATAGACAAACTATAAGGAGGGATTTGCATATAAGCAGCCCCATCAGAAGTATATGAGAGAGGATCATAGTTTCTGGTAAATTAGATATGCCATTTCCTCTGGGGAAAAAAATCTAAAATACAGGTGGTCTATCAGAAAGTGTGTTACAGCCTCAAATGTGGTAAATACTCTGCTGGTGTTCACTGTGATACTTCATCTTGTCCATAAGTGATGCATGTCAAGATAGTTCCAGAGGAGGATTTGCAGGGTTGAGGGAGCTCTGCCCGTGCTGGGGATGGGGTGGGTCCCAGATGGGCCAGCTGTCTGCCCCTGGCAGGAGCTGTGCTCCATCTCGTCCCTGCACATACTGCAGAATCAAGAAAGCAGGGATGTGCTCACCAGTTTTCTGCTGCAAACATGCAACTTGCAGCTATTAATTACAGGCAGCAGATTAATCACTGGAATTAAGATACAATCATTCATGGGTATCCAACGACCTCCTAAGGTCTTTCTTGGGGTCCTAATTCTTCCCCACTCTTCCCAGGGTGCTGCTGTACGGGTGGCAGTGGGGATGATTCAGTCACAGTGAAGTGTTTTACTTTGAGGCTTTCAGCTGTGCATCGTGGCATCAGGATGTCCCTAATCAACCCCCAAATCCTGCTGTCAATGTGGGAGCCCTGTGTGAAGACATCTGGATCCATTGATATGTCACTACTGCAAAAGAGAAACCAGCCAGCACTGCTGATGGTTGCCAGGGCCCTGAAAAATCTCCATATTGGGGTGTTCTCAGTACCTGCCTCTTATCATACCTGATAAGCACCACCAGTGTAAGAAAACCTACAAAATACTAGTAAACAGGGCTTCCCAGGAGGGAGATAGACTCTCCTGCTTTTCCCTCCCACTCTCTCTCTCCCTCTGTGTGCAGGCAAATTTAGCAGTGAGCCAAGATTTACAGCTTTAATTATGAACTTTAGCCCAAGCAGTCATTCTGGAAATATCCTCGCGGGGGAAATGGGGAATGGGACGTGGCGTGCACAGCGAGGTGTACAGCTGTGCCTCTGCTTAATTGTACTGGTTCTGGTCCTTCACTAAAATGATTTCATGTGAAGGGATTTTATCTCCCCCCCTCCCCCCCAGGTTACTGGTGGTGACAAGGAAAAGAAAATGGGAAAAAAGGGAGCCTCAATCTGTCTTTTACTGTATTATCTAATAAACCAGCAAAAATTAGCCTCAGCAGCAAAGATTAGCCTCTTTCAAGCTCACACACCTTAATTAAACATGCTGAGCTCCGGCTGGCAGCAAGCACAAAATGTTTTACACTGGTAAAAGCTGTTCATTTGTTTTACTGTCCAGACATCCTATTTTTTTACACCCAAGGCCAATCAGGACTCCTTGAAAGAGCCTGACCAGGATGGTGAGCCACAGTGTAGAAACCTCCTTGCTTGTTCCAGAGAGAAGGTTGCAGGTAAGAAGGCAGAGGGATTTCTGTAACAATATCACTTGTGAACCATTTAGCTGAGAAGTAGCACAGACCCCACCACCATGACTGGGGGTCTTTGTGCTAAAGTAGAATCTGGTTTGAGTACAGATCTCCAATAAACAGCCCAACTAATGGAGTTCATCAGTGCAGTAATGAGCTGGCTCTGACCTCATATTGAAAGTGTAGCTACACCATGATGTGCTCCTGTGTCGCTGAGCTGATAACCCAGCCGTAATCAGGGCTGTACCGAGACCGTGGTTCTGCAGAAGAACCACAGCAGGAACCAAAGCCATGCAGAAGGTCTTTGTGTCTTTGCTTATGTGGTATTTTTAGTGAAAGAAGCTTTCTGTGTAAGACTAGTGTAATTCTTCCCTGTGAGGGTGGGGAGGCCCTGGCACAGGTTGCCACAGAAGCTGTGGATGCCCCACCCCTGGAAGTGTTCAAGGCTAAAGAGGGCTCTGAGCAGCCTGGTCTAGTGGAAGGTAACCTTGCCCAGGGCAGAGGGGTTGGAATTAGGTGGTCTTTAACACCCATTGCAACCCAAACATTCTATGATTCTCTAATTCCAAAAAGCCTATATGGTACCAGGAGCTTTGCATGAACTTACACAAGCTAATGGCAAGAATCTGTAATTTCCTTTTGCAAAAGGTTCAAGATATTTCGAAAAGCCCAAATCCAGGGAACACGAAGCAGCTTAGAGGCACAAAATTCAGCGGCAGCATTCCACCTGTGTGAGGCAGGGAGCATCAGGGGACACCGTGCTGGCAGTCAAACAAGCAGGTGGAACAGCTGACCCTGACCCTGGGCTGGCCACCCTGAAGGGCAGAGCATGGTTGTGATCAAATTCTGAAACACATTCTTCACAATATTATTGATTAGCCACAGCGGATGGGAGCTTGCAGTTCCCTGGGGAGTCAAGATTGGCCGACACCATCTCTGAACACATTCCCTGATCCCCATCCCCTCTGGGCACACCACGGCGTGTCTGATCCCCGGCACAGGCAGGGAGCAGTGTCGTGGCTGCTGAAAGATGACATGCTGGGAGGTTTCATTATGTCACATTTGACCTTCCCAGCTTCCCTAATAGATTGTTCTTGTCATTGGGGCCTAACAAAATGCATTACCTTGCTGGCATTTGCTGCTCAGCAGCAACTACAAATCCTAGCTCCACAAGCTTCATTTGGAGGTCCAGTACACTGATTTAGAAAGTAACTTCGCAGGCTAAAAAGCTTAATTTTTTCTTCCTCTGAAAACATTAAATTTTAAATCTCTTTGTAAGAAGACATGCGCAGCTGAGCAGTCCTTTTAAACTACATTTCTTTCTTGATAAGAACATTAGAAAATGTTCAACCAAATCAGTATTCTTAAATACTGGTATGCAGAATACAGAAGAAGTGCCCTTTCTTCACTATGAGATCCAAGAAAAGCCCTCCAAGCACTTTTGAAGACCTTGCTCTGCACCTGCTCTGTGCTTCTGCATCCCAAATGCCCTTTTCATTATTATTTGAAGGCTCTCAGTTTTATGGTTTAATTTTCAATTCCATACCATAGTTAGCTCATAGCTAGTGTTTGTGGCCTGTCTTGCCAAAGTTCAGTAGCCACCAAGAAAGGTCATTTTTTCAACAATAAACTTTAGGTATTATATCACTTCCTGATGTCCTTTTGATCACAGTTTAATTAGACTGAAGATAGCTGTGAATAAGATTCCTAATCTTGAATTAATTCTGTTTTCTGAAGGTCACACAATCCTGTCCTTCTGTCATCCTCTCCTAAATTCTGTCAGGCATAAGATCTTCCTCGTGGTTTCACTCTGTGCTGGTTAAATTTCAGAAAAGAACCCATGAGCACCACTATCATTGTCATTGATGGAGAATTATCTTCAGTCCAATTTTGTGGCCATGGTCTTTAATCCACTGATCCTTGACCACATGCAAACAGAGGTTGTGGAATTCCTCTAAATGCTCTGGAAATACTCACCTTCACTTCCTTTGCAGAGGAATATGTACATATACTTTCACTGTCAGCCCCTCTTTCAAGACCTGCCTGAAACTGCATAAAGTGCTGTACTTCCTTTACTAGAAAAAATATCTGGAAGAAATATTGCATCAACTGGAGTTCACTAATGCACAGCCAAAAACTGTCATTAAGTGATTGATCATGCATTAAAGATAAAGTTATAAGCTTTAAAACAGATCTGGTAAAGGAAAATGTAACTTACTTTAAATTACCTACAGAAATAACTCACCTAAACACTGACTTAATTCATTATGATTGGTGCCATTATAATAAATATCAGATATATTCATAATTGCATGGCATTTATCTTCAGTTAATGACCTGTAGGAAGGTTATTAAATAGGCTCCATCCTTTGGTTACTGTAAATGGAAGAGTTCACTGAGCTGGTTTGCAGTCTCACTCTTCCTCCTGAAGAACAGCTACTGCTGAGCCCTCCTGCAGCACAACAAAGGTGTTGGCCAGCCAGTGGCTCTGTGAGCATTAGGTTTGACATAAAGTCACTTAATCTGGTGCTCCTTACCGCTGTTGCTTGTACTGTAAGCAGCTGCATTGCCAAATCCTAGAAGGGAAGTGTGAACTTATCTCATGGCCCCAGTTTGGGAACCATGGTCCAAGAAGGTGCTTGGCCAAATGCTGTGTGAAAGAGCTCATCTTCCATAGCTGTTTCTATTCCTTAATTGTCAGTGTCCTTGGTTTCCCTAAGCCTCATCAAAGCAGTGGGTGGCCAAGCAGGCTGAAAGACCTTTTGTTGCTAATAATTCACCTCCAGGTCTTTTGGTTCTCCTGGGATCTCAGTTCAAGGATGGTGGTTCCTATCATCTCTGGTACCCTTAATCCAACTCTTCCTGCCTCTAACCGCAGTTAACGCCTGCAGTGCAGAGGGAGCAGCTGCCTGTCCTGGCAATTCATGGCTTTTCCTTGGCTGGTGTTTTATCTATCAGTCTTCCCTCTCTGGACTAATTTTAGAAGCTGGATTCAGTGCCAGCTTCACAGATGATCTTTTCATTTTGTAAAGGTGTTTGGCTTTGTTCACTAATAACTTAATTAGAGGTACTCTCCAGGTTCCCTCTTTGCTTATGCAGCCCTCGCCCTTTCTCTTTTCCCTCTGTTCTCTTTCCGTCAGACCGGTACGTCAGAGCCCAGAGGACCTGGGGTGATGAAACGTGGGAACACTGAGGAGTCCGTAGGAGGATCAAGGGCTGCAGCACCTGAGAAATGGTTTGTTGAAAGCCTCTTTCAATTGCAGCCACATTAAAATGCCCCCTCTTGATGGAAAATGGGGGTGTTCAGGAATCTGGGAGCTTGAGGGATGAGAGGGGACAGACGTTTCACAGGCCACACAAAACTGGGAGGACTGGTGGTGTGCCGGATGGTTGTGCTGCCCTTCGGAGAAGTCTTGGCAGGCTGGAGAAATGGGCTAACAAATACAAAGTCCCATGCCTGGGGAGGAATAACCCCCTGAACCAGGACAGGCTGGGTGCTGCCAGGCTGGAAAGCAGCTCTGTGGGGGAGATCGTGGGTGTCCTGATGGACACCGAGCTGTCCATGAGGCAGCAGTGTGACTAAAGACAAAGAAGGCCATGGGTCTCCTGGACTGTCACCAGGTCAAAGGAGAAGCTCCTGCCTCCCAGTTCACACTGGTGAGACATATCTGGAAGGCTGGGTCCAGCACTGGGTTCCTCAGTACATGGATATGCTGGAGTGAGTCCAGTGAAGGGCCACAGAGACAATGAAGGGACTGGAGCACCTCATTGATGGGGAGAGGCTGAGAGAGCTGGGACTACTCAGCCTGGAGAAGAGGAAGCTTGGGGGAATCCTGTCAGTGTATGCAAATACCTGATGGAGGAATTAAAAAAAGACACAGCCAGACTCTTCTCTGTGGTGCCCAGTGAGAGAACAATGAAATTCACTGAAATACCGGAAATTCTACTTAAACATAAACAACTTTCTTACTGTGAGCAAGGCTGAACACTCAAACTGGTTGTCCAAAGAGGCTGTGGTTTCTCCTTCCTTGCAGGGGTTCAAACCCAATGGGACACATTCCTGGGCAACCTGCTGTAGGTGACCCTGCTTTGAGCAGGGACCAGGCAATCTCCAGAGCTGCCCCCCAGCCTCAGCCATTCGCTGATTCTGTGATTTTTGCTATCTCTAAGGCAAATTACTTCCATGACTTTCATCAGGGTAAATTTTGTCTGCAAATGTTTCTGACATTTTCTGAATTTCTACAGGAAACTGGTGTTCACTCTTCTTTCAGGAGCAATACCCATCTGTCCCAACTCCCCGAATGAAAGCTTTTACCTCTTATCAGTAGGTATGGTGGGAAAGAAACAGCAAAGACTGAAAACAGCTTATTGTTTATTAATGTTTGACTGAGTTTATATCCTTTATGAAAGTCTGCAGCCTTGTGTATGCTAACTATTCTCCTGGATATCCTTCCTATGTGTATAAATGTCTCTTTTTTAAAACTCTTTAATAAATTCTTGGCCTCAGTCAGAATTCCTGGGGGCAAGAAATCCCTAAAAACGTGTTATATTAATACAAAATATATTACTTATAAAAAAGTCTGAGTCCAGGTGTGATGGATTGTGCAAAGCCTTTCTTGGATTTTTCCAAAAATGTGACCTGAGGCCTAGGGCTGGAGGAGGGTTGTGATTTGATGGTTACCTGACCCTTGGCAGAAGAGTGCGATCCAGCGAGACTGACAGCAGCAGCCTCTCGTTCCAGCATCACTGCTTTTCTGGTTTTATTTCAATTGGAAAGGGGAAAGGGCTTGGGAAGCTGCCAGTGTTAAAGCTTTAGTCACTGACAAGGTAAAACGTACTCGAAAATACAGACAGCTCTCCTTTCACAGCCACAATCGCTTTAAAGTTGGAGCTAAACCTCTCCTCCGAGCAGGTACAGGGAGTGTGGATTGCATTGAGTCCTGGCCCTGCGAGGCAGGGAAGAGATCTGGTGTCTAACACCAGGCCCAGCCCTGCTGCAGGAGGGGATGGCAAAGGGATTGACTGCTTTGCATTGTTTAATTGCCCTCAGCACTGCAATCTGCAGCACTTTGCTAAATTATGGCTCATGTTCAGCTTTATTTCTTTGTGAGAAACAGCAGCCAGTAACGAAGTGCAGCATTTAGTCAATGGTGATAAATAATTCCTTTCTTAACCAGAAAACCAGAAGAAAAAAAAAGAGCCATAGCTGGGCAATCAGGCTCTTCTTCTTTTCTCTCAGATAACATCACCAACAAAAAACCAGGAGCTTTAAGGAGTCAATGTCCACCCAGCAGTTTATTGGTGCAGCAGAGCACGTTTTTCTAGATTTGACTCTGCCATCTTATGTTTAAACCTCAAGCCTATTCTCTCTCAGGCATGCATTACAAAAGAGATTTTAGCTCTCTGCCCACATAACACTTTCTTCCCTCTTGCTTGAGCCTCCTGCTCTTGGCAAGAGCAGAGTCTCCTACAGAAACAGATGTTTCCCTCTTGCCTATCAAGGACACACCGCTCTTGGGCCGAGGCTTTCCGCTTGCTGGTAGTTCCAGGCCTGACAGGCAAGCCATGCTCCCCTCTGGAGCTCCCTTCCTTCCCTCAGGAAACCCCTGCACCCCCTGAGCAGCCCTGTGAGAAGAGACTGAAGTGAACAGAAGTTTCCCAGAGCTTTTGCTGTATGTCTGCTCTCAAGTATAACAGGGGTACCCTGGGATGTGTTAATCCCCCTGCATCAGGGACTGATTTAGCTCTCTGTAAATGCTTTGGTTGTCTGCACTGTCATTAGAATTTCCACAAACAAAGGGATCTGCTGGCATACCCTGACAGGGCCAAGGAAAGGTTATCAAGAAAACAATACAGACTGACTGCAGAAACTTGCTCATGGCCCCACCAGCAGCTTTCTTTGTGACAGGAGACCCTCAAGGTCCAGTCTTTGTTCAGAAAACCTTAAATTTTATGTATGTATTAAAACAGGTGACTGAGATACCCTGTAAACTCTTGCTGGCTGGTATGGCAGCAATTTGTAGGTTCTGTTAAGAATAGACCAAATGTCTAAGGGATGCTGCTGGCTCTGCCTGGATCCTGGGTGTTTACTCATTAGTTCTTTGTGTGCTCTTCCCTGAAAGGTACTGCTATCAGTGTTTGGAAAGAGGGTATGCACCAGTTACTGCACTCGGCTTCCTCTGTTCTGTGCCTCATTAGTTGTAGCTCTTGGCATGTTGATAAAACATTATCTCCCAGATAAGCTGAACACACTGTGTGGTTGTCTTGACTTGTGCAGTAACGCTTGGCCTCTGCCTCTATGGGAAGGAGTGGAGTGGAGAGGGCACATGATTAAATTGCCTCCTTGGAGAGATTGCCTGTGCACCACCACCACAAGCACGGGTGTCTGAGAGGGGATGTGGAGATGAGCACTGAGAGGTGTCCAGGTGTCCCCTTCCCTGCTGGGGAGCACTTGTACAGTGTCCTGGACTGGCAGCTGAGCAGTGGCAGGGACAGCAGGAGACCTGGTTTAAGAGCCAGCTGTGCTGGACTGGGAAAGCAAACACTGGCTGGGGAGGGTCATGCTGCAATGGGCATGAAACAAGGGACCCCTCTATACTTGATATTCTCGTGACTTGGGGGAATTTGGTGCTCTCTGGGCCACCCAACCACTCTGCCTTCCTGCAACACTTTGCCACTACATTTGGGCCTGTCCAATATCCAAGGAGTGGGAGCACTTGGTGTTTTGGTGTGGTCCAGAGCACATCATGAAGGATGCTGAGGCTCACCAAGGTTTGAAATGGCATTCTTGGTATATGTGTGCCAGTAAAGCAGCACAGGTCGCTCCCTATGAGCCCTCCATGTGCTTTCTCTGCTGTTCCTGCACTGGTTTCCCAGTGCAAACACAAAACAGGTGGGACCTTTTCTGCAAGCCTCTCAGTGATGCATGGCTGTCAGCATTAATACAGCAGAAGAAGCTGCACAACCATCTGCAGCACTGACAGAAGCCAGGCTTGATCCATGAGAGCACTGCATGTTTTCAGCAAGGATCAGAAAACCAGCTTACCAAGGAGTAAAACAAAAGAGATCATCATTTAGTACCCTCATCTTTCCATTCCTTCTCAGGATATGTATCTGGACCCTGTAAAGTTCTAGCTTTTATTTTATTCAGCTCTCTAGAGGATGAAATGTCTGAGATCCCCACTCCAGTGAGATAAATGTGGTTAATTCACAGGTAGTGCCACTGCAAAGGGCCCAACCCACCCTCAGGCCTCCGAGCAATCCATGTTTGGTGATCTCTGCAGATGGCTGAAGTGGCTCATCTGCTCTCTAGCAGAAGTGTTTTATGTTCTCCATAGGGGGAAAAAAAGGAGAATAACTGCATAAATTACCACTGCAAGCAATCTCTTCCCTCTCTTCCCTGTCTGCTCAGCTCCTAAAGGACTAGTATATACTGACTCTAATCAGGCTTGTCTGCTCGTGTCGGGAATTTCAACAAGAGGAAGGAGAGGAGATACCTCAGCCTTCCAAGCAGCAGAAAGCCTCCTGCAGCAGAGATTGCTCCCAGGCGGCTCAGGCCCTTCCCCTCATTGATCAGAGGAAAAAGTCCCAGGCATTACCCACTTACCTTGGCCTTTGCTTTCAGCTGTAACAAGACCCCAACTCTCTCCTGCTGAGTGTCCAGCTTATTATTTTAATAAGGCTGATTTTCAGCTGGGAGATGCCTGGTGCTGCCTGGATGTTGTCCTGCTTCTCCCATTGCCCAGGCTGGGCTGAGTGTGACCATCTCCATGTAACATAACCCAGTGTAACCGCAGCGAAGTGGCAGAGCTTCACTTTCTATTCTCAGTGCAGGGAAGCAGGATCATGAAAGTGTTCTTTACAGGTTTCCTGTCCTAATCCAGGGAGAAATTGCTCTCATTGTTCACTGAAGTTAGGGAATTGTAGGGGTTTGTACTTTCCTTTAAAGAGCTTGCAAGCCCTGCAGAGGCAGTGCCTGTGTTCTGTGTTTTAGCACCTGCAAAAACCACTCAGATCAGCAACTTGCCAGAGCCACAGAATACATAAACCTGGTATTTTTGCATCTGTTTAGTATGGGCTGTTAGTGGGAACCAGCTGGGTAGGTTCATGTCGTTTTTGCAGGAGAAAGCAGATGACACAAAATCCCTCTCCTTGTATTTTTAAAAGGAGGCTAAGAGAAACCACTTCTCTCTCCTGCATAAAACATTCAACAGTGCCCAAGCTCATTATTTAGCACATTTTTTGTATAAATCTCTAGAAGCAATGAGTGCAGCTGGGAAAAACTGCAGCCTACTAGCCATGAGACACTCGTTTGGACTGACCTGTCCCCTCCCACAGCTTCAGCTGCAGTGGGACCAAGCAGCCCCTTCAGACTGGGTGTGCATTTAGAACTGCTCTCCTTGCTATCACCTGGTACTTCCCAGCCCTCTCACAAGCCACAAAGATGTGGGAGCTGTCTGGGGAGATGGCATGAAGCAGAAAATAAGACAACACAAATATTGAGTTGTTAAACATTGTCTGAATGGCTGGAGCATGGCTCGAAAATGAAACGCCACTTGCAACCACACTTGGAGTGAGAATATGATATTAAATTGTGAGAATACTGCATTAAATTGTCTCCTTCTTCTACTTGGGCACCACCTGCTGGCATGTAATTAAATTATCATCATCAGCCAGATATTAAACTCTGCAGTCCCTGAGAGTATGCCAGGTTTTTTCCAGATTATTAAGCAAGGCAGAGAGGAGAATTTTTTAATCACCTTATGCACACTCTGTACCAGCACTTAGTTACTGTAAATGTAACTCCTTGTACATCCCTCCTCTTTAAGTTTGTGGTGATTTCTTATGGTGAATGTCTTTGGGCACTACTTGCTCTTGGCATGTGCATGGGAAGCCAGGCATGTGCATGGCACAGGCACAGGCACAGTGCTCATCTCAGCTCTCAGTGCCTCTCTTCCCACCTGCAGAGTACCCCTGGACCTGCCAGAACACAGACAGGACCAACATGGGACTGGAAGGACAATTATAGAATGGTTTGGGCTGGAAAGGACCTTAAAGCCCATCTCGTTCCACCCCCTGCCATGGGCAGGGACACCTTCCACTATCCCAGGTTGCTCTAAGCCCCATCCATCCTGGCCTTGGACACTTCCAGGGATGGGGCAGCCACAGCTTCTCTGGGCAGCCTGTGCCAGGGCCTGACATACCTGGGAGCCAAGGCTGTGTAACTTGCTGTAATCCCAAAATATGAAACGATGGGACAGAAATACCAGCACACCTTCCTCAGGCATCCCAGAAGAAGCCACAGCACGAGTATGGCCCAGGGAGCAGATTCCAGCAGGGGAGATCTGCAAGAGGGATACCAAGAGAGAGTGGTCATTCCCAGGAGGTGCAAATAGGTTTCTGGGAGTTTTGACTTCATGTCTGACACAGATTCATCTTTCTTTGCAATGTTTCATGCAGGAACAGGAATAATCCCCGTGCTCAGCAGTGTAAGCCCACTCAAGCTAGCCTGGCAGCATGGAGCTTACTTGCAGTCTTTTGCAATGGTTTGCATCAGCTGTTCCTCTGCCCTTGGCAAAACATTTCCTGCAGCCAGGGCTGCTTTTGCACAGGTACAAGTGGCTTCCATCTTCCAGCTGCAAAATGGGGAGAGTGCAGGCAGGGCAAAGGAGAACACAGTTAGAGAGTGAAGACAGGGACATATTCTCAGCATGGGGATCAGGAAGTGTTCCTCTTCAGGAAGTCATGCATGCTGCTGTCCCTTTCAAGAAGGAACAGGCAAGTTTTCTGGCTGGTGACTCTTCCCAGGAGTGCAGAGAATGGAAAGGGCAGCTAACAGAGCCAGCTTCTTTCCCTGGGCACCCAAAGTCATGTTGTGGTGAATATACTGGTGGTGGGGTAAGAGATGACACGTAGTACCCAGTACTCATCTAAGATGCTTCCCACTTAGCTTTTGGCTGAGAGCTTCACAGCTGGTTCCCAACATGCTGTTCTGTTTCTCCACATTGAGGGGAAAAAGGATAACCAGGACTTGGATCCGGAAGGCTGAGGGGAAATGAGAAGTGACATCCAAATTCCTCATTGCTTGCAAGATGTGTGTACACCACAGGAGGAAACAAGCCAAGAAGAAATCAAATTAAAAACTGTGCTTGTGAGAAATTATGCTGAGAGTGAAAAAGCTCCAAACTATCATTTTTGCTGCAATCTGCTGCTGAAGGCTTGTGGTCTCACAGGACCCCTGGAGCTGTGGGAGAGCAGTGTCAGGTGGCTCTGCAAAGGGGTAGGGAAAGCCTTGTGAGACATATGGGAGCATTTATACATTATCTGCCTTCAGCTGGCTGCAGAAATGTGTGATTTTTATAAACGGGGGGGCTTTTGGGAACCTCAGCCTTGCTGCAGGGCAGATATTTGTCCATTTTCTTGGCTATGAGCTCAGGGAGACAAGAACAGCTCACTAAAGCCAACATGTGTGTGAAGTTCCCCCAGACTCAAGGGACAGGCTCCCAATGGGATGAGGCAATCACGAAACCTTATCCCAGTGTAAAATCCAGCTTGCCTGAGCAGCCAGTTCCCATTTCCTCTGCATGAGATACACATACAGAGCACAAAAATAATAATGCTGAGAGAAGGGTGCATGGCCAAGCACGCCCCTGCTGTGTGCCAGCCCCGTCTGGGAGGCCCCTGGATGAAAGGCAGCCCTTACCCCATGGAGGAGAACCCCCTGGGAGAACAAGAGTGGGTGGAAAGGCAGCATTTGGGACCTGAGTTGCTGGTGTTAGGTGTTCCTGGGGTAGCCATGGAGAGAAAGGCTATCCTGGACCTGACCTGAACTTTTCAACCCTGATACCCTGGCCAGCTTACTAAGGACACAGGGCTCTCATCAAGGCCTACAGTGCTTTATTCATTAGCTCATTTACTTATTAACTCATTGATAAAGAGCTTGAACAAAAGCCCTGCTTTCAGATAGCATCATGGTGCTTATAAGGCTCTGCAGAGGAGAGAGGCCCATGGCAGTCAAGTGTCCCAAATACAGAACTGTCACTTGGGGGCTGCCCAGGGGTGTGACCTGCTCCCCAGGAAGAGCTCCTCCTCGTACCAGAGGCTGGGAGATGAAGTCTATTGAGAAATTATGAGAAAGGAGGGTAACCAGGAGACAGTAGAGTCACTTGTGTTTCCCTCTGCTGAAATGTCTGTTGGTATAGGGATCATTACAGGGCCACAAACCTGGGTAAGGAAACATGCAGGTGAACATCATTCCCAGCTTAAAGATGGCAAAAGGAGGCACAGTGCTGGCATCTATCACCACTTCACAGCTTCTGTGTTTTACCTTTTCCAGCAGCATCTTTCTGAGGAGCCTTCTGAGAATGCAGAGAACATGGTCCAAAGCCTCTAGACAAGAAATAAGGATGCCCAGTTTTTAATTAAATTTCTGTTATTAAAGAATAAAATTCACTCAGAAGGTAACTTTGCAAAAAATTATTATTTCCTGAAGAATTCTTTGCAAGAAATAGAAGCTTAAGGCAATCAAAGTAGAAATGCTTCTTCCTTTATCAGGCAAGGGAACAGAAATCCAGGCATTTATGAGCAACTTCTGGGAAGGACCCTGCAATGTGTAGGATGTGTGGAGCTGCAGGTGGAATTCATGCAGAAGGAACAGAGGAATGACCTGAAGTTGATGACAGGATTTCCTGACAGTCATGCATCTCTGCTTTTACTTGGTGGCCCTGTGCCTGCTTTGTGACATTCAAAGCTGTTTCAGGCCCTCATAAGGGTAGGAGAAAAGTTCTCAAAACTGTCAGAAAAGGGGATTTTTTTAATTAAAACTCTTAAAGATCTCCTAGATTCCTTCAGCATGAAGAAATACGTATCTCCATGTCCTCCCTGCAGTAACAACAGTCCTCCAGCTCTTGGAGAGACACAACCAGCCTCGCAAAATGCTGCTGCTCCAGAAATTGTATTTAGGATGAAAACTGCACTCCCATCTGGAAGAACTTGGCCTTCCCCTGGTCATTGTTATGTCCTGTGGTCCAAAGGAGATGGTTAAAGAGGTGTGGGTGGAAGCACCGAGGTGCTGTACCTAGCAGAGCTGCAAATTTTCTGCTACATTCGCCCCAGGGGGAGCGATGCAGCTCCTGGTGGCAGCGGCCAGTGGGCCTTGGAGGGGAACGAACACACTGCCAGCTGCAAGCCTGCCTTGCTTTGTCCATAATGACTAGCACAGGCAGGAGTTGAACATGCCTCCAAGGCAGCACATGAGAGAAAAAAATAACCAGCCAACAGTGAAAAGGATTTTAAATATAGTTTGTGAGCAATAAGACTTTCCTATGCTGGCTCTGTCTGACAACCTCTCCTCATACAAATTTCAGAGAGGGTTTAGCCTAGTGAAAATACAGTGAAAGACTCTCTTTTATATGTTTTTTAAAGTCTGTGCAATCAAAAAGCTCTTTGAAGCTCCAGGAACTGTAGACATTGTCTAAAAAACATCTGCTTCTCCTTTTCTGCTGTATTTTTCCTCAATGTGAAATGAAACCAATCAAGCTCTTGTTATGGATGGAAGGCAGGATGGCCCTGTGCTGACAGCCAGGGTTATGGACTGGGACTGGCTCTGCTGGGAGGGGTTGGTGGCACCTGCACAAACCAGCAGTGCTGGGTTTCCAAAAGCCAGGCTCTGCTTCCCCTGCTGTGATATGTAGGATTTGATCCAGCGTGCTCAGGCAGGCCAACGTGGCTGCAGTTGCTTCTCCAGATATTTGCTGTCCCCAGCTGTGGAGCTCAGCTCTCCATCCTCTCCTGCAGGCCTGGATGCAGAATTCTCTCTGGATGGCTGATGCTGGAGGACACATTTCCCTGCTGCTTCCCAAAGCTCAGTCTCAGGAAGCTTCTGCTTTGGTTCAGCTCCATCTATGATGGAAAGGAGAGCTTGATGGATAGCAATGGATCCTCAGAGAGCCCAAGGAGCGTCCCACACCATCCCCATGCCCCTAGCAAGGGAAGAACATGCTGGCTAGCCCACAGCCATCCCATAGATCACTTTGATTTTTCTGTGTTCAAGCAAGCTGGAGAGAACAGCTGTGGATTTGTCATTTAAAAGCATTTTAATGAGAGGAAGCTCATTTTTCAGTGCAAAAGCAGAAGCTCAAGGAAATATTACAAACTGTGAGCATTACTTTCTGCTTCCTTCACAGCAGGTCTGAGCCATCTCATCTGGTGCATTATGAAAAAGTTATTTTAGATTTTCTGAAAAAAAACCAACCCAGGAATGATAGTGCAGCTACCTTGCTGCTTCTCCCAGGAGGTAATTGCTTAATAGGAACATCTCACTGCGTTAAAGAAAAATAGAATAACCAGGCCCTTTAGAACTTCTCCCCAGCTGTCACCTACAAGTACCCACAGCTGCTACCAGTAATTTCTAGCACCCTGGCTCCTTATATACCACAGTACAAGAATATCACCACCATAAGCAACATCATTGTGTAAGAAAATAGTATTTACTAAGCTGGAGTTGGTTCCACAGTGACAGCCAAAATATCATGTTCTATGTTCCAGGAGAATCAGAGCTGATCCACCCTCACTGGCAGCCAGGGCTAGCACCCACATAGAGGTGATGGGGTCCTTGTGTGCAGATACCTTTCTGATGAAAGCCCAGCAAGCACAGTCAGCAGGGATCAAATATGCAAGGGGAGAGAGCTCAGGCTTCCTCAGGTGTTCTCTTTGCACCTGAACCCCTGGGCCAAGCAGCTGGTGAAGTGGAAGGAATAAGCATCCAGACCAAAAGCACATCTTCAAGAGGAAGCACATTTAAGCAGAGAATAAATTGGAACATTTTATGTAATTCTGAAAAACTTGCTCAGAGGCAGTGCTAGGGCAGGTGAGGGGGTCTCACTGCAGCCCAGTGTTCCCACAATCAGCCAGGGCAAAGGTGGTGTTTCACAGCATCAGTCAGCCTTTCCCCAGCACCCCTACCCCTGCACCAGGTGTGACTCCTGAGCTGAGGACTATTGGAAGGGCAGGGACTGCCACAGCATCACTCCTTTGCTTCCTCAGCCATTTTGTCTTCCTGATGTCCAGCCCCAGCTTTCAGTGATTCTGATTCTTGCAGAGGCATCCTGATTTCTGCTCTCCTCAAGACAACCTCACATAGCTCTTAATCAGGTCTCTAACTGCTGCAGCTGCTGGCTGCAGACTCCCTGTTTCTTCAGGGCACTCACTCTCATCCTGCTGTGTCAGGCAGGGTGGGCACTGAAAGCAGAACAGAGCTCTTTGTCCTCTGGTGTGCTCCTGGGCTTTACACTGAGGTTTTCCTCACACTGGAGGTGGGAGCTGGAGACTCCTTACACTGGATGTCTGGTGACTGAGAGGCAGCACTGATGTGCGACACACACAGAATAAAAACTATTTGGGAAAATGAAATGGCAGGAGGTGGGAAGCTCACTGTAAAATTCTGTGCTCAGTTTGAGGCTGAAAATCAGTGTGTTCCCTATTAATTCATCTGATTTCTTCCTTCCCCATTACCCTGACAGGTCCATCAAAGCAGTGCAGCTGAGTGGATTTCTGTATGGAGACACGAGGAGTGATGATTTGGCATTCAAAATGGGTACAGTTGATGCAGCAAGGAAGAAGTTTAGGGGAGAGAGACTTAGAAGTAAAACAGGAGGATTTTAGGATAAAGATTCAACCTCCTCAAACCACACACACCCAGAAACACAAGGGAAATAATTTTTAACGTAAAAAATCTAGAATGATATCAAAGCGAATTGCAATGCAGCGTGAGCTGCATCTAGTGGCCAAGGAGAGTAATGCTTGGCTTTGGAGGAGCAGTCCAGCCTGGTAGGAAAAGCGACAGCCAGATCCAGGAGTGGAACTAATGCTTCTCTCCTTGCTGCTCACAGTGGGACCCAAAAGCAATCACCCTGCCTGAAGAAAAGCAGCAGCTCACACTGAATCCCATCTCAGCATTTTAAACTGCACCCATTCTGGAGGTGCCACAGGTGCCTCCCGACCCAGGTTTGCAGCAGCCCTCAGAGCCTGGAGGGGACCCCTCTGGGATCAGCTGCAATGAAACCAGGCTGGTGCTGCTGCACCACTCCAAACACGGCAGCGTGGGCAGGAGATTCGGGCAGAAAGGCAGGAAATGCAGAGCAGGCAGTTTCATGCATTAATGAAGACACCCAAGAGCTGCCAGCACAGGCTAAGCCAGTCCCTGCAGCTTCGTATTCTGCTCAGGGCTGTGTAATCCCTGGCTGCACATTATTAGGATCCTCTGCGTTTCCTCCTCTGAATTTTGACAGTATACTGATAACTCAATTTGAAAGCCAAGGTGTTTCCTTGACACAGGACTTTTTCTAAACGGAAGGCAGAGTACATCAACCCACGGCACAATTCATTACCCTCAACTCAGAATGTATAACATGTCAGGGATAAAGCCGTAAAGTTTTGATTTATACAGGCTAATCAAGCAGAAAGCTATTAACCGAGGGGCAATGAAATATTAAATAAAATGACAGGAGAAACACTGTCAAAACACCTAGTTCTGACTCCTGGAACATATAATTGCTCTTCTTATCTATCCAAAGTCTTAGCTATGAAAGTCAAAGCAATCCCTCCAGCTCAGATACAATTTTAAACGCAGTGAGGACTTGATCCAGCATCTATTTAAGCATTTAGAGCATGGCAAGGAATTTGAAACTCTGAATAATATTGCTGAAGGGCTTTCTCAGAGTACCCAGTGAGTTCAAAGATCAAAACCTGGACACTACCTGCTGCAAGACTTTCAGTAAATTGCCCTTGATTGACAGCAGGGTCAGTTTTGGGGGGCACAGCCTGGAGGGATGTGGCACAGCCCATGACAGAGTGCAAGAACAATATCCATGGTCCTAAATACAATACTCCTACCTGAGCAAGCTGCTAACCAAGCAGAGATTCCATGTAATATGACTCCTTACAGCCAGCCCACTTTCACTTAAGTGATTCTACTCAGGTAATATCTTATAGCATTTCTCAAATAAGACAAATTTGGCCATAAAGGAAAGAAACCTCCCACCATCCTGCTCTATCTATTCAGCCTATTTTCTCCAAGGGCCCTCCTCAGCTTTCCATTCCCTTCCACCTGAGTCAGACTGCTCTTCTAGCTCTAACTCACTGCCTGATAACCACTTGACTTTGGAGACTCTTCCTTCTCTCCTACCCTAGTCCCCTCTGAAAAAAAGAAAAAACCACCACCCTTCCTCTCCAAAACTCTCCCATCTGCCTTTCTAAGGCATTGTCACTCCCAGCCATATCAGTGATTGACTTTGATTCCCAGATGACTGGCATCAGCTGAGGAGGGGAGGGATCACTGATGCATCAAAGGTAAAGCTGAGTACAATTACTCAAGGAGGGTTTACCAGCGTGGGCTACAGCAAATTCTACTCCAGACCAAAAGCCTTCTCAGTTGAGGAGTGCTGCTGTATGGGGCTCTTGGAGCACAGCAATAGAGTGGGCTGGAAAGAAGTAGTTGAATTTTCACTTTATTTTTGCTCTCAAAGATCAAGGTACAGCAAAGCTCTGTTTCTTGCAGTGATTAGCCTTCAGGATGAAGGAGCTGGTGCATTGATTTTTCTTCTTGCACAGTAAGTTGATCTTAAGGCTTTCCTGAGTATTTTCCTTAGTTGAAAGGCTGACCATGTTCTAATCTCCTGCTACCAACCAAGCCCACAATTTAAGTTCTGGGTTGTGTTTGGTTGTTCATATAAGACAACTTTGTTTCCTAATTTTCATGGATGCCTGAACACAAACACAAATACTGATCCTAGTGACTTTGGAGTTACCCCAAACACTGGGTATCCCAGACTTTCTGCAAGGTGTTCAAGACTCTGAAAAACCCCCTCTCACACATTTTCCTATGTCCAGGGAAGTAGTTTCCCCTTAGTATAGTGAATGTATTCTTGCTCCCTTTGTTTCAGAGGGGTTCTGCTGTCACAGGTGGATTAGTGCTCTATCTCTCCCCTTTGTATCAATTTTCTTAATCAGCCTGAGATGATCTGTTTGTTTTAAGCTCTGAAATAATCTCCTGGCATGCCTAACCTGAGCAGCTGTGTGGCTTCTGGAGTCCTTGGGAACCACAGAAGGGGGAGGTTTGTTTGGCTATGTAAAAAGGGCACTAACAGGTGGAAGGAGAGAGAAAGGACATGACAAAGTCTACTGTTATCACTCCCATGCTGGTGGAAACAGTCTGTGAATGGTCATTCAGCTTCCTCTGGTTGGTGGATATCTGTAGCAAGGGATAATGTTGGTGGCAAATCTCTTAAATAAGGTTTTCTCTTAAATCAATAAAACTACTTTCCTTTGAAAGGGATTCCTTGGCTGCTGCCATAGAGTTCGCATTGAGAGAGAAAAGAGCCATCAGGTTTAGATGTCAACAGTGCCATTTTAATGGAGGGAATGTCTTGCCTCCTTGTCAGTCCTGACTGCATTTCTGGCAAGACCAGAATGAGACGGGCCATTGATTCTGTCCCTCTTTGCTGGGGAAAGTCTCTTCAGTGTTGGCTGACCGGAGAGTTTTGCTGCTCTCTGACACTGAGGTCTTGGCTGGTAGGCAAAACCTTCAGGCCTCTGGGGAGACACAGAGATCTGCCCAAATTTCCTGCCTAGATGCCTGTCCCTGGCTCCAGTACAGGGGATTTCTACTGGGAACAGTCTCCATCCTGTCCCTCGCTGCAGAGGGCTCTGCAATCCAGCAACCAGTCCCTTTGCTCTACCCCTACATCTCCACAACAGGAACTGTTTCTCTTTCATCCTGGAGTAACAAAATTCACTTTGGCCCAAATAACTGAGTAGTTTTAATTTTCAAATGGCTTTATCAGTCTGAGAAGGATGATTAAATGTGCTGACGATTATAACTGGGATGTCTGAGCTGCACGAGAAGTTTGAGATTTCTTCACAGGCCACTGGAGAGCATGTTTTAAGTATGCTGAAAATGAAAGGTTAGTGCTCTAAAAAGGGTTCAAGAGCATTGATACTTTCAGCCTGAGGATGTCAAGACAACAATGTGAAATTGCATCAATACTTTGAAGAAATAAGGTGCCCTTATGGCTGCAGCATCAAAAGCAATGTAATGGCTCTTCTTTGCAATCAGTAGGTTAAAGGCTTTCTCTGAACCACTGTGTCTCAGTGGAAGATGTTTATAATGAGCCTGGCATGGTGAAAGCTGTCACAGCTCATTCACTGTGCAATAAAGCAGAGCTGCCTCAACAGTCCCCAATGCAGTATTTTTCTGGCTGAAAATACTGTTATAGCACATTGAAACTGTAAGTGGAAGCATGAGAGGATTTTAAAGCATATTTAGGTACAGGAGTTTTCATAGGTCAAAGGGGGAATTTCTCATTGTTGTCTTTTTTGTTTTGAAATTGTTTTGGAAAGTGTAATAAAAGTCAAAAGCTGGAAAAGGTTTTTCTTAAAAAAAAAGAGCATTCAGTGTTTCAGTGCCTTCCACTGTGTTTTCCAATCTCCCTGCAGCTACCTGGCCAGAACACAGAGCCCTCTTCCCCTTCAGGCAGTTTTTTAGGGTTTGCAATTCACTTGATAGCTCTTTGGACTTGCTTTTTCAAGGTTGGCACAGCAGGCGAAGACTGTGGTTAATTAGGCTGATACTGCTGAAGTCACCTGCCACTTGCTGAAGGAGACAGGGCAGACAATCAGTGGGGCTGGGGCTCCAAGGAAGCTTTTGATTTGAGAAACCTGTTTTAGAGGAAAGCTAACTCTTCTGACATCTTGGAGAGGTTCTAAATATGCTCATTACCCCTCACCAGGAAATGTGAAGTGTCCTCGAGTGTGGCTGGTCCAGCACAGCTCTCGTGAGCCTCTCCAAGGAGAGCTAAAGATGCTCCTAAGGCAGTAAGAGATGCCCTGTGTGGCACTGAGGCTCCACGCTCCGTGCCAGTTCTGTTGAATATCCCAGGTGTGCTACAAGAGCATTAATGCGTTTTTCAATTTTACTGGACGTTTGGGAGAAATGTATGGAAACCAAACACATCACTTAGCCTTCTTGTGAGAGCTATTATTAAATCAGCTTATGGGTTTTTTCCCCCAAGACTGTGTGCCTAGTTGGCTTTTCTATTCTAATTCAAGAGGGAAAGGAAGCTGGCATTGTGTGGCCTTCATTCTCTCTTCTATTTGTACATGTGTCTCGGGAGATGAATTATTTATGATAATGTAATTATAGAAGTAAACAAACAAGTGCATTGTATGTTTTTCCCCCCAAAGAAGCTGCAGTCTGTGATCGGGACACTAGATGGTAGTGTCAGTCCAGAAACATTTCAGTGATGTCTGACAATGCAGTGGCACTAAATCGTGGCTCTTTCAGTGTGGTTTGCTCCTTGCGACACGAAATTTGAGGTGAATAAGTTGTGATGTGGTAATGTTATTCAGACTCAAACTTTTTGCATTTAGGTTCGAAAGTTGTAAACAATTTCCAGCTGTTTTCCAGAAATGGAGATCTTGAGTCTGATAATTTTGCAGTTAACCATTACTGCTTTACACAGAAACCAGTGAAATCTCTGTTTCTGGTGGTGTGAGCACAAATTCTGATCAGGAAAGAAACCCAGACCCTTGATACCTCAACCACTGACACCAGTGATGTTAAGGAAGATTCACAGCCATGTTCCTGCTTGCTTTGTTCAGTTATGTTTCAGTGTGAGGTTAATAAAAAGTGCATGTGAGATGTGGAAATCACCATTTTTAATTATTAGATATTATAGGTTGACTGAGAAATTAATCCAATTCTGACTGGGAATAGCATGCAAGGATAAATCAGGCATATGTTTCTCCTAATGTGACCATTCAACAATCACTTCAACAAATTGCAAACTAGTATTGATTTCTATACATAAACTATGAGCAAAAAAGAATTACAAAACTTCTCAGCAGCCTGAAAAGTCAATATCAACCAAACTAGAATGGCATTTAGGAGAGGGATGCTCTGCTGATGAAAATAAATAGCAGTAAAATAGCTTCTCACTTGTAATTTTTATCTAATATCGTATCAGGTCTGTAATCCTTTGCAAGTGTCATCCAATGCATCACTGTGACTGCAGAAATGTGCAGAATTAATAAAGAAGGTGCCTGGATGCGGAATAGCTCCAGCCTTCCCAAGAAGTTTCAGTTTGATGTATGATACTCTACTGATGAAAGTATAAAATCTATTAATTCACAAAGTGAATCTTATTCTTGAGATCTGGCAAAAGAAGCCCTTTGCTCGAGGCCCCAGTTTCACACCATGAATTTATCTTTATCTCAACATGCACCTTCCACTGTGAAACTGTGTGGTTGTGTCACAGCACTTCTGACAGGAATGACTATGGAGTTGTAAACATGTGGATTAGAATAAAATCTGGTTTAATACTTTGCTTTAAACAACCTTTAAACACCTGAAGGAGAGGAAGAGAGTAGTGGGTGTGAATTGCCTGGCCGCACATAAAGGTAACTCCAGTGGGGAGTATGGATAGGGATGACAGGTGTGCTGAAATAAATGGGCATGGCAAAAAGCCAAAATATAACAAATATTCCCCAGAAGATATGGGATTAGCTTTTCTAGAGATCCTTTCTGTTCTGTTGTCCTGCTCCTCAAATGTTACTGTCCCAGCATATGATAAGCCTTCATAATTTTTAAGGAAAGTCGAAGGAGAAAGGCTTTCTCATTAACATGGGCCAATCATCATTTTGCACTGAACAATCTTCTATGGTTTGGTTTCTCCTCTGCTTTAGAGCAGAGGATGGAGTGGGTGGATGGGAGAGCCCATAGGGATGGATATCAGCAGAGCACAGCACATGTGATCCATCCATAAAAACACAACTTCCCACTATCATCCTAGTGCCACTCCATCCCTGTGGAGCAGGTGGTCTCTGAATGTCTCTGCTCAACTCTTCTAATGTTTTGCTTGATAGTGGGAGTTCTGATCCCTCCTCCCTTGACAGGTCCTGTGTCTCAGGTTCAGCAGAAAGTGAGACCCAGGAGGATGTTGCTTGCCTTCTTGAAGAACTCTTCCAAGTGCTGGACTGTCTTTTTTCAAAGGAATTTTGAGCAATCTGTAGCTCCTTCAGTAACCTACTCTATTGAGCTGAGAAATCCCTACTAGACAAGCACCACTGTAATTTTTAGGCTCAAAAGGTATAAACCAGTTTGTTGTACTGGTTCTGCATGGATGTAAGCTCTTGCTAAGGATGGGAGGTTGTTGCTTTCAGTCAGATGAGGGTATTTCAAGTTCAACACAGACTTTGTCAGCCTGGAGCTCCAATTTTTATCTACCTGTGCCCAATTGCAAGCAAGAGCAGCTCTATCCCTTCTGAGAGAAATATTACTGTTTGTCTGGTATCACAGTTTGAAAATAAATTAAACTGAGAAGCAGGTGCTGCATATGACCAGACAAAGAAAAAGTTCAGGAAGCCTTTCTGTATCTTCAGATCAAGATGAACTTCGATAAACTTGGGTTATTAAAAACACAAGCAACATTTATCTTCCTCTTTTGACTTGCAAATTAACCTAAACTCATATAACCAAATCTGATGGGAATTTATTTTCAGCTGTAGAGTTCACCACAGACTTTAAAGACAAAATCATAATTGCATATTGTGGACTGCTTCTGCTGCAAAAGTTTCCAGAGCAAAAGCCTACCTTAGTGAAAGGGGGGTGTAAACTAAAAGAACAGTTAGAAATGCAGAATTGGCTGTTGCTCATTCAAATGCAGTAAGGATTTGATTTGGATCCTTTCTCCTTCCCTTTGAAATGCTATTTACCTACATCAGAGTTTAATAAGGTTAATGCGTTAGATGTTCCCCCAGTGTAAGTTCTATCAGTGGGAAGAATAGTGCCTGAATAAAGTCCTCCAGCTCTATTCATTTGCTTTCAATGTGTCAAATTAATTTTGCCACATGGGTAATAAAAGCTGTGCTTCTGTGTATTTCTGTAAACATTGTATGATTTAGAAAGTGTTTATGATTTCTTTCAACAATGAAACTTAGACTGTGCGCAGTCCAATGTTGGTGAGTAATTTCAGAAGTGACTGAGGCATGTAATTGAGTTTGTCAGTGTAATTGTATTTTGGAATAGATAGTGGTGTGGTTTTTTCAGTTAGTGAGTCTCGTATTTAGTGTGCTGATTAATTCTATTAGAGCAGTTAATTAGACTGAGAAGGTGGGGGTGAGGATGGATACAAATCACTTTAAAGCACTGCATTTAACTCCGAGTTGATTATTCTGTGCACAGAGAAATGCTGCCTCTCCCTGTTTTGGACTCACGTGTGTGATTAGAGCTCATCAGCGCAGCCCCACGCCTGTGACAAGGACAGACGATGAGTATGGATGCAATTCTCTCTCCTTTCAAGTGTGAACTTCCAAAATTAAGGCACTGCAGACTTCAAAATAATAAGCTCCTGTGCATACTCTGGAATAATAAAAATAATAATTACAATATCTATATTTCTGGCACAGCCTCCCCATATTGTTTCCTGTAAAGAATAAAAGGTAATAAGGAATAAACAGGCATCACTTAAGGGCACTCTCTGGCTTTGCAGACTTCAGAAGAGCTTGGGCTCCAGTCTTGACATGGGAGATTCAGAAAGGGGGGATGGAGAATTGAAAGAGCCTCCTCTAAAGTCAAAATATGCAAAATAAATATACGCACAATAGATTTTTAAGCAGCAGCTGGTGTGTAATTTTTTAATTACCTGGACTATTTCAAATCAGACAAACACAAGACACTGTCAGAAGAGCATTAAAACAGGCCTTGAGGCATCAACTGAGCTGCACAAAAAGTCAAGGCCCTTTATAAACCCAATGTACATGCTGGAAGATGGTGTAATTTTCTGGAAAACAGTCTCAGTCTGAATAGACATGAAGGAAGGGTACTGTCAATGAAACAGTGGTCAGGACTACACAAAATCCAACAGTCAGCACATTTGCAGGGAATTGTGGGGCCGTGTCAGGGAATTGCTCCCAAGCTGCCTGGTCAGGCCATTACAGCACTGTCAGTAAAAATGCCTTTTATCTCCCAACTCCTTCCACGTGCAGATAAAGCAGCTGTGGTCAGTACAGGGCATATTTTAGTTAAGATTCAGAGTGGTAACATCTGGCAAATTCACATGTCATGAACTGCTCCTTGCCCATGTAAAAAGAGCCCCTATTCCCACGATTTTTTGTTTCCCTTAGATAATGGCATTTCTGCAGCAGAATCTGACCGATAGGTTATCGGCTGGGAATGGCAACGCGGGTCACAATGGCACCACAGGAAGGGATGATCAGAAACTTTCAGCATTGGGAAAATTCATATCGGAAGCCAACTCTGATAATCCTGCTGAGAGAAGAACTGGCAAGTTTCTCTCTGCAAAACAGAAGGAAAAGGGCCCTGGAAAGTCACAGGAAGGTGAATAAAAACTTCTTGTCACCAGTCTCTTTCCGCTGGTCCTGGGAAGGACATCTTGGCTGCCTCTCACCAAAGGGCTGTGCTCTACATTGTCAAAGAAAACAAGCAAGGGGGCCACAGTTCTCCCTCTGAGACCTCAGCTTGCTGGAGACACTGAGTCTTCTGGAAAGAGTTAGAGGAGCTGTCAAAGCCACTTGTATGGACAAGTGGTGGTGTATGGACAGCCTGACACATGCAGCTGGGTGTGGACAAAGACCCATTCCCTGATCTTCTGGAGCTGCTGTTTCACTTCCCTCCAGGGGCTTTGCTATGAGTTTGACTTGCAGTCAATAGGAAGTGGAAAAGGAAGACTGAAGTTAGACAACCTTCCTCCCCACTGCTGACCTCCTCTTTAGGAGCAGTCATCTCCATCCAGTCCACTCCTGTCCCCAGCCCTATAGAAGCAAATATGAAGCAGGATTTCATGTGGTCTTACAGGACTTAGGTGGCAGTGTGGAGTGGTGGCAGAAAGGGATGTGCAGGAGCTCTGGGACAATCAACATGTGCACCAACAGCTATAAGAGTCTGTGCTCCCTTCAGCCCTCTGCTCCCTGTCCCTACCCTGTCACCCATGTCCTTTGGTTTCTTTGTCCTCGTCTGAGTTGCCTAAGCAGACTGAGAAACTCTTTTCTTTGAATTATATGATACTAAAAATGAATTATATCAAGTACAGAGTGCCAAACACACAGCTCATTTTACTTAAAGCAAACTGTATTATTTTTACAGTTTACATTTAAAAAAAGGCTGTAGCTTGCATGCCATAATTCAGCTGTTCAAATAAATCCTTTAGCTCCTTTCTTCAGTGACATCTCCCAATAGGTGGATAGTTTCAGCCATGGTAGCTGTTCTGTATGTCACTCCAAGCATTTTCCATCCACTCCCTGGGAGGCAGAGATGGGATTTAGCTGATAAAAACTCTGAGCTGGGCAATTAACTGGTTTGGTTTTTTTTTTTTTTAATACTGCTCCTTGTCTGTACAGAAACAATTGCAGTTTATTTTTGCCAGGAGGCTGATGGAGCTGAGCAGTGGAGCTGAGGGTCATCCTTGAGTTGGAGCCACAAACCTCTCCCAGGAATCAGGGCCACCATCTCTGCAAAGCACTGCTGGGCCACATCACTGGGATAGAGGATCCATCCAACCCCATGGAACAGGGAGGAGTCCAGCTCTCCAAACCCATGAAAGTCAAAAAATCCTATTCTGCTTGAGTCTTTTCTTAAAAAGGTCCATCAAAATAGCCCAAGGGGTCATGGTGAGCTTGTACCAGGATGGCCTTGGTCTTGTGCTCGTCCATACTGGTTGGAAGGGGAGGGAAAATGGGTCCAGCACAAATGTTGCATCCACTCCTTCTCCTAGGAGGGACAACCCACCTCATTTTCACTAACTCCAGCAACAGCCTTTGGAAGAGACCAGGCTTGTTAATACTCTTTTTTAAAAAGAAGAAGAACCTATATCACAGAATGACTGAAGCAAACCATTGTCTGAAGAAATCATGTTTCCTGGTTCCAGACACCCTATGGGAATATCATGGATGCTCCTCTGGGACAACTGGAAATGCACAATTATTTGGGTAGCTTAGGGCCATTCTGCTGTAACTTCCTGAGTCAACTAAGTCATTGCATTGGCCCACAAAATGACTTGAGAACAGATGTGAGTAATTCCTGTGTCAGGGGGTTGGACTATAACCACAACTACAGGCATAATTAAGATTTTCCTTCATTTCTCTTATGAGCTAAAATGGAAATATTAGATTAACTCAGCTGTGCTGCAAGACTAACTGCAGAGTCTGAAAGACATGTTCAAATGTAAAGGTCACTGCATTGACACTGAATCGTTATTTTACTTACTTTACCCAGTAGTTAAAATGCATGTTTTCTGTCTTTCCCATGCCTTTCATCTTCAATTGTCCAGACAGTCAATAAGGCAGAATAAATGAGGAGCATCCAAAAGTTTTACAGTTTAAGGCTTCCTATCATTATGCAAAATCTATATCATCATTAATCACTTTTTTTCTTAATGAATTTGGGGACTAGTGTTTCTGCTGCTAAGTACTCAAAGGAGTTATTAAATTTATGGCTGTCTGGTTCCCCCATCTGTTTCCATAAAAATTTACTGCAATTATTATTTCAGCAGAATTTCTAAATCCTGCCAGACTTCTTAAGGACAGGGAACACTACCGTAAGCATCAGGGGGAGCTAATGGCATATGAATGGCAAAAAATCATCTAAAATCCAGATAAAACAAGTCTTGTCTATAGTTTTCATGAGGTTTAAGGCAGGAAAAGGAAGACTGACAAAATTAGGAGAGCTGGAAAAAGTCCTGCCCATCCAGGTCCAGCTGTCCACTGCTGGCTACATATTAGGAAAATATTTAGTTAATTTTCATTTTTCTGAAGCAGGCAGCTCCAGAAGCATGTGGGCAGAGGTTTGCAGCAGAGCTGCTGAGCACACAGCAGGGCCATGGGGCAGTGAAGGTGGCAGCGGGAGGCAAGTACCAGTCCTGGGAGGAATTACTGGGAACAGGACTCTGCTTCCTTGTGCAAGAGCCCTGGTGTCAGGAGCCCTCTCGGATTTTACTACACCGAAGCTGTGGCCAGGAGCATTGCTGCCCTATCCCTGGCAGAAAGAAGCTGCAGAATATAAACCTGTGCTTCTGCAAGAGTCAGGAAGCAGCCCTCACCTTAGCGTGTGCACATCAGGTGTTTAAGGAGGCTGATGACAGCGCGGTCTCCTGGAGAAGGACCAGTGTCACACCTTTCTGGTGCATGGATCCACACTGCTCTCCTGCACAGGAAAAGCCCTTTGCTCTGCTTGAATTTCACAGGTCTGTGGCTGTTTGTAATAAAATGGGACAAACAACATTTTTATGGTCAAAGGGATGTGTTTTGTTCCTCATCTGCCACGATATGCTCTTGTGGTGCATCACAGCCTCTTGGGTGCTGTATGTGGTCTTATCATTGCAGTTCCCCCTTCAGATGGCTTCTCTGGCCCCATTATGCACCTGCTTATTATCAAATTAGAGGGGTCCCCGAGTCTTTCTTTTCACTGTATTTATGCCAGGATAAATTTTTGCAGCTGATAAATTTCCATCTGCTTTTACGAACAGTGGGATAGGCTTTTCCTTCTCAGGAAGGAAAAGTTGTTGGGTGTTGCCCAAGCTAAAGCAAAAATGACGATCCAAGAAGGACTGACTGACTGGAAGGGGTTGGCACTGGTGTGCCTGAACTGCCCACGAGGAAGATAATGAAGAGAATGAGGAGAGCAATTGCTTCAATAAATAAACTGGAACATGTGTGAGACCAATACCACTGGGGGCTGATATATGCCAAGAAGTCTGGTTTTAACATCTGCTCTTCAGCAGCCTTAATATGTTATGACCAGATCAATAAATCTTCTGCTGCTGGTGTCAGACATCCAACAGCAGCCAGAGAGTGAGGAGGAAATACACACAAAGAATACAGACATGCTTACATATTCACAGATCCACACATAGAGGCATTTCTGTGCATGTGCATTGTTGTACTAGTGGAAGGATTAATGTGAAATCAATCTAAAATGGTGCTTAAGTAGCCCTGACAGAGAGGAGCCATGAGTGGCTGATCCTCACTCCCTGCAATGTCTCTTTTTCTGCAGAGCATAAGCTAGAGGGTTGCTATGCTGCTGGCAGCTCACATCCCACTCAGTGCACCCAGAGATGCAGTATGTTCCTCATCCTATTGCAATTAAAAGCTTTTCATCTCTTGCCAAGGCTTTTAAGCGCTGCAAAGGCTAAGGGAAGCAGGTGAGGTGGTGTAGGCATAATGGCCATTTTTAAAAGCACTCTTACCAACCTGCAGCCACGGGCAAGGAAGGGCAGAAAAGAGGAGCAGCGAACAAAAAAGAAGACAAAAAGAGGGGCTGAGCAAAAAAATTTTGGTCAGCAAGCTGCTGTGGTGCTGGTAGAGTCTACACTTGCAGCAGGATGAACACAACTGTCTGTTCAGTCCTCTGCTTCAGGGTATTGCCCCTGCAGTGCCTGGGACAAGCCCCACGTGGCTGTTCCACAGCCTCCCCAGCTTGCCCTCCAGCCCCTGAGCTCCAGCCACAGCTGGACACAGGCTTGGGAGAAGCTGAAAATAGGGCTGACCATGAACATCTCCCATTCAGGTGCAGTCAGACGCTACCTGTGCAAGGTTCTCTGCTCAGCCCAGCTTCTTCCCTCGCAGTGGAGATGCTGGGGAGCACCCGCAGCATTTTCTTGCAAGGAAGAAAGGATGTGAGAAACCAGATCTCTTTCTTCACTCAATTTACTTTTCAAGCCCAGGGGGAGTCCACTGAAGGACTTGGCACAAAGATTGATGTTTGGCCTATGGCATTAAGCAGAACTTGTTCATTTAAGACAGGACAGTGGCTTGGAAGAATAGAAGGTTGTGACCTCTCTGATGCAGCAGCAGTTCTCCTGAAAGAAGGTGATAAATAAAAGAGTCAGTGCCACAGAGTGTGTCTGAAAGCTTTGCACTGAACAATATGAAAAATGCTTGCTATGACCCCAAGAACCTTTACATCAAGAAACCTCCTGGGCACATGGGGCTAAAAAGGTCTTGTTATAAGTGCTGCCATCGCTGGGTTCTGGGGGATAGGAGTGACTCCAAAAGCACGCTTCATTTACTGCAGATGTCTGATTTTTTCCCTCAATATGGCTCCAATGTGCTTAATTTAATGACAGATATGGACCTGGAAACTGAGGAACTTTCAGCTTTTGTGTTTATATAGCCACTCAACAGAACACCAGCTGGAAATGGTAGATTTCAGATCCTTTTTATTTCTGTGCAAATAGCAGGGTTCTTTCAGAGAGCCAGGTGCTCTGCTGGGTGTTACTGTAGTAACTGCTCACAGTCCAGTCATCCCTGTATTACAGCTGGAATATGTAACTGTGGCGCCTGCTTCTTCCAGGAACCAGGATCAAAGTTTTTGTAGAATTACAGAATGGTTTGGGTTGGAAGAGACCTTAAATATCTAGTTCTAACCCCCTTGCCATGGGAATTTTCAGGAATTAATTCCTAGGACAGCAAACTGGCCTGCCTTAGACTTTAGGTGGTCAGACATCCACACTAGGGACAGGTGTGGCAGTTATGCCAAAGGAGTCCAGGATAATTCCTGATACGAAACCAACAAGTGTTTCTTAATAAGCACAAGACAGCCTAAACTAAAGCAAAGTATTGATAACCCACCAGATTACCATAAAAGTTGTAAGTTAGAGACAGAAAAGCAAGCAGCTGCCTTAAAAATCTAAGAAGTTTGAGAAATGCAACACATTCAAGTTTTTTCTATTTTTGCCTGCAGAACTTTGAGCTTTTCACTCAAAACGAAAATGAAGGCTAAACGAAATGAAGACTGCTCTAACATCACCTGTCTCTGGGGACTGAGGGAGCTCAGAAAAAAAATCACAGCGTTGTAGGAGAGCTGTAATGAATTTGCTGGAGTTGGCAACAGCACTTTCATGTCAGTCACGGTGCTTGCTGTGGGCAGATGTTACAGCCCAGGTCAGCATGGTGCTTCCCACCTGCAAGCACCCTGAGCAGTCTGATGGAGAGGAGTCGAGCTGGATGTGAGGCATCATCACATTCCCAGCTGCTACGTCCAAAACTCATCCCAAGTGATGTGCCTGCAGCCAAGGAAATCTTGGAATTGGAGCCTGCCTGAATTTTCTGGTTCCGCACACACTGCAGTGCTTTCCAACATTCAACCTTTCTTCCTCCCCTAGAATCACATTTCCCGTAATTTCAAGTGAGGTTTCCTGCTGGGCGAGGATTGCGCAAGGACCCTGTGCCAAAATCCTCTCCGCAACTTTTGGAACCACTGATTAATTGAATGCCCTTTGTAGGAAGGGGGAGAGTCAGCGAGACGCAGATACAAAACACAAAAGCGTTTGGGATACGGGTGAGAAATGGCATGTTCCATTCCAGGAGAGCCAGCACAGCTCTAGGGAAGGGGCAGGAGCGATGACCCCGGCCGGGAGGGTTCTTTACTTTCGCTGTGCATTGCTCGGGCTCGGGGGAGCATCCCACAGAAGGTCTGCGCTGGATGGTGCTACAGACACCGCAGCAGGCTCGGTGCTCCAGACGCTGCAGCCGCGTCTAGGAGCTCTCCAACACAGGAACGGGTCAGCTTTGAAAGGAGACATTGTTTATTCCACACAGGGTGCAAGCGGCAAGTTTCCACAAACCGAGCACCACAAAGCGTAAAATGTTACATCTATTATATGGGAAAATTTGCATGAGCCCGCCTATCTACTATATATTCTCCGCCTGCCTAATGCATATTTATTTGGGTAATATCATCTTACGCAATGCTGGAAACACGAATTTCTTTGCTATTGCAGAAGTCATCTGACGTCATCAGTTACGTTTACAAAAGGTGGCGAAATTCATCCTGAAGACAAAAAATTCAGCTTGAAGACATCAACATCAATTGAGGAAAAACTCGATTTCAGGATTTCAGGACTGTTTTTCCCTCAGGATATCATTTTTTTTCCAGGGCACAAAAAAACTGCTTTCCAAACAGACCCCAGCCACGGGCAGCGGCACCTCTGGAGCACCCACCAGCACTTCAGGGGCGCCAGGAGGAGCCCTTCCCCCGCCTGGAGAGCGGCTGTGCCGGTACTGCACAGCGAACCGCCCCTCAGCATGAATCAATTAACGCTCGGCGCTAATTGCCGGGCGCTGCCCGTAGTGCGCATGCGCGGGGTCCGCGCGCAGGCGCAGTGAGAGCCGCACCCACGTGACCGCGGGCCGGGGCAGCAATATGGCTGCGCCCATGGGCGCACACGGGGCGCGCCCGGAGCGCCGGGCCCGGTCCCGCTGATCCCGTCCCGCGCCGCCAGCCCGGACCGCCACCCCTGCATGGAGCCGCGGGAGTCCTGGGCGGCCTTGGCGGTGAGTGAGCGGGCCCAGAATAGGTTGTTTTACCCGGTGTGCAAGAGCCCGATCCACAAACAGAGTAGAGGTATATTTACAGCACTGCGCAGAAAGGGGCGCTGGGTGGCAAATCCACAAAGCCATCGCTGCGACTGCCAAAACTTTTCATTAATTCTGCTCTTTACCGAATAAAAGCATTAACGTTCATTGGCTACGAGTTACACAGCTCTCTTATTAATTAGTATTGTATCTTCTGTTGGTTAATGATTCTCTCGCTTCCCATGGTAATTAGTCCACACATTCAGTCTTTCTCTTCCTTTACGTCTGTGGGTTTCCTGGGTCGGCGGCTGTGATGTGCCGCTGCCGGAATTACCTTTTACCCAATTAGAGCTGATTCAGCTCAGCTGATAAGCTGTCTTTATTAGTTTCTCACTTTTCTTTGGGGTTCTGTCAAATGTCCTTGTGGCCCATAAATTCTGCATCCTTTGGGTCCACTATCAGTGGTACATCCTTCTTTCCAACATTTGTTCACCTCTCTCTAGGTCTGACATTATTGAAACATATGCAGCCCTAAACTTCAGCAGTTCTACTGACAAGTATTTTGCCTTTCTAACACATGGACATCACATAGAGCCTCTTGGCTGCTCTGTTTCAACAATGAAATCTCCTTTCTTGTTGATTAGGCTTGAAAGTTATGAGGATCTAACATCAAAGAACGTCCTTTCTTAGGAAAAGTTTTTCATATTCCAGATTTTGCAGCAGGCCTGACCATTGCCAGGGTGCTGAGCTGAGCTGAGGGGTGGCCACAGTCTGTGGCTTCATCAGCCTCTCCAGAGCCACGGGGAGCCCCTGACCCTGTCTGTGAAGCATCTACTTGGCACTGCATTCCCCTCCCTAAAAGCTGCTTTTCCACGTGTGGTCTCAGCAAGGGGGTGGAGGCTCAGTCACCACAGCTGAGGAACCCCTTGGAAACAGCTAGTGCTCCCTGTCGGTTCTGTGTGGGAAATCAGGGATGTGATGCCTTGGGCTGGTGTAGGGACAGCTTCAGGAGAGTTCAGATGCTCTGAGGCAGATGGATGCAAGCAGTGAGCTCATGGCTCCATGCGTTGGAATCAGGTCCTGGTTTTGCTTAATTGCTGTGATGGAGTTTACATAGAGTCATTGAATATCCTGAGTTGGAAGGGACCCACAAGGATCATCCATTCCACCTCCTGAGCCTGCCCAGGACACCCCAGCAATCCCACCCTGTGCCTGAGAGCATTGTCCAAACACTCCTGGAGCTCTGGCAGCCTTGGGGCTGTGCCCATTCCCTGGGGAGCCTGGGCAGTGCTCAGCACCCTCTGGGGGAAAAACCTTTTCCTGATATCCAACCCCAACCTCCCCTGGCACAGCTCCATCTGCTCCCTGGGGTCCTGTCACTGTCACAGAGAGCAGAGGTTGGAGCTGTCCCTCCCCTTGTGAGGAAGCTGCTGACCCCAATGAGGGCTGATCTCAGTCTCCTCTCAGTTCACAGGTATGTCCAGCTCCTGTGAAGGTTCTTTTGGTAACACTACTGTTACTGACAGGTGGGGGAGAAGTTGTGTTCTGTCTTACTGACCAAAAGTCATTTCTCTTTTCTGCAGTTGTTGCAAACACACAGCTATTGTCACCTGCTGGCAGGTGCTCTGTTAGCTACCTCATGAATTTAAATGACATTTAAGATACAGAACTTTGAGAACTTAAAGAAGCAATTAGTAACTTTTGATTCATGTTTTAACACATGGCTAGATTAAATCTGATCAATGTTATTTTGAGCAGATAAGGATTTTGATGAAAAAGAGTGAAGAAGAATCAATGCATGCAAAATAGCCAACTAGATTAAAAGAGTAATTAACTTATTGATTAAACCTTTAGCAGTAGATAGTGAACACCTCTCTGAATCCTCTGTTACCCTGAAAAAAATTATCAGAGTAACACACATGTGATTTGTTTTCAGGCAGACTTAAAAATCTGTGCAGCTGTTTCTTGTGTGCTGATCTATATAAGGTAGCCTTCAAACTGTGTTTTCTGTTCTGAATAGCACTGCATCTAAATCATCTTGTAGCAGATTAATGTTAACTACTGTTTTTTTTTGTTTTATTTTAAATCAGTTTTTCTGTTTATTTCAGCCTTTTCCTCATATTTTTACCAAATAATTATTTTCTACAATCAGCCACGTCATGGGGTAATTAAAAAAAAATAAAACCCAGTCATCTAGAAACACAGACAATGGAAGAACATTGAGTCCTAGTTGAAACATTTTTTTTAGGCTTTTGTTTTTTGAATTCTTTGGATAAAAACCTTCCCCTTTTCTTTATGACTTTGAAACCTTTATTTAACATGATTTCCAGTACCTTAAGGGGGTCTACAAGAAAGAGGGAGAGAGCATGTGGTGACAGGACAAGGGGGAATGACTTCAAACTGACAGAGAGTAGGTTTAGATTAGATATTAAAAGAAATTATTTACTGTGAGGGTGGAGAGGACCTGGCACAGGCTGCCCAGAGAAGCTGTGGGTGCCCCATCCCTGGAGGTGTTCAAGGCCAGGTTGGATGGGACTTGGGATGACGTGGTCTGGTGGAAGGTGTCCCTGCCCATGGCAGGGGGCTGGAACAAGACCTTGAAGTTCCCTTCCAACCTAAACCTTTCAGTGATGTGATGATTTTTTTTTCTTATAGACTTTTATCAGCAAAAGAAAATAAATCAGCTTTACTTTAGGCTTTGTTCAACAAAGGCAGTGAGGGAGTGTGAACACTTTAAATGAAGACCTTTGCTGGAAAAGTGTGAATGTGCTTTCCAGAGATGCCTAAAGGGGGAGCAGAATTTCTTCAGTCTTTCCCTGATTTTATCACACAACTGCTGGAGGTGGTCATTCTATGCTGTCTCTTGATAAGTGACATCCACTGTCTTGCTTTTCTGTGGAATAGGGACGTGTTGCATTGCTTTGCTTGCACTATTCAAAACACCAAGATTGTTTTGAAAATACCTTAGAAATTATTTAAAAGTCGTAATATCTATTACTTTCTTTTGTTGAACCCTCCTTGTTAAAGCTGTGGAAGCTGTTGAGTTCTGTGTAAGACTATCAGTTTATAAACTGACCTCAGGAAGGATACAGTCAGCAGTGCTTTGGGTTACACTCACCTCAGTTACTCACATAAGCACCACAACTTACCCCTGAGAGTATTAATGCACTTTTCTCCATGGTTTTGTCTTGAAGGCTGGTGGAGTTGCTGGTGTCTGTGTTGACTTGATCCTTTTTCCCCTGGATACTGTAAAAACAAGACTTCAGAGTCCTCAAGGATTTAGAAAAGCTGGTGGTTTTCGTGGCATCTATGCTGGTGTTCCTTCCACTGCAATAGGATCCTTTCCAAATGGTAAATTTTCTTTGGATTATGCTTTGTCTTCTTTAAGTAGTAATTTATGTCACATAGGGTATTCATGTCTGTGGCTTCCTCTGCTGTGGATGCCTGGATTCTGTGAGTCCATGTCCAGCTCTGAAGAGCAGTTTCTAGAATTTTAAAGCATTGAGCAAACTTGAGCAAGGCTGGATTGAGGGCTGCTGCATGTTTGGTCTGAAAAGCAACCCTAATTCCTTTGAAGCATTCCTGGATAGAAGCCTGTCCTTACTTACAGGGGCACCCTAAAGCATTTCTAGGTGCCAAGGAGGGCTTGAGTCTTGCTTGTCCTGGACACTTTTGTCATGACCCACTCTTTCTTGGCATTGGAAATGAATGGAATTTCAGAGTGCTTGAGCACTGGAGGTGTTTGAGTTGATTGCCCTGGGGATGCTCTGCCCATCTCCCTGAAACAACAACGCTTAAATTGTAAAGACATCAGTAATACTTTTGAAACTGAGGGTTTAAAAGAGTAGATGCTTGCAGTCCCTGCAGAGAAAAGGCATCTGAAATTCCCGATGCCTTTGTCCACTTTGTCTTTGTAGGGAGGGATGAGAAAACAGCAATCTGTGCTGTTGGACGTAAATGTTAGGAGAACTTTGCTGACAAATCCACTGACACCTTCAGATGTTTGATGTCCTTCATAAGGTGATATAAAAAAAATCAGTTCTTTATCTTGGCTGCTCTGTTATCTCCTTTTGAGGTGATAAGCATCTTTTGATTAGTAGCAGGCAATTCACACGGCCCTTCTTTACAATTAAAATCTGTTCCCCCGCAAGACATGTCATTTTTTTCAGTATTTACATCTCCAAAATCTGCACTGTAGTTTTATCTTTCCAATGTATGACTGAGAACTGAAATTATCTTCAGGAGCAGGAATAACCCTTAAGGTGTAAGTGCCTTTGTAGTTGACTGCTGCAGTGAATAAACACAGCTCATGCTGCTGTGCTCAGTTTAGTTTTGCGTGTTTCTTGTTCACTGCACAGAACTTTCACAAATCCTTCAGAAGCTTGGAAAAAAATTTTATGGAGGTAAATTCTAAATATTTAACTGACAGTAGCAAGGAAGAAGTTATTAATAAACTGCTACTGAACGAGTTTTGCACATTGCAGGATAGCAGAATTGTATCATTGCTTTTTGGGTTTGTTTTTCTTTTCAATTAATCAACTGATTTGTCTGTTGTTCCCTTCCTCTCCCACTCAAAAAAAGGACCATCCATTCAATGCAACCAAGAGACGTTCCATCTACTCTATGTATGGATATAGAAGATACCAGTTTTTCAAAATGTGCTGGACATTCATGACTAATTAACACATCTTTCTGTAGCTCACTACTAAGTGTGGCCTGGAATCCTGACACCTTTGATATTAATGGGGAGTTTGCCAGGGGTAGCCAGAAGCATAAACTTCTGAAGGAGTTACCCCACAGATTCTGTTGATACTGTTGTACTGTTTTGGTGTAAAAATACCCTGGTTTTAACTGCAGCTCTGTGATGGAGGAACAGTGCAATGATTTCATGTATTCTTGAATTTCAGCTGCTGCTTTTTTTATCACCTACGAGAATGTGAAATCCGTGCTGCCCCATGGATCTTCATCTTACTTGTCCCCTGCAACACACATGGTGGCTGCCTCCCTTGGGGAAGTGGTAAGAAGGAAGTTCATCTATTGTGTGTCCATGGGAGGAGAGGAAACCATTCAGTTATGGGAACTTGGGGTTGGAGTCATATCTTTTGACAGTTCTTACAACAGCGTCGTTTCTCACTGTTGGCACAGTTCCTTCGGGCTGGGTGTTGAGTTCTAAACACCTCATGCTGTTCCTGCCAGTGCTGGCCACCTCTTCTCTCCTGTTTTTGTCACACAGTGTGTCCTGGCACTGCACTGATAAATTGGGGTGCAAATTGTCTCTGCAGGTTTGAGGTAAGGAAATGGGCTCTATGGAAACAGGCTTTTCTGGCTCTTTTGCAACTTGAACTTAGCCAATGGCATGGGGCAGAAAAATCTGTTGTGTCTGTGGTTCCATATTCTGCTTTTATTAACTGATTTTTTAATTTCCTTTCCCCTGGGGGCTTAGCTTAGGTGTATGTTGGTCCCAAGCTACCAGGAGTGTGGAGATGCCATTTATTTCAGCTTAACACCAGGTGCCTCACTACTTACAGCAGCACAGCCTGGCTACTTCCCATGGGAAGCAGCTCAGCTCTCCCTGCTCTCTGTGGGATCAACTTTGACACCCAAGTAGTTTTTATTCTTCCGTGCAAATGTTACTGATTAGATTGAATGAGATTTAGCCAGGAAACTTAATTTAACATACCAAGCATGTGAAGATAGGTGAGTGCAGCACCTATAACCACTCTGGTAGTGGTAGATAGAAGGTGATAGATGTAGGGCTGGGTGAGATTTGTTTGTGTTGCTGCCTCAGGTGGATTCTTTCTGAGCTTGGTCAGAGCCTGTGCCGTCAGGTTATAACTTCTATCTTAAGGCAATGCACAGAACTTATTTCCATGAAGATTCTCTAAAGGCTGTTAGAAATCATCAAGAGATTATTTACTACTATGGCAATGCACAGCCCTAAAAGTCCTTGTTTGCCTGATATGTCATGGAACAGCAGATCCAGGAGGTGTTTGAGCTTCTCAGGTGCTATTGCAGAATCAAGCAAAATGGCAATTGGGCTCGTGAAGAGGTGCCAGTGCTTTGCAATAAAATCCGCCAGAAGAAAAAGTCTCTTCTTTGTGGAACAGGTTGTTTATGGTCCACTCCCTGTGCCTGTGAGGATCCTGTGAGAAAATTACAGCCGAGTAATTTAATCAGCAGTAGCCAAAGACCAGTTGGCTACAGATGACTCCTTTCAACAGAATCTGTTGCCATTTGTTCCCTGTGCTGGTCTGTGACCTTTACAACTCAGGCACTTGCTGCTTTCATTTTGGTGCTGGCAGAGATGGTGCAGCACAGTTGAATGAGTTGCTCAGGGCTGTCTCACATGCTTGGCTCTGGCTACTCTAAGGCCAGAGAAATGTATAATGGTGGTAGCCACTGAAATGGCAGAGTGGCTTTATGGTGTGGGAACTGCAGTGTTGTAACAGCCATTTTCTGCCTCATTTTCCTGGTTTTTGCTAGCTTTTCTTCTCCTCTTGGAGTGATGGGTGTGAGGGGAGAGCTAATCTCTAAAATAACTGAGATAGGTATTTAGAGATTTGCTACAACAAATCTGTAATAAAATAGCACAAAACAAGACCTTCTCATGTATGTTTTATATAAAGTCTTAGTTGATCAATAGAAATATAAAAACTAGTCCAAATTGCATCAGGGTGAAAGTTATAATTACAGTTTTATTGATTAGTCATTAAGTTTTAATCAGGGCATAACCACTGGGACTATTATTTTGTCAGTAGGTTTTTGGATAATATGTACTTTTTCTTCATTTTATTCTTCATGATATAAATTGCTTTTGAATGTGAAGCATTAAGCTGAAGACTGCCATGTTAGGATTCTTAAAGCATGTCTTTGCATTTCCACACTGGTTTTTAACAAATGAGAGAAATTAGGATTTAGAGCAAGAAAGTGTTGATGGATTTCTAGGTTTGCTGTTCCTTCACTGGTGAGTATAAATGGGTCAGATACCTTCTTGTGCATCAATAAAATGTGAGTATGTGCAAAACTTAAACGTGTGTTTGTGCTGACTAATCTGTGTTTTGAATGTTACCTGCTAAAAATAATAGAATAGGTAAAGGGGAAGAGATATGATGAAGTATGTATGAGAAATCAGTCAAATGGGAACTTTCAGTTGTTACAACAGCCACTCTCCTGTATTGTTTACAGTCTGTGGAAATTCATGGGAGAAACAGTCCTCTGGAACTGGCTTGGTCCATTTTTCCAGTTCCAGGCAGGAAGACACAAGGCCAAGCAATAAAAAGGCAGGAGTTGTAGCAGTGTTTTGGTTTTTTTCCTTTTAGGCAGGAGGAATATAGAAAGCTAATCTCATCTCCCAGAGTGAGATAAAGAAAAGTACATACAAAATCTGATCCTGTTAAGCATAATTATTTTTTCCTATAACTGAATCTTTCTGTGTATGGACTCTGAATATCCCATAATACATGAAAAACTGCTTACAAAGGCACATCCAGCACTCTGGAGGGCAGATACATGGTGTATCATCTCATCAAGGAAGGAGAAGTTTGAAGAATGCATGAATTGGCAGCAGGGGAAAAGCCCTTATTATACCACTTGTGTAACTGAAATCTGGAGATAGAAAACACACTTACTGCATCCAGGACTTTGGAATTTTTCATCTTGACTCTGCTTTGCCCTGTATGTTTAGTCTGCCTGTATCTTTACAGTGAGCTGCCAAATGTGCT
This sequence comes from Aleadryas rufinucha, assembly GCA_013397815.1. Classification (NCBI taxonomy): domain Eukaryota; kingdom Metazoa; phylum Chordata; class Aves; order Passeriformes; genus Aleadryas; species Aleadryas rufinucha. Next base: position 2,092,386 of record VZTH01002852.1, read on the forward strand.
TGGAAAACATGATATCATAGGGAGTGGAAAGGAAAACCAGATGTTCTGAAGTTTTACTTTTAATATTCTAAGGTGGCATAAGTAACTCTGAGAAGGAGCAGCATTTTTAACCTCCTAGTGCCCATTTTCAGTAGTAACCAGGTGTGTCTTGCAGGCCCAGAGTTAACTGTTCAGCTCCAGATTGAGTTGTACAGATTTTTTTATATCGGTTTTATATCAGTGTATTAATTACAAGAAACTTTGCTAAATAGAAGTCCCCCTCTGAGCCTCTCCCACCAACCTCCTGCAAGTGTGGTTTTATGGGACAAGTTTAAATTGTCCTGGTTTGACTGATGAGGTTTCCCTTAGGAGTGCCAAAGTGGTTGGATTCAGAACAGCTAATTTGGATTCAGCACAGCTAATTTTACATCCCACTGGCTTTTCCATGGAGGTGAGAATAAAGTTGTTTGCCTCACATTCCAGAGAAGGGAGCTGACAACAGCCCTTTCACATCTAATGTTTAGATATTGTTATGGTTATGATCTGAGCTTTGCAAGATATTAGTGAAAGTTTTGGGTTGTTGCCTGTAAATATTGGGTTCACTCTTATCTTTCTGACCTTTTGTTCTTGACTGGCTAATTTTGATGACATTGTCTTTCTTTTTTTCCCCCTATTTTGCAAGACAGCAAACTGCCTTGACTTCCAGAGAGGAAGTGTGGGAGAGGACTGAGGACCAGGATGGGAGGGAGATGTCCTGTTCTTTTGGCAGCTGGTGGTAATGACCATGCTCTGGAAGTAGATCACAGCTGAAGTCATTGAGCTGCTTTTGTCCTTGTGCAAGGTTCCAGAGTACTTTAGGATTAGAAGTCTGGAGATTTGAAAAGTTCAAAAATTTGTCAGGTCAGTGGGGAGAGGGGATCATGTGACTCCACAGGGCAAGGTGAGGACAGGTATTTCAAGGTGAAATTCCAAGCTCACTTGTGTATTCCAGTGTGTTACCACTTGAGGTACTTCTGTGATAAGAGCGAAGTGTGTGGTTCATCTGTGATTAGCATCTGACCCTCATATTAATAACTTTGGAATTTTTTTATCTGCTGTTGGGATGTGTCAAATAGGAAAACTTAATGCAGGAATTATCTTTCTGGGGAATTCATTTACCTTTCTGTACTAGTGTGAACTTGTTTCTTAGAAGAAACAAGCTCAAATGCAAGCAAGTTTACAGTTACAAATCCTGATTCTGTAGAATGACATTTTAAGTGTGCTTTTAATTCAAATAAAAAAGGAAAGGGTATGTTTTACTTTATTTTATGCTTGTGGGGTTTTTTTCTGCATAAAAAGAGGCATTCTAGACATGATGGACAACACTGTTGTCTGTGTCTGTTCACTAATCAGCCACTTCTTCCCTCTGCTCTGGCAGCATTGTTTGAAACAGTGAACTAGTTTCAGTTTAATAGAAGAGCAGGAATCTCCAAAAGTGTATTGGTGTGAATTCCATGAGACTAACTGGCTAGGTCAGAGAAGAAAGTTGTTATTAGTGCCTGTTCTGAGGAAAAGGCAGTAGCATGAGTCGGACAAATCCGCAGAGTAATGGAATGAAAGTCTCCAGCAGGATAACTGGCCAGGGCTTTGCAGCATGGTAAGCTCTGGGAGATCAGCTTGCAGGAGCCCAATCTAACAGAGACGAGACAGCCACTCACATCAGACATGAAGTTAAGATTTTAGGTATTTCAGACTCCAGAACTTGCGTGTTGGAAGATATGACTTTTCCACTCAGCAGGCAAGTTGGACACTATAGGGAGAGCTGATTTTAATTCAGCAAAGAAGTGATAAAGTACTTGTGTCTAGACCTCGGGCTAATGGCTTTGAATATTTTAGCTATCCCTTTTCTAAAAACTGGACTTAAAAATGGACAAAACTGTTCTGCATTTTGTGCTCTGCATCCTATCTCCTCTCAACCAGTGTAGTATGTGCTGGCAGATCACAGTATTCAAAGTAGTGTGCAAATGACAGCAGTCCAAGTGTGATGGGACCTTTTCCACAATACTGAAACTTTTTTTTCTGTTTTCATTGATCAGTGCCTGTCATTTTAGCTGTGACTGTGCCTTTTGTGCTGTGCAAATCTGGCTGCACACAGGCTTTGAGAAAGGGAATACTCCAACCCTGGCAAGATGAGCAGTGGTGGGGAGTGCAACAATGTAGGTGGTCTTTTGAGTTAATCGTGGTGGGACTTGAAATATTCATAAATTAATCTACCTGAGGTCAAGTCTGCAATGCAGATGCTGTAGGATTTTTGCCAAATCCTTATGCAGAAGCAGTTGTTAGGAAATGGTTGGGAAGGTGAGACTTGCCTTGGAGAGGTAGTGGAGAAAGAACAGAGAGCGGATGGAAACTCAACTCAGAGCAGCGGCTGGGAATTGGTTGTAAATAAAGATGAATGGGGGCATGAATCCACAAATGCTGCCAACAAATTCATCATACAATTAGAGGCTGAAGCAGCAAATTAAGAACTGTCAAATACCTAGCCAGCCACCCACGCTGATCTTCTCTTGTATGCTCCATGCTGACTGCATCTTCTTCAGCTGCTCTCCCCACACTGCTTTGTGTAACCTCCTCGGTTCAGGGCTTAGAGAACATGCTGCTTTGCATTAAAGCTTGATGTTTGTCATGTCTTTTGATCACAGGGTGGATATTCAGTTGATTTAGAAAAATTTGTAGCTCAGTGTCTACAGAGGAAAGCTAATTTGGATTAAAAAGTTATAAGCGAGAAATAATTTTAAAGTATTTCCTGATGGATTTCCTGACTTACTGTACCAGTCAGCTTTGGAAATGTTTGAGACACTTTGGAATAAACTTACCTTGAACTAATGTTCTGTGCAGGGTTTGTCAGGAATAACTATGAATAGCTCCATATGTGGACAAGCCCATAATTCTTTAAGTGAAAAGGCTGAAGGAAAGAGTAAGGGATCAATTAAAGGAAAATACTTAATAAAATACAATGTAGTTGAAATTTCCATGTTCTGGGCCAATGTAACCCCAAGAGAGTGAGCAAGTTGTAAAATACTAGTCTTCTTTCAACAGGAGACTTAATGTGTTTTCAGAAAATATTGCCTGTGTTCTCTTGCCTAGAATCTCATTAACATCTGTCCTCCTGTAACACAGCCTGACCCCACTTGGCTCCTTGGAAACAGTTTTATGCTGGATGGGATGCACCATGCTACTTTTGCTGAAAGAACAGTTTGGCTGGTGGATTTAATGAGTTTCTTAAACCTTTTAAAATAAGTTTAACAGACTTTCATAGTGAAAGTGTTGCTGGAATAGATTGGATCATGCAGATGGTTCTGTACACTGAATTAAGGGTCTACTTTTCTTAGATTTTGAGGATTTCTGTGTTTCAATGTGGTAGTAATTTATGATTCAAGCATCAACCAGGTTAAGGAAGATTTTTTTCGAGTTATTCAGCTGCCTGATTTTGCTGCTTGAGTTTAAACCAGCTGCTTGTGATTGTACTGAAGAACTTCAAAATTTGTGGGACACAGTTTGTGTTGGAGTATAAGAGGTGTGTAGCATCAGGCCACTTTTACTAAGTTTTAGGTCTAGTTTTAAAAAGGACACAAAACACTACATTGATCAAATGTTAAAAGACCAATTGATTTATGCAAAGCACACAAACTTTCAAAACATCTGCAGTGAGAAGTACTTCTGCAAAGAAGTGTTTAGAGTCAGCCTTGTCAGCTTCACAGACTTTCCCTGTTCTCTGTCTGTTAGCTGATGTAACTGGTATAAGAGTTTCTCCTTGCTGTGAACAGAGCTTGGCACAAGTTCCCACTGCTGGAGGATAAGAGTTTTCTGAGGTGTGTCTGACACAGCTAGAGGAAAGGTAGGCAGGGAACCCACATCAGGATTTGTTGGGAATGCATCTGGGCAATTGAAGAGCCATGTGTGGGCAAGGAAATCTGAGAGGGGCAGAAGCCCAGTAGCCCTGAGAGGGCTCCTGAAATGATGGATGAGGAGCCAGCTGGGGACTTCAGGCAGCTGGGGTGAAAAGGCTCAGCCAAGATGGCCATTGTGAAGGAACAAGTGTGTGCTGGTGCAGCTGATGCTCTGAAGCAGGAAGGAGGGAGCTCTGGAAAGTAAGAAAACAGAGCTGACTTAGATTTGAAAATGACAGGATGAAATAAATCTGCAAAACAGCTCTGCAGATTCCAGTTAAAGTCATCCAAGGTGGGAACGTGGAGGAAGTTGAAAATGTTAGTGCAGAAACTCCAGTTTTCCAAGTGCTTGTGACATTTGGTCCCCATGAATGGTCTCATCTCTGAAATAATATGTTTTTAAGCTCTGGGAGGTGCTGAGATCTGAGGGATCTTGCTGGGTGAGATTGTTCTTTGAAGAAATGTTTCCTACCAGCGTACAGGGAACTGCAGTTAAATTAATGAAGGCCTTGTTGTGTCAGTCAGAGGAAAAGATGGGACAAAGAGCTTGGCATTGTCTAAACTTTCCCATCCAGAGCCCATTAGTCAAAACTTGTTCTCTCCATGGGGTTTAAATTAGGAGTGGAGTCACCTGTTCATGACCCCAGGAGCTTTACACAGGACTGAATTTCACTGTGCTGGAAGGGCACTTCTGTGTTGTGCATGAGAGTGTGTGGGGGAAATAAGATTTAGCATATGCTGAGGCTTTGTGCTGAAGGTGAACACTTTCCCTGGGGCTGGCATTTAGTGGACAGTACATGTACTGGGCAGTTCTGTCATCCCTGGAGACAATTCCCTCATCAATGCCCTCATTAGAATAGGAGTTAACACTTCCATTCTGTATTCTCTGTGGTCTAGCTGGCAGGACAGCCTGCTGACAACGACATGTGCAAGGACTCGTTCACAACTGCAGTTGTGACCCACAGTGAATTACCAGCCAGAGAAACTTGTGGTTTTGTTCTGTCTTGGTCAAAAGTGCAGCAGTTATTTAGATGAAGATTGATTGTTGTTTGAAATATTTTGGGTCTGTGATTGCAGCAGTTCAGGTGCTCTGTTCAAGGAATATATGAAACCAAAGGACAAGTGGATATTTCATGTTCCTCCTTTTTTCTGCTCTTTTTCCTGGTGGTGGGAAGGGTGAGGCAGTTCATCTTCCATCTGCAGCTCACGTTCCCTGCCAGCTAACATTTCCAACCCAAGAGCTGTGGCCACAGTTAAGAGCAGTTATTTGGAGGATGAAATACTTTGCTAATCTCATAATATTGCATTCATTTTCCCCTTCTGTTGAAGAGGGACATCCCAGGGAGATCTGAAGAACCAAGCATGAATTTACAGGGTTTGGAGAGGCATGGAAATCTGCTCTGCTGAATTTAAGTTTTGTTGAGAGCCTTTGACTTGAACCAAGAGGGAAATTTCCCCTTTATTCTCCAGATCCAAAGGAAATCAGTGCAATTTAAGATATTTCAATTTTAAACTTGCCTATTATTTTAATAATTTGGTTATCTGAGAAATGGAAAAGGACATTTTTCATGTTTCAGATTAAAAATAGTAACTTCCTACTTAGAAGGGAGTATCTGACAGAAACTGAGATGTTCAGATTATGACATATTAACCTATTTTGGGAAACAGCATTTTTTTAAATATTAAAAAACCCCCAACCAAACAGAAAACCAGCAACAAAGCAAACTTGAGCTCCAAGGTAGCTTTTGTCTGCAGCAGTATGGTCAGAGCTAATGCAGGCTACACTTAAAACCCCCCCCAAATCCCAATTTATTGCTGCTTTTCTTTGAACAGGGTTTTAGAGTTGTTCTATTTTTCATGCTTATTTTACATTCTGTTGCAGCAGGCAACCCTTCTGACCTTCAAAAATGGGGTGATAGATTAGGATTTTGTTAGCAGATTGACTGCAGCCTAAACATATGTCCTTTGATAAATCATAGCGTCTTTGTTGTTGTCATTTTTGTGCAGCAGCTTTTCCTCCCTAATGGGGTAGTGATTATCTTGCACAGGTATTGTGAGGTTTAGCCTAAAGTCTCTGCTCTCTGGATACAAAGTTTTATGTTGTCATAAATTATATTCTTATTTGATTAAGAATAAACTTGCAATAATAAATGCAAATGGCATTTAAGAGAAACTGTCCCCAGGCATGTTCCTTTAGTTTTAAGTCTGGAATTATATTTATATGGTGAACATCAATTAAAGCTTCCCAGCCTACTCAGACAGATAAAGTCTTTAAAACTAACCTCCTGCTTGAGAAATTTAAATATTAAAATCCTTTAGAAAGGGTTTTAAGGGTTTTAAAGCTGCAACAAAGGAAAAGTTTTCTGGAGTTTACTCCATGTTTCTGTACTAAATTTTCAAGTAGGCTTAGCTATGCAAGCCAGAGATGTGCTCAGAGTCACTGAGTGCAGGTTCCTAAATCACCAGCTGCTCACAAATTCCATGACAGTTCTTTGCCCTCAGACTGCCCTTCTCCTGCCATGGAGCAGAATGGCTGGCTAATTAATAAGGGGAAAAATATTTGGTCTTGATGCTCACCCACGCTCAGGTTAGTGCACAGAATAGATCAGCTTATTAGCCAGGAGCTCATCAGGTGCCAGAACGTGGGCTCTTACTTCAGTAGCCTGTCTTACAGCAGGGGTAGTATCTGTCTCTTATTAAAGATAACAAGTGCTCAGACCTTATGGCTGTGGGAGCTTTTAGGAGTGAGTCAGATCATCAGCTGTGCAAGGTGCTGCAGGAGGAGATAAATGCTTTCTCAATCTGCTCTCCTCAGAGCTACAAAGCTGGAACAGTGTTGTACCAGCTGTGTCCCTGGTTCTGAGGAAACTTGTGCACCAGCCCAGTTTAAATGCCCAGCCTAAGCCCTTGACAGCAATTATGACACCTGCTCTGTCCTATTCCAAATGTTCCTGGCTACACCTTGTGTACAGATCACAAGGTTAGTGGTCAAACTGTAGTAGAGGTGCCTAAAAACAAACGTATGTGTCATCTTTGATTCTCTACCAAACCCTACAAATCCAGCCAGGGAGAAAATGCTTTGCCTGGAGCACAAAGGGTGGAAGCAGAAGGCTGTTAATCCAAATAAGATATGTTAATATTTGGGTCATAACATAGCACTGAAGACCAGGAGGTGTTGTGTTCTTTTCTAAAGATGTTGGCATTGTCTCTGTTTGCACTGAGCCTCTGTGTAAGCAGGACTATGCCCCCTTTGTCCTTTTTTTATTATGTATCTTACGCTATTGTATAAAGAAAAGTGCTGAGTACCCAGGTGCTGAATTAGATGAATCTGCCTGATTCTGAACAGCTGCTCCAGCCTTAGGTGGGATTGGCCTCTATGCAGAAGTTACAGTTTTAAGATCAGATGTTTCCAGTAAACTTAGGTGAGCCTGTAGAAAAGCCTTTGGGTGGGTTCCTGGTGCCATTTACAGCAGATCTTATTTTCTGTTTGCTACAGCCACATTTATACTGAAACAAACTGTTTAAATTGGCATATATAAAGTTTCATGGCACTTTTGAGATTTTATTGCCTCTGGTCATTCTTCATTATCGGTCAGAACAGCCAGGAAAGTCTGGTTCCAACATAAATCTGACCAGGAGATGGCAGCATTGATTCATGCAAGGAGTACCCAAAAGTTAGAGCGCTTTTCCCTGTACTGACAGAGGAAAGAAATTACCTTAATTTAATTAGAACATGCACTGTCTTAGCAATACATAGATAAATGTTAATGAAATAGACCTGTTTTTAGCTTTTGTCCCTGACTGGCTAATGCGAGTCAGTAAATTAAAAATGCACGTAGGTTTTTGTCTGAATACTGGAGTCATGCTTTGACCTGGTAATGATTTGAGACAAGGATTTTGAAATTCAGGAGCCTCTGGCTCAGAAGTGGTCATAGCATTAAAAAGCTGGAAAGGTAATAAGTGCTAATATTGCCATTTCTGCATACCTGCTCTGTAAACTATTAATAGCTTTGCTCATAGCTGTAAAATCAGGTTTTCCTAAAGCATAAATTTAAAAATTCTTGAGCCTTTTGTTTCAGTATTATTGTCTTCCTGCCCTTATGGTATATATACATGTGCACTGACATTGTGTTACCTGACCTGATAAATAAGGAAGGAGCTTATAGGGTAGCACCTGAACTTTCTCAGGATCTTGATTCTATCTTCTTGCTCCCATCAAAGGATGGGAATAACTCCTGGCTCCAGAGCTTGCTTGGGAAAATGAGCATGGCCCCTATCAATGGGGTGCTGTTGTCTGATGCCCTAATGTCAGCTGAGGTGGCTGGACCCTCACCATGGCTGGCACTGCAGATGTTCAACACAGAGCTAATTTGTCACAAGGTCATCCCCAAATCCGGTAGGATGCACCAGGAATGGCCTGAGTTTGGTGGGCTCTATTGTGCTCTCTGTGACAAGCAACAGGCTATATCGGTGTGAACAGCCAAGAGATTAAAAAGCAATTTCTTCCTGGGACCTTGGTGATCAGGGAGCTGAATGGGCCCCGCTGCGTGAGGCCACGTTATTGTCTGTGTTCCATGCCTGTTAATCCCGTGGTGGATGCAGGTAAGAGCGTGGACGTGGGCAGGTGCCGTGGGACAGCTGCACCTTTCACCCTTCCTGTGCCATTTGCTTATAGCTTTCATGTCTGAAAATTGAAGTGTGGGCTCTCGTGGTGCAGTGTTATCATACTGGTGCTGCTTGAACATCCTTATCCAAGAAAGCAAAGCCTGGAGACGTGCATTGTGTTCTTTTACCTTTGGCAGGCTTACCTGGAAGGCGCTGCAGTGACTGAGATCTGAGCGTGATAGAGTTGAGATTTTTCTGCACCCGCCCGTCCAGGCTGTTACTTTTTTAATAAGATACGTGTGAACTTAATCTTGCATACTTCCCTTTAGAGACCTGTTCTCCACATCAAAAGGCTGCTGGGGTTGTTATTGATAGGAAGGTGCATGTGTAGGAACAAACAAGGTAACACCTTGTAAGTTCAAGTGCATAGCGAAAATGTCACCGTGCAGTCTGATGTTGGCAGCTGCAACTTGTGGCTTTTTGAATACCAGAAGTGCCCTATGGAGCCAATCTGACAGCACTGCCCGGGTGACATGAGCCTTTATTTCCTTTCAGAACAGAACAATGTAATCATTGTTTTTGTTCTTGTGCAGCCACAGACTCCCTTGTAAGCGCAAATTCAAATGGAAGAAACATCAAAGTTAATTTGAAATGAAATGCACCCCAAGTAGTCCGAGGGAAATGGAGACATTACTTTGTAGCCACCCTTCTCCTGCCAAAACTGCAGCACCCCAGATGTCAGGAAGCCACGCTGCGCTCTTTGTCTGGTCTTGATTGACTAGATTGTTTTCATCCCAGCCTTTTTAAAGCTTTCCTCCTGCCTCCATATTTTTAAGGAATAAAAAGCTAATATAAGGATATGGAGTGTTATGAAGCATGAAGTTCTATAAATATTTATGCTGAACTATCAAAAAACTTGACAGTTCTTATTTTCTTGACAGATTGGGGTCACTTGTTATTTTTGACCCTGAGAATTGAAGAGCACATGGAGTTAGATCTGTTTGTAATGACTTTTCGATATTGTTGTCCAGTAAACTTGTAGGAATGTAACAGGATAACAGATTTTTTCTTGGTGTCTTTGTGAAAATGAAACTTAAACCTTGTACTGTGTTAGCCACAAATGACCACTCAAGTTGCTGTCTCTGTGTAATCTCCAGTGAATTCGTGTGCTTTCTTTGGCACACGTGGATTTTCCAGTTAGTTGCTTGCCAGTTCAGGACAGCTCTCACCTGGGCTGCTCTGCATTTGAAGTACTCTGTGATCACCTTTATGTGTAGGAGCTACAGTGTGTTCCTGAGCCCGGCACAGGATGGTCTCAGGGCAGGCTGAAAATCTGGCAGAGGCCTGTGGTGTCTGCAGTGTTCTGCCACTAGTCCCATCACTGCTTTCAGTATCCCTGGAGCCAAATGAAGACAAACTCTGCTGAAAACTTTAAGTGTTGATGAATAGGCACTTTCTAGAGAGATGAGAGGCTTATAACGGCCACGGTTCAGGATCCTCATTCTATGAAATTATGTGCACACAAGCTTAACTTCTGCCTGAAGCCAAAGTGGCAGGTGAATGTTTAAAATTCAAGCCTGGCTTTTTCAGCAAAGCTGGAGCTTTGTGGCAGCAGCCACATTATTGCATCCAGCTGCAGTGCCTAGTAATTTCATCTGTAGGAAAGGATCAATACAGTGCTTTACCTTGAATGAAATGTGGTGTGTATTTTAAGGTAAACCTTGGAATATGTTGTGTCTAAAGCTGACTAGAATGTCTCCCGCTATCGGTCACTAGAGGGCACAAAGGAATTACCAAAGAAAGAAGTTTGTTGTTCTTATAGTCCTGAATCTCCACTTTAGATCTGTGAAAGTGGGGGGGAAAATTCCTGTGACTGCCAAAAGACAGGATGGCTTCAAATTTTGGTTTTATCCTTGATTTTCCCCACCCAAATCTACTCCTTTTTTCGAAGTTAAAAATTCCAAGGGTGCTTCCATGTTCCTGTTAGTATAATTTTGTGATCAGAAAGTACATGGCACTCAGAACAAATGCATAAGCTGCTCATGAACAGCTTTTAAGTCCTTCAATTAAAAACCTGATTTCCTCATTTGTCAAGTTTCTCTTTTTGGAGGAAGTGTTTGCTATCTGAAGAGGAAGCCAGCAATTGCTGCCTGAACCTCTGGGTCTTTTGCAGGTTGCCTGTCTCATACGGGTTCCGTCTGAGGTCGTCAAGCAAAGGGCCCAGGTTTCCCCTTCCTCGAGCACTCTCCGGATTCTCTCCCACACCCTGTACCATGAGGTGAGTTCAGAGCAAAATTTCTAAAAATTTTCATCCTTCCCACTCAGTGCCATACGTGTCCAGAAGTACTCCTACAACTTTATTCCCATTCTGTGCTTTCCCAACACTTTCCCACCTATTCTTCTGTTTTTAAAAGTGATTGGCATGTTACGATTGAGGGAACCAAACCTCCACCTCCCCCTGGGGCATGCACTTACATGCATGCTCCAAACAACTCTTTTCTCCTCCTCTTTTTATATGGGGTACCTACATTTAAAGAGGGGGAAAAAAAAATTAGCTTCCAGGTTCCAAAGCTCTGCTTGTATTTATGCAAACAGTCCTTGTCTGGGGCAGCAGGACATTGAGTCTCTGTGTGTAATTTGCTGAATGGTTCCCAGTTTTTGAAGCAGGCTTTGGAGGGGATGTCCAAAAGGCACCATTTCAGAGAGGCTCTGTAGGAGCCAGGAGGAACTCTGGAGATGAGTGCTCATCCAGTATTGGTTACTTTTGAAAAATAAGGGCCTTTGTCTTCTTTTCAGGAGTTATGCTGTTCCCTCCTGTAAAAACCTGTTCACGTCTGTTGTAGCAGAGTTTCACAAGGGGGGGGATTTTCAAGCTGTGTTCCATAAGAGAAAGTGGCTCCTAAAAACAGTGTGGGGAAAAACATTATACACGTTTTCTGAGTGTGAAACCCAGGGAAAGGAAGACATAAATATGACCTTTAAATGATCCACTTGATTTTTATTTGCTTTCAAATGAAAACTATTGTGATAACCCTTGCCAAGAGGGTCACTAGAACTTCTTTCTTTGACTTGATCATTCTGCTTTAAAAGCTGATTCTGTTGATACCATATGTTTTTCCCTTTCCACATAGCTGGCCAGAGAACTATAAGCCTTGCCAAACACTTGAATTAAGTGCCCTATAATAATAAACAACATAATTTTATGTACACTTATTAAATAAGTTTTAATTGTTTTGAGTATTATCAGCTGGTTAAAAATACAAAACATTTGTCTTGATGAAGGCTCTGAATCAAGGCTAAGGAGGTGCAAATAAAACCCTCTGGCCCTGTAAATAATGGAGTACAGTATACAGTGTTATAATCAATACAGTCAATTTGAAGCTGAGGTGTGACACTTTAGGGCTGTAATGATTGCCTCATAATTACCAATAAATTGTGGTCTTTGACAAACTCATTCCCCATGGGTGATGCTTTCTTTTGTTGGTTTACAGGGTATTCAAGGACTTTATCGGGGTTATAAAAGCACGGTATTAAGAGAGGTAAAACACTTGTCTTTTTCTCTTTAATTTTTTTTTTTCAATTGATTCCTTTGCCTCACTTAGTTTTCTAAAAAGAGATAATAGTACAATTGAGATCAGTTGCTCTAACCTTAAGCTCTGAATCCCAGCATATTTCATTCTAGGTAAGTTACCAGCCTGTAATTTAAATAGAATACTCATAATGAGCACTAAGAAAACCTTTGATACATGCAAAAATTCATTTGCCATCCTGTCTCCCAGTTCTGTTACTGCTAAATTGAAAAAGGATGGAAAGGTATATGTTAACATGAGAAAACCATAAACTAGAGTACTGGGAACTTTCTCAAGTCTTGTGATTGAATCATGTGATCTATGTATGCCAACAATGGTGAACTGGTGGCATCAGGCCAACTTTAGCACAGACAGATTTAGGCTTTCTTTAAATATATTCGTCAGCAGATGCCAAGGGATTATTTGTCATCTGTATACAGAGAGGATTGTACTCTCTCTTCTTTTTCTTTTTTTTTAATGTGTGAAAGAAATTCATTTAGTCCTTCAGTCTGTAGATTTGATATGGCATTACTTAACTCTAAATCAGAAGTATTTCACTGTAAGAAAAAAAAATAGGGCTAAAAATATTTTGACCTGCTTGGAAGAAAATAGTTCCTAAACTAAAATCTTTTCATAAATGTACTGTGAATTCCAGGATTAGTGTCATGGAAGTGTTTGATATGCTGTGTGGACTAAGGGCAGAATATAAAAGAAGTAGAAAAACCTACTGATAAACTCCCACTCTAAAATTGTTTCAGTATCAGATCCCAGGAGGTCATCTTTTGACAAAGCAGAAGTTGCATCATGTATGTGTACCTCAAATAGAGAGATCAGGCTTGGTTCCTAGGAAAACAAAATCACAGAAAGGTTTGGGTTGGAAGGGTCCTTAAAACCCATCTTGTTCCACCCCATCCTTCCACTATCCCAGGGTGCTCCAAGTCCCATCCAGCCTGGCCTTGGACACTTCCAGGGATGGAGCAGCCTCATCTCTGGGCAACCTGTGCCAGGGCCTCAGCATTCCTCACAGGGAGGAATTCTTTCCTGGCATGTAGTTGGACACAGGCACTGTTGCCCAGGAAGGGCTCTCTATGTGACATGTTTGATATGGTGTGTGTGGGTTTGTCTTCTCCTTATGTAACTCAGGTGAATAAAGTAGGTTTGGATCTTGCCTCTTTTGTTTTAAACACAGGCTCAGGTCTGTTGTCTGTGTTGCCATTGATAATAAAGCCAGTTGCAGAGGCTTTTAAATCTTCATTCAATAGCTCTGCTTTTAAAAGCCTTTCTTCATGCTGAAAACTGTTTTCAGGACAGTTATGTTGGCCAGCTCTTGTTACAAATACAGAATAAAGATGGGTATTACCTAAAATAAGAAGCACCAAACTTAGTGTTCCTTTAAGTGCTGACAAATACTAATGCACTGCGGTCTATTTTAGCAGTTTTGAGTGTTTAAAAAATTAGTTATTTGTGCAGAGATGACACCTGCTTTTCTGAAGTGTAACCCCCACCATAGCTTTGTCCTGTACTTATTTTCTGGCTCACTAAACATGTTATTCACTCAGATTTCGTTTGCAGACGGGCAAAACAGGCCAATGAATACGAATCATTTTGATTTCTCTGAGGGGTTCTGAATAAATGAATAAATTTAGATCCCATTGACTACAGATTTTGCATACTAACAGGTAGATAAAGCACATGGTTGCTACTGTGTGCTATTCTCCTTAAAATTTGTTTTGACATATGTCAGGGTGGTAATTAATTTGCAGACCATATTCATGGCACAGTGTGTGACCCTGCTGAGATAACTTTGTTTACTCAAAATGGCAACACTTTGTTGGAAATTTAATGGGGGTCCTCTCCATTATGTATATTCATAAAAGATCCTTCAGAACTGATTTCAGTTGAAGTATTGCTTTTTGGGAGAATCTGTCCAATAGAATGAGAAATAAATGATTACCAAATGAAATGTGCTTTCTCTTCAAAATGAAACAAATCATAGGTGATGTTTAAAAAGAAAAAAAATCTTTGAATTTAACACTGTTAAGACTGATGCATTTTTCTGACACCATATTTTGTAAAGCAATGTCCAGTCGAGTAACAACAGCTTTTTGCACCTTCAGCTGGAGCTGTTGTAAGCCTGACATTTAATCTTGGTATTTTTCCTTCGGGGAAGTCTTTATTTTCAGATAAAAACCTGTATTAATTCATTATTGGACACGTCCAGGTAGCTACATAGCATATATAGGCTGATACTTAATTCCATCTGACTTTTATACTCACAAGGTTTGTTTACATGCTTTGGTTCTCTACCTACACAAACCCCTTTGTTTAGTTATAATGGAGTGGGAATTTTTGGATAGAGGGCCTTCAATACATGATTTTTCATTAAAAAAGATTTGGAAGAGGCTGGGAGTATTGATGCTTTTCAGATGATGATATTCTTGCACTGGCAAAGTTCTTGAGCTAGAATTTAAGAAACGTTAGTTTTAGCTGTTGCTTTGAGATAAAATTTTGTGTATTATATCAAGCAGGTTTCTGGACAGAGATCTGCTTGCCAGCTAATTGAATTTCAGTGAAAATAGGTGTTTATAAATGGAATGTGGTGTGGATGCCTCATCTTCTTGCTTTAGCATAGCGGATCTCTTCAGGACAGCCTTACTCCGCTCCATGTAATTGGCTCTAGCTGCTGTGCTGGTGCAAGGTAGTTGTTTCATCCTTCATTTCTGATTCTCACTCTGACTTACCCCCTTTATCTTCTCAGAATGCTTTCTGAGCAGATGGATATTAGAAGAGAAAGAAGAGGGCTAAATATGTAATGCTTTTGGGAATAACTTTGAGTGACCCTCCAGGCTTGAAAGTTTTGGCTGTGACTCTTTTCACCTTTTTGGTGCCTCTTCTCTCACATCTCCATTACATTTTGGTCTTTACATCTTCCTTTGATGTAGTTATACTGAACTAATCCTAAAATGGAAAGGGAGGTGAGGTACAGTGCATCATTCTGTTGGCAGTAGAAGCCTGAAAGAGACATCTGTGCTCCAAGAGGAAGGCTTTTGTAATAAAGCACAAAGTGGGAGTATGGTTATTAGGTTGCTCAATGAGACTTTGAATAAACGGCAGAAATCAGAGGCTGTGAAATGGTGTGGAATTCCCATGATGTCATTTCCAAAGCAAATCCAAGTGAGAATTGCCCCTTCCTATGACTGTAGTGTACCAGTGTGCACCAGTGTGGAAACTGGATCACGCTACTAAGATCAGTCAATGAACAGGTAAATTTATTCACATTTTCCACAACACAGACAAGTTAACTGGTAAAATTTCCAGCCATCTCATAATAAGGCAGGAGCAGACTATAAATCCACTACAAATCCTTTAGAATTCCTAAATGGGAATGGAGTTCTGCTGCTGAGATCTTATATAAGCAAATGGAGCCAGATTTTTAATTCCTGCATAATTCATTTTATTAACTATGACCGAGTAGAACATCTGTTAAAATTCCATAATGTTCAGTTCATGGGAAAAAGAAAGAAACCCCTGAGTTCCCATTGGAGCTCTTCCATTTCCGTTAATGTTACAGGACTCCAGCAGATGTCTTAGAGGACGTTGTTATAAATGAGGGGACAGCCCAAAAGAAAAGGAAGTGCTTTGTCCAGTTTCCCTGCATACAATGAGTTACTTCACTGGCATGTCTGTGTGCAGGTTGCAGCTTCACAGTAAATCTGGTGTCCCTTCTGTCCTGAATTACCATGGTTTGGAAGAAGTGAGCGAATCCAGAGTGGGTGTTCCATGTGCTTTTAATCCAGTTTGTCACTTGTAAAAATACTGCAGATGGACAGGCCTCTAGCTTGGAAGTAGATTCAAAAGGAGCTAAATTAATATTAAACTTTCTTAAAGATGAAGGTAATGGAGAATGACTGGCTCTCTGTAACTCACAGATGTCTTGGAAAGAGACTGAGAGTCACTTTTAAATGTCATTCTGTGCAGGTAGCCCTGGCTGAGCTGGTCCTCTGGGTAGACTTTTCTGAGACAATTCAAACTCTGCTTGTGTTGGCCTCCATTCAGGTGGAGGTGGCAATGATGCTTTACTTGTCAATGTTGTTTCAGAACTCAGAGCTCTGAGTTGGAAAGGAAGCCACTTGGTCAGGACAAACATGACCCCCCTTGGGTACCACATGCTATTGGCCTTGCTTTAGGTGAGATAGCCAAGTTGTCACTTTGGGGAGTCCCAGCTCTCTAAGTTAGTGCAGCTGAGAGTTGGTTTGGGGTTTCTGTGTTTGTGTTTTTCCTTTTAGTATATGCAAGGCAGAGCCCTGAATGGATAAAGGCAGCTCCTGCTGTCTTGGGAGGGAGAGAGTGATATAATAACTTTGGGAGGAGAAGGACAGCCAGTTCAAAGTGTGCTGTTGCAGTAGTGAGTGGCAGCAGTGTGACAAACGGCAGCAAATTCCAGAGAGCCAAGGAGAAACAGCATCACCTGAGGAGGAGGTACTGCTTGTTGTGTGTGTTCCACAGAACTGCTGTCCTTTTACAAGGTGTGTCTCAAAAGGGCTGTGGAGGACCTGCAGTGCAGCCTTTGGAGATGAGGAAGGAGCTAGAAGTGGAAAAAAAAACCCAACAAAAAACCCTCTTCTTAAACAACTTGCTGTCTGGGAGGGGGAAACTAAAGCAACCAGCAGCAAAATTGGCCTTAAAGGCACACCTGCTTGCATTTTCCTAATTTTAAAGGAATTAAATTTAAAAAAAAATTAATTGTTGGTGCACAAAGGATGCTGAAGGGGGGTTGTATAAAAATGTAAAACCCAGCTGAGATATGTTGACGCTGTTGACTGAGGGCTGGAGGGGACTTCTGAGGGCTGAGCTTGATAGGGCTCACTGCAAACAGGGAATCCAGTTTGTTTATCCATTTAAGGTAGTTTTGCATGCTTTTCTTTTGTTAGGACATCTTTATATAAATATCCTGTTCTCTGAGCTGTTAGAGGGGGTTTTTAAAGTTTATCTCTGTTGCTGTAGGACAGAAAGAATGCTATTAATACATTCTTTCACTTGCACAATTAAAACTTTGATCTTTTGTCATTCTCTGTGTATTACAGAGCAGACGTCGATAGAAATAGGCAAACAGGACACTATCTTAATACAATATTTGGAAAAATAAACATCCTCCTTAGTGAAATATGGGCAGTATCTGTCTTTTGTTACCTTCTGGAAAACTGAGCTGGCTTTATGTTATTTTGTGACTCTAGATAGGTTCGGTTTAACCAGGAATTTGCCAGGCAGGAACTGTAACACTGGTTTTTGACTTTCACTGAGCAGCCAGCATTTCTTTGGCTTAGGTGTTTCCATATAGAACATCGGCAGTCTCATGGAAGGGATGGGGGCTGTAAAATGGATTACTGAGCTTTGTGGAAAATTGTGCAGAACTGATGTGACTTCATGATTAATGGGAGGAAGTTGAAAAATAAGTCCCTGCTTCCCACTGTAACATCACTTTGTCTAGGAAAGCCCATCACTGGAGTTGTATCAGCTCTTGTATCATTCTAGGTATCAATATTCAAGGAGTTTTCATTTTGAGGGGGCTGTGAGGGTTAAAGGTAATTCTTCAGGGGTAGGAGCAGGAGACGAGCCCATGCTCTGGGATAAGGCCTCAGGCACACCCCAGCTTGTGACTCGGAACACCAATAAATGGATAAAATGAGTAACTCTGCTGCTGTAGGTTGTGCTCATTACCTTCTCCCTGCAAATGCTGGAATAGTACTTGGAGATGAAAATGGAGATCTCACAAAGCAGTTGTAAATTACTTTTACAGACTACAAAATAACCCTGGTTTTCCTAATTTACCAGTTGTGGGAAATAGGTTTTGTGACACGCCTGAATGGTGGACTGAATCCTAAAGCAAATTCCTTGAAGTTTGGGGGGAAGGAATGGGGTTTTTTTGGCTTTTTTTGGTCAAGCATCTTTACAACCAAGATGTTCTGGTTGAACACTCCCTTTCTCAGGCCAGGTGCAGTATCCATATAGACTGGCCAGAAGCAGAATTCAGCCATCCTTGGTGCCATGGATGTGCTGTTTACCAATGGAACACACAGTTACTGCATCTCTCTGACATCAGTGGATATATTCAGATGAAAAGAATTCCATATATGCAGAGTATTTCTGTATTTTGAAAGCTACAGCCTCGCATCTGGGGTCTTTGAACAGAAAAACACTTGGAAAGCCATGTGCACTAAAAGCATGGTGTATGATTTGATAATGCAGATTCTTTCCAGCTGAATGTGTGCAAGCAGAGCCTTGCAGGAAGCGTGTCCTGCTCCAGGCTTCCAACAAAGATACCATTTCCATACATTCTCAAAGCAGCTTACTAAAGTGTTTCTGCAAATGCAGCATTCATGGTGTAGGAATGTGTTTTGTGGGTGGGTAGCAGCACTGTGGGCAAGAACAAGTTGGAAAGAAAAGAATACTGTGAAGAAAACGTTCAGATTTTCTTTGTGCTGTGATATTTTTATTTCTTTTTTTTTGATTTGTTTTGTTTTTTAAATAACCTAGGAACTCTATTTGCTATACTGATTGCTTTGATTTTTACATGTTTCACAATGGTTTGAATTTTTGGCTGAGTGGTGGCTTTTAGTTTTAATTCCTCAGCTGCATTCCAACATGGGCAACTGTATTTTGTCTGTCTAAATTCTTTCTGTAGGTCTCAGTTCCTGTTTTGCTAAGTTGTAGAGAAATCCTGCTGATGGCTGGGGGGTTGCTGGGCTGTTTCTGGTGAAGGGCACGTTTCGTTGGTGGGTGAAGCAACTTCTGTATGTGTGTGCTGAAGTGGATAATTCTCTAACCCTAGAAAGATATATATGTGTAGGGCATCTGTTCATATAAAATATGTGGGAATATAGACGTGGATGCTTCTATATGTAAAATATGGTATTGCTTTTAATAATTTCTTGTCAAGGCTCTTGGACTCTGAAGCAACTGGTCCTGTAAATGTGTGTGATTGGTCTGGAACAGCAAGCAATTTAGCAATTTCCTGAAAGTACAGGACTGTTTTTCAAGGATGAAATTCTTGCCTGAAGTAGACCAAAACATGATTTTACAGTGGAAGACTTCCACTTGCAGGATCACGCTGCTGTCAATATTAATAGCACTTACCTGTTTTTCATACTTAGGCTACTGTTATCTGGTTTCTCTGCACCTGCTAAAAACAGAAGCACAGTTAAAGGAATCAGCAATCCAAGAACTGAATCTATAACCCAAAGATTATGGTGAAGGTGTGAAAAAGAAACCAGATCTATGGCAGAGAGCTTATGTAATTTATCAATCATGCTAATGATTGGAGGAATGGCTAGGGAGGCACTTGTGAGAGTGTGCCACAAGAACAGTTCTTCCAAGTGCTTCAGGCACATCATACTTCAATTATTTTGAAAGACTACCTGCTTATTATCTAGCAGGAAATAGGAATTGATCCCACTGTTCTGAGTGCAGAAGTGCCCCTCAAAAGAGAAAATACTGAAAGCCATACCTCACTTCAGGGTATTTTAGGGGCCAGAATTGGCTGCTTTTAGCGGATGGGATAAATGAAACAGCTTTCTTAGCTTGGTCAAAGGGGAATCTCGGGAGTGCGGTAGGAATTCATCCTTGCAGTAGACATTTTGGGCAGGAAAAGGGAAGAAGGTGGATTCGCGTCCGTCCCTCGCTGTGGCACTTGCCGCGGCCGGACACCAGAGGGCGGCAGCGCCCGCGCCTGCGGCGGCAGCGCCCCGGGAGCGCCGCGGGAGCGAGTCGGGGGAGAGGCTGCGGGTGCTGGAAGTGATGCTCTGACCCCGCCTCTCAACCCACTTGCAAGGGAAACTCAGCATTTCAAATGTTGTTGGTTTGATTCTGGGAGCTAGCCCTGTTGGATTTCCGGGGACTAAGTTGTATGAGGAAATGGAGCGAGGTTTAGCTTGGGAATGATTTTATGGGTTCCTATTTTTCAGCTTTGACAAGGTTTTCATTTGATATGAATAGATTATGTAAGGTGTGTAGCATTCCCCATGTGTTATTACCCCGTGGAATAATGCCCATGTGCCATGAAGAAGAGAAAGGAGGATGTCTGATCCCAGCACCTGGCAGTATCTGTGCTGAGACTTCTCGGGCTGTGTGATCAGCTATTTCAAATTTTACTTCAACATCAGTTTCTGTTAGTATTCTACATTTGTTTAGCTTATGTGTTTCTAAAAAAAAAAAAAATTATGATCTTCGGGATAATATGGTGTACACCTTAATCTGAAAACTTCATGTCACTTCTTAGTGACAATGTCGTTGGAAATGCATGTGGGAGGTAGAGCAGGGTGGTAACATGATTTTCGTAATTTTTATAGAAACTTAGGCAAAGCAGGCCTGGTGTGTGTACTGCACATGGAAACAGTGTTATTAAACCAGGCTCTTATCTCACTTTGAGTTTTTCTGTTAATTTTATAGAAGCCAATAAAGCGTAAGCTCTGCACATTTTCTTTTTATGTTGGTTGAATATGTGAAAATTGTGTTCTTGCTTTTCAAAGCCAGCAGGTCTAGAGTTTGGCCTGAATGTTTTGGCATCACTCTGCAATGCTTGGGTCCCTCTGCCAGATCTGGCTGTCCCAGGCTTGAATCTTTCCCAGTTAAAGGCTGCTAGTGATGCACAATATGTGACATGGATAGATTTCTGTCCTGAGGAGACTGAGGCATCTCAATGCTCTTTCAGACAGAGCAAAACCTCAAAAAGAGAGAGAATCATAAGCCAGGATACCACCCCTGCTTTCCCATGGGAGAACAGCCAGTACATTGTATTCTCTGTTTGCATTTGGCATTGTACAGTCTTTTAATGTAAAAGAGAGGGGCAAATAAAGAAGGTTTCATGAGTATCAGAATAAATAGTATGCTCATACCTCAGTGGGAGGTCATCTGCTCCCTTTTTGCTTTTGCTGATATAAATCCTGAAGTGCAATGAAACATTTTAGGAGGCTCATGAAATACAAGACCATAAGGCACTTAACTGAATCTTGTCTTGCTGACTTTAATGTACTGAATGCCAATTAAAGCAAAATTTAGCCCATTATTAATTTTGCCACTGGCTACATACCTTACAAGTTTTGGGTATATGTTTCTTATCCCTTTTTCTCCAACCTTCCCAGCATTTTGCCTCCTGGCCTGTGCAGCTGTGCTCCTGGTATCTTTTCTATTTCTGGAAATGACCCATGCAGTTAGGTCAGTTTGTTTTAGCCTCACTCCTTGTTGCTGAAGTAGAATAGCACATTTCCCCTAACTGCATGAAAGCCAAGGTAGACAATCTTGATAAATATGATTAATGGGCCTCTCTGCTTTGCTCTGCAGCTGAAGGCTTCCTGAAATTCTGTGTCAGCTGGGCAACAGCTCCCCAAACCAACCTTTGCATAGAAAGTATGTCTCAGGTTCAATTATGTTCTTAAAGGTATTTTTATTCTCAGATTTTGCTGTAGGAAAGTCTTTGCAATTGAAATACAGTAATAAGGGTCTGAAGACTTATTATTGGCAGGAAGAGCAGTTCATAAATATTGGTGAGTTTGGATTTCTTAACTCAGTCCTGTTACCTAGAGATTTGTTTGTTATGTTTCCCAAGATGGAAGTTAAATCCCGGGTTAGTGAGGTGTTGAGTTCCTTGTCCTGATCAGCAGGACAGGAACTATTATAGGAGACAGTGACAAGTGATGGCAGCTTTGAAGTTACAAACAAGAACAAGTTACAATTGTAACTTGTCGGTACTTGGGATATATTTGTAAGTTACTGTTATGTTTAGTTCCCATAATGTGACTTAAATGTGGTATTCATAGAATTTGACAGAAGATACTTTCTGAAGTATTTTCAGAAGGAAAACCAAATTAGTATCATATTATCTTGGTCAAAAATGTTATCTAGAGACTCCAGCAGTTACGCAACTGCTCCTTCACAAATGGAATTAAAGAATATGATGGGGGGGAAAATACCCATAAAATAAAATGTGTGATTGGTATTAAGGAACACTGAGCTTGCACCTCTCTGTTAACCAGCAAATACTCAAATTTGTGAGGATATTCTGCAAGTTGTCCATAAAATTCAGAGCCCCTGCATGTGGGAATTGCTGGCTGCAGCACAGGCTGGATCCATCCAGCTTTCCTGGTGGCTGTTCTGCCATTGTAATTGCAGCACAGCAGCACTCTCAATAATTGAGTACAAGCCTTAATAGCAAATAATCCTCTTGAAGTTGTTCCCCCTCCACTGCAATCAGAGGAGAGCTTTGTTAAGGCATTAACTAACAAATTAGCTGCTAAATACTGGTAATAACCTATTTCCCAAAGATTGCTTTTTAATCATAGCCTAAGCTGTGTGATTCCTGAAATCACTTCTTTGGCAAACCAGTGTTTGTGATCATTTCGAACCACAGTAACTAAATGGCAAAAAAAGTAGTTTTTAAGTCTTTACTGATATCTGAACAGATTTTGCTTCTATATTCCTGCCTGCAGAAATACTTTATCAGTGTTTCTTTTCACTGCTGTTAGTAGTTCAATTTAAATGTATTAGGCTGTGCTGTGAAATTATTGTTTTAGTTTTACTTCCATGTACAATATGTGGCTTCATTAGATTTTTAGATAGTGCAGATATTTTTTCACTTAACCATTACAAGAAGCTTTTCCTGTGAGGGAAAAGGAATTAACAACTTTATTTTCTTTTTATGTATTGGTTAATGCAGCCTTTGCTAGTCTGTGTTGCAATAACTAATTAGAAAAGTAAATTATGTTTAGGCTTTGGCAAGAAGGGATTTTTTTGTTATATTGATAGTTTTCCTCCCCAGATTGCAATAAAGGCTGCATGTCTTCCAGTATATCATTCCACTTCCCTTCAAACCTGACTTTTTTATAAGGGAGCACAGCCGTCAAAATTGGCAAGCGTTAAGCTTGATAATTAGTTCAATATAGTGACCAGTTCTGTGAATTACGAGTTCAAAGCAACACATGGACATGGATGAAATCAGATTTTGGCATTTCTCACTTAGATTGTTTCAGGACACTGCTGGAGCTTCTTTGATCTGTAAATAACAACTGTGGTTCAGTGTCTTACTTAAAATACATCAAACGCATTCATGACTTTTGCTTTTACGTGTAGATCTGACTTCTAGTTACAGTTTTGGATCAGACTAATAAAACTGTTCATGTTTTGAGATTTCCTAGAGAAAGCTACCAAAGATAGCTCTACTCCTTCTTTATATTTTAAGAGAAGCAGCAAAGACTTCTCTGGTGTGATGTGCACCCCAGACTACACCAACAGATGCTTTGTGAAGTCAGAAGTGACAGTTTCCTGTAGTGCAGACCCTCTACAACCTGTTGGCACTGGGTTTCTTCCTCTCCTCTTTCAGCTAAAACAAGCGAACCAAGGGTTTATTTTTGCTGTGCTATGTTGTAGTCTCATTTCCCTGCTGTATGTTGCACAGACCACTGGTTTTGCTAGTTCTGAACTTTTTTGGAGGTTTGAAGTGTGCTGTGCCAGCCAGCAGACAAGTAGCTGGAGATGACCAGTCAGGCTCTATTTGCTACTCCTTAAAGATACACACAGGTGCTGACCTAGTTCAGTAAGAGTCACTGCCTTTCAATAGCTGGGTAACTGCACTACCCCTGGGCTTATCAGTTGGTTATGAAAGAGCTGTATGATTTCTTGGTAGCAAAGGAATTTGGGGAATTATGGCTTCTCAGTGTTTTACCATCAGCTTTCCAGCTGAGTAACTCCATTCCTCTAATTTGACTCCCAGTGTTTGGCTTAGAAAAGTTCAGCATCCAGGGGTGGTGCAATGGGGTTTTCCTGCTCCAGAGTTGTGTAATTGCCCGAGTTCCACACAAACAGAGTAGTGTGGGATTTGGGGTCTACTGAGGTAGAAAGTTCTTCTCCTGTACAACCCTTAATATACAACTCTGTGAAAATTCACTGCAACCTTCCACCCCCCCCAAAAATCATAAGCCTGAAACTTAGCTGAAACACAAGCTTCTTGTCTAAGCATCCCTGTCCCTTCTCTGGTTATAATGCCTTGATAGCTCACACATGGAGCTTTTATTTCTGTGGGTGGCAGGAGACAAAACCCAAACAGGCAGGTTAGATTTTGCCTGATAGGATTAGCCCCGTGTTCTCTCCAGTATCTTGTCTCTCCTTGGGACCAGCTGTGGAATCCTCAGGAAAGGCAGGAGGTAGGACAGGTGCCCTGCTGTGTCCCAGGCTCACAGCTGGCAGCTGTTACAAGACAAGCTTTCAACCTCCCTTCAGTGAGTCCTTGTTCTTACCAGCACCCCTGACAAAAATGACTGTAGAAATAGGTACTACAAATGCTAAACTTTAACCCTTTTAAAGGGATGCAGCTGGCTTAGTCTTCTTACACCAGTGATTGATATTTTGAGGGGGAGGTAGCTTATATTTATTATATGGGAAAACAAATTATCCTTCCTAGTTATTCCCCATCTATCTTTCCCTTCAAGACTCTGCTCCAAAACACGCTTATTTATTTCTGTATCCTGCCTTGCAAAACATCATCTTACACAGATAAACTTTGAATCTCTGAGGGCCAAATCATGCTCCCATCACTGTTCTCCTGCTGACTTCCTTCTCAGCAGAGCTGTGGGCTGACAAGCTGGGTCAAAACACGAGCCCTGTGTGGCAGAGGCTTCTGCAGGGTGGCTGCGTGGTGGTCTCTTACCTTTGTTGCCAAATCTTTTGAAAATTGCAGCTCATTGTCCAGAAATAACGACCAGAAAAGCATCTAACAAATGGGCAGAGAAGATGTTTCAGTAAGAAATTCTCACCATGAAAATTCTTGGCAGCTTTGGCACAGCTTCATCCCACACCTGTCGTGCTTGGCAGAGGTTTTCACTTCTGGACCAGGGCAGGTAAAAAAGCTGTACACACCCAAAACACCCTGAGTTATGTAGGTATAGTGTGATATTCCCCAATGTATTTACCTTTTTAGTGCTCTGAAAAATATTCACATTATCTGAGTGCTTTCACTCCATTCTAAAATAATGAGTGGGAATTCCATTTTGGATTCACAGCTCTGTCAGCAATGCTCTCTTTTTGTTTTTTCACCTTGCTTGTAAGTCTAGGTGTGTGTTTAATTTGTTAATTTTGCATTTTAGGTGGTTGAGAGATGCTTATTCTGAATATTTAATGGTACTGTTATTTTGAGAGCATGTAGTGTCTGAAGGAATGCAATTAGAAACTAAGCCCAGGAATTTCTGTGGCAGGTCAGGCACTTCTGGCCTCAGCTGTCATTGACTGGAAGAAGAATAAAGCTCACATTGCCTCTGCAGATCACTGAAGCATCCCCTTCCCTGATGTTATGATACAGGTCATACACTCTGTTGAGAGACAGTATGAATGTGCCTGGTGGATAAATGTTCTCTGGGTAAACTTGGATGTTACTGTTTCTTCTCACCTTTTATGATCCACATCTCTCAGACTGATGTGAGTATGTGAAGTATGAGCTGCTTCGAAAAAACAGAAGTGTGTATACATCTAACAACCATGGAAAAAATGTCTGAGGCATGAACTGGATGCTGTGATGAAGTTTCAAACAGCAGCCAGCAAAAGAGCCCTGATGTGTTTGTTTTCGTTCCTGTACTTTTGAGAGCCTATTTCATGATTGTTGGTGCTTGATTCAGAATTTTAGGAGGGTGTTTGAAGAAGGCAGTGTAGTTGTGTGAGTTAAGAGGGTGATGAACCACCATGGCCTCCATGACTGAGGGCAAACTCACCTTCCCTAGGTAGTCCAGATGCCTGTGAAAGAAAGTAAATGAGGGAAAACAAGAATTTGAGATGAACTTTGAAGACACAGTTAAATCTAAATCCTTCAGATTGGCAAACCATGGGGAGAGAATTCTGCCCAAGTTCCCACTGGGCTATGCCTTGTTCAGAGGGGTGAAAGGCAAGATGCAAAAGATCTTTAGTTCTTTGTTTTACTCTAATATTTGACTCAATGTGTTGCACAGATCCGTGGGTCAGGTGAACATAAATTGTGCAGTTGGAATTTATCCGGGCATTAAGTTAACCTCTGACTCACCCCACAGTGGTACAGCATTACAAATGTAGTCTTCAAGGAAGGATGAACAAATTTCCTAAGCCATTGGGCACGAACAAAACCTTCAAAATCAGCCAAGAATACCTCCTTGTTCCACTGTTCCGTCACCCCTCATGCCCTGGGATGTGTTTATTGTGGCTAATGCTAGGAAAATTCAATCTGTCCATTTCTGCTCAGAGTGACTCAGGGTACCTCTTCTTGCTTTGTCCAGCTCATGTTTAGTTCTGTGTCCTTTAAAAGATTTCCAGACCACCAAGTGTGATGAATCTCAGCTCAGCATATGAATATCAGTGGTTTGACAAATTAACCTCTTTTGTTAATATACTTCAGCAGAAGGGAGCATAAAGAAGGGAATGCAAAAGCATGGTTTTCTTGACAGTCTCAGCTGTTTAGGAATTACCTAATTCAGGCCACAGGAATCTTGTTTATTATTAAGGGACCTGAAAAGAATGTGTCCTCTCACCTGTGATTTTATTCTACCTTCACGCTCTCCCAAACCCCACCAGACACACAGAGCTCCCACTAACAGTGAGGAAGGAGCTTAGAACTTCCAGAAACAAATAAAGCTCAAGTATATGAGTTGGAAATGGATCTTGTCTGTGTAAGGGAACTACTCTTCATTCTTTTCCTAAGAAAAGAATTTCCTTTCTCTGGATTTCCTCCCTTTTTTGAATTTAGAAAGGGAGCAAAGCTGAGTAGTAGTGGTAGGAAGAAGCCAACTCAAGGATCCAGTATGAACTTTGTCCTAAGAAACTAGCTGGAAGATCCTTCATGGGTTATGGGGCAGACACTGAAACATGGGACTTCTTGCTGAGCTTCATGTTTGACCTCTCAGTCCCCTTGGAAGTGATGATCTTGAAAGAAAATGGCCTAGAATGACTTAAAGTATTTATTTTCCAAAGGCCCATGAATTGCCAACATAGGGAGTACTTTTACTGTAACAAAATACTGTGTATTTAAAGAGAATTCCTTCTTTTTGAGGAGAAATGTTACCTTGATTAAATGATTTCTAGTTTTAATCAACTTTAAGGTCCCTGGAACCTCTGAAGTTCTCAGCAGCTGTTCCTCACATGTCTCCTGGCCTGTTGGCCTCACAGATTTCCCGATCTCCTTGGGAGGACTAAGGACTCTGAACATCCTAAACAGCCAGAGATAACATTTTGTGGCCAAGAAAGACTCGGTGGTGCCCTGAGCTCAGGAAAGCACTCTGTAAATGGTCTCCAGAGCTTCCCCACAGAGGCTGTATGTTAGAGAACCCTGCTAAAGAGCACTTCAGCCTTAATAGTTGTACACTGATTCCCAAACACTGGATCTTCTTTCTGCTGCCAATCTTTCTTTTGTGCTTTATGTTTCCTTTGAGAGCAGAATGCAGGCAGAATCTCTTCAGCTCTTGCTTTTCTCTTTAATCCAGCACCACAAACCAGAAATCCTCGGGGTTTAAGCAGCTTCACCATTTATTTACATAGGTCTGCAGCAGCTTTTTGTTTTCTTTGTTGTTTCATCTGTGGTTTCCCCCCGTGCTGTGTTTTGGATGGTTCTGTGTTCCGTAGGAAATGCTGGAATTCTGTTTAGCTGCCTGCACACAGCCTCCCTGTGCATTCACCTCATCACCTCTGCACGTGGTGCAGTGCAGGACCAGCATCCTGCTCCCAAAGCCATGCTACCTTTTCTGTACTGAAGTAGTTCTGCAAACAGCACAGCCACAGCTTCCTGTGGATCTGTACCCACAGCACCTCTGCTTCCCTGTTGTGCTGACTCAAGCTCTGCTTTCGTGGCCCCAAAACTCCCTCCTCCAGCCCTGAGCTGTTGGTTGAGCAGATGGTAACAGATACTGGGCACTTCCCCTGGTGCTGGTTGCCAGCCCGCTGGTTGCCTAGCCAGCAACACCAGCAGCTGTTGACTCCTTCTGCAGTCTTTCCTCCAAATTGGGGTTGCCAAATTGAGATTCTTGGCTCAACCAAGATGCTTACAGATGTGTTTGAGATGTTTATTTGATGTTCACATAAGTTTTAGGAGCTCTGTGTTAGCTGCTGTCTTATTTGCCTAAAATCAGATGATGAGTTCAAAAGCTAAGGAGGGGGGGAAAGAGGGCAATTTGTGCACCACTTCAATAGCAAAGCAGTCTAAAAATGGAGCTCTGTACAGTCAGAGACAAGATGTCAGTAAATATCCTATTGAATGGCTCATGTTCCATTACTTACTGGTACAGCAGTGAAATAATTAATTTTTGGAGCGAGATTATAAGCATATGGTATAGGTGGAAACCTTAGTGCTGATTAAATATTATTATCCAAGTGATTACCTAAAGGTTTACTGTCCAGACATTGTGTAGTTGCAGCTGATGGAAGGCAAAACCCAATGAGGCCAGTGAAATTTGGATCAGGACCATGTAATAGTATTACTAATTGGCAAAGGTGTTGGGTTTTACTGTACTAACCAAATATTGCCATTTATCGTGTGTCAGGTACCCACTGAAAATACATGGGCTGCTGTCCAAATACCTATGGAGATTAACAAGTTGAAGTTTAGTTCAGGGCACTCCTGAAACCACTAAGGTATGAAAAATGAGGAATACTTCTTGGTACAAAATGTCCTCAGACTTCATCAGTGCAGGTGTCCTTTCAGGAGTTGTTATAGATAGTCTGTGAGTAACCAAACCATGATGCTCATCTGAGGCACCACTTCCCTTTCCCTGCTAAATATGAAACTTTAATTGAAGATTTAGTTATGGAATTTTGTCTGTATGAGCAGAATTCCATAGTTTATTATAGTGAAATGCCTGAAATAGCAAAAAAAAAAAAAGCTTATAAAGGAGGATCAGGGAGTTTAAAACCAAGATATTAGACTTGCATGGTGTTGTGTGTGCATTGGGTTGTGGCCTTTACCCACTGAGAATCAGACTTGCAAATGCTGTGTGCTTGCAGATGTGGAGTTTTTCCATTGTTGGTTTATTTACAATTAATTGTATCCATGCCAGATAAGTGTCACAGGTACTTGAATGGGCTTACAAATCTTTTTTTTTTAAGAGATATCTGGTACTTTGCTGCTTTTAAGCTTTAGCACAGTCAGTCAGGTTTTATGTAAATCTGTCAATGTCATTTCCACCACTGGTGATCTTATTTCTGACTGCAAGCACTACTGTTTAATTCTGTCAAAGGTGTTTCCGTAATTAAATTTATAGTGCAGCTTAATAACAGTTCAGAGAGCATAAAGCTCCCAATATGTTTTAGTTCTATTTGAAAATGGATACCCAGGCTACATTTTGGATCAGAGACAGTAAAATTGGATAGCATTTTGTGACCCTAAAGCTTTTCTGTTCAATCACACCTTGACATTCCATGTCACTGGGTTGGAAAAGATTTTTGTACAAGAGGGTTTTGAAGTGTTTTAATACATTGAGAAAAAAATCACAATGAAACAGAACTGTTGGCTTTTCTGTGTATCAAGAGCTGTTCTGCTCTCCAAGCTCCTGTTAACTTAAGTGTGAACTGCTTGACTGAGATTTTTGCAGGGTCAGGCTGCTTCCAAGCACGGAGATGGAAGGTATCCTGGTCTCCTTACTTGATGCAGCATGTTGAATTATCAGGAAGTTACTAGTACCTTGTCTCTCTTCTTCTTGTATTTTTCCATGAGAATAATCAGGAGATAAAAAGAAGTTTGTTGCTTAGCAAAGAAATTATTAAATAGTCCTTTGACAGTAAAGAAATCACAGCATTAGAAAATCCTATTGACCAAATGTATTTTTCAGGTTTTAGGAGCTAAAGTATCATGAATATGGACATAGTGCAAATGCCCAGATGCCACAGCTTGAATAAACTTTTTGATCAAGGATACAGGTGTATTTTTGGATGAAAGAATGCAGCATTGAGCGTTGCTTCCTTTGTAGCCTGAGCGTTACCCCAATATTTCTTTAATGCCTGTGCTCAGACTAACAGAAAAGCTTTGATTACCAGTGCCTATAAAGAGCAGATGGTATCTTCTGACTGTGTTTTAATATGAGTATGGATTGAGACTGTGCATATTTTAAATCAACTGTGTCTGTAAACTCCATTCAGTGTTACCTGTGCTTTGAAGAACTTCAGATATTTAATATGTCTACAGACATCCCATAAATTCTTATTCACCCCACCTGCTTCCATGTGCAAAGTTCCTGCTGTTACAAGTAGAGCTTTGATGAATATTTCGATTGCCCTATAAAGTTCTTTCCTTCAAAGATATGGATTTTCCTCATGGAAAAAGCTTTGTTTCTGCTCAGAAACACAAGGAGAAAAGGACTGTCTTATGTCTGCAGCTCTCTGGTGTTGCATGTGGGGTGGGAATGAATAGTTATTCCTAGAGCTGTAAAGAGCAGCAAATAAAGACTCCTATTACCCCAAAAGATTGGTCAAAACCCCAAATTTAGTCTCTGCTTTAGATTTTTGGTACTAAAGCCATCTCTTCCCATAGTTCTGACATGATTGCATTATTGCTCTGTTTGTGACATGCTTGTTAATCTTGTGACCTTCCCTCCCTGCTCTCCTCCACCTTTCCAACCATCCATCAGAAGTATCAGAAGTCCCAGTTATAGGAACCTGGCTGGGCTTTCTTTGTTTTCACTCTCCAGGAATCAGCTATTTAGAAGGAGATGGACTTTTACATATGCAGCTATGTGAAACTACAGCACCCCTTTCTGTAAGGGGATGTTTGACTGCCTCATTAATACCAGCTAGAAATTCCGCTTTATAGCATTACATCGACAGGAGCAAGGTGGAAAGATGAGTGGAAACACTGGGCTGAGGGCTGAGGTTTTCATTAGTGCTTTTGAGTCTTGTTCCTGTCTTTGTAAAGCTGCAGGGTTCTTAGGAGAGCTGTGTGCCCCATATCAGGCCAGGAGGTTTATAGAGCTTTGGATTCATCAGTTATCACCTTCCTTGTCTTTCTCCACAAGTGACCTCTTTGCGAAGCTCTCCAGTAGAGAGCTGTTTGATCAGAGTTGACTTTGTGAGGTCTCCCTTAGAACTTCCTGGGAGATGTCATAATTTAATGGTTTAATTTTATCCTGGAGCACTTGGGTTCCATGGAAAATCTCTGGTATGTGTGTACATACACCCCTGTAATAGGAAAGCTGCGATCTTGCAGCTATTAAAGATGTTTGTGTTACAGTGTCAAGGTCTGACCTTTTACCATCCTGATAGAGGGCTCAACAAGAAACCTGGATCACGTACATGCTGGTTTAGGCTTCAAAACCAAACTGGAAATTTACAGACATAATATGAATGTTCCCTGTGTAGCTGGTGAATAAGATCCACAGGTGAGATGTATTCTTAAAGAAAACGCTTATCCAGAAGGTTTTTTCTTTCAGGGAATTTATGCTTCTGAATGCCGCAGTAATTGTGAATGGAAGGGGGTTATGTAATCAGGTGGACTTCACGTGTGTTCTCATTGCACATCTGAGCTGGCACATTATGTTTGAGTCCTTCAGCCACTGCTGTAATATGAATAATCCACAGAAAGCTGATCAAAAGCGAAGCCTTACTGTTTTACTGACTGTCCTCTCGGCAAAAGGTCGTCTTTGAGCGGATGACCTTCTAGTCCAGTCGACAAGATGAAGGGCAACCATTTTTCCCAGATGTCAGATCCAGGGAGATTGAGTGCTTTGCCTGAGGTTATGCTCTGAACTTCCTATGCAGTTGGGGAATTCTCCTCATTGCCAGAGCAGTTTCAGAAATGAAAGACCATCCTGCTGCCTCACTTAGGGGTTTTTGTTGTGGACTAACAGTTGAGCACACACGTGGCATTTTGCAGGGCACTGAGGGTGAAACTGTCACACTGGCTGACTCTGCTAATGATCTCTGAAATTCAGTGTGCATGTGTGGGGACTTCTCTCCTGTTCACGTTTGAGCCCCAGAAGAGCAAAGTCCTGTAGCTGAAGCTCCTGCACCACAGCGTGCCTCAGACTCCACAGGCTTGCACAGACTCTTAGGGCTGTACTTGTTTCCCACAATTTTCTGCGTGTTTGTCTCTAAACGAACCATGAAATGATTCAGTGCCTGCATGTGGTTTTAATAACAAGCGTATGTGGGCAAATGAGAAAATACAGAATGTTTGACTGGAAGTTTCCAGCACACACTATGGGTTAAAATCCAAGTAAGTTCGTAGTACAGTGTTGTCAGAGTTGGTTAATTACTTTGTGTTAGGTGACATTTTAGATGATACTTTTCTCTCTAACCTTGTAACAACTGTTGAGTGGTGGAATACTACTCTTAATTAAGGGCAGATTTGGAGCAATAATCTCCAGCTTGATCTTTACTGGGATCTGATTGTTTTTCTGGGAAGTTTGTGTCATGTTGTTGGTTTTTCAGCTTTTTTGTTTGGCTGCTGTTGTTGATGGTTGTTGAGGGTTCTGGCTTTTTGAGAGAGAGAAGGAAAGAAAGAAAGTGCAGCTTTCTGATCGTGTTTAGCTGAGAGTTATGTCAACGGCTTATGCTTCCACATCTTGAAATCTACAACTGCTGTAGGTCCATCATGTCTACAGGTGGTCTTTTCAGAGTCTAGAGCAATCCTTCCCTTTGCCACGTATCCTCAGCTTTGCAAAATGCTTCTGAAAAGACTTTGTGTCCTTCATTATTATTTTGTTAGAGTGAAATAAGTTCTCAGATTTTCAGACTCTGCTTTTCTGTTCTCTTTTCCCACCTCAGACATGTTCATCTCTGATGTTCCCTCTTCCACACTTTACTGAAGGGAGATTTACATCCCACTACCCTGAGATCAGAGAAATTTGTTGCTGTCAGACAAGAGAATCTCTCAGACTATTCTGAATCTATGTTTTCTTTTGCTCCCAAACTTGAAGGCTTAATGTTGGTTTAGACTTCACCAGCCTTTTCTAACAATCTGACATAAGCTTGCTGATGTAAAGCACAGTGAGAATTGCCTTTGGCAGTCTTTAATGTCCTTGTGCAGGAAAGGGGGGGTGGGGAGAGCAATAGAAAAGCCACAGGAAGGTAAAATGATAAATAAAGACAAGTACTTGACAATTTTCTGCGAGTGGGAGAAGAATAATCTGTTCCTATGCCTGTGATGAGGAGGTGAAGAAGTAATGACTTAAATTGCTCTGGGGAACTATCTGTGCAGTCCATCCATCAGGAGAGGCTGCTGATACAGGTTAGACAGACTGGCTGGGAACAGGCCCTGCCCTTGGTCAATGGCCTTCAGATCTTATTTTCTCTGTTGGACTGTAATTCCTGTGAAAGGCAGGTGCACTTGTAAGAGAACAAGAAATGCAAGGGAGCAGAGCAATTCCTCTGACAGCTGTGCTTTAGGTGTTGTGTAGAATAAGATACTTAAGTAAAACAGGTGTAAAAAGCCTTTAGAATTTGTTAAATTCCACGTATCTCCACTTGTGTTGTTGGAAGAGTTGTTTTTCTCTGGGAGTTTTTTTCACTGTCTTCAGTGCCAAATCCCTGTGAGTGTAGAGGTCCCTGAACTTGGTGCATAGGTGTGTGTATATGAGCTGTACTGGGCTGCCTTGGTTTCTTCTTAGTCACCTTGGAGCACCAAACTTGCTTGCAAAGAGGAGCTACATGAGTGTAGGTCTGCTGGAAGCTCTGGTCAGTGTAGAGGTCAGAAATGACAGCTCAAAAACTGTGGTAAAATTTGCTGTAAATCCTTCAACCTGTATGTAGCTGACTTAAATAAAACTTACAAGAAGTATTCTTAGCCCAGAATTTTGAAACATCCAGGCATAGGAGCTGGGGAAGGCCAGGTGGTGTGTATTTTGGGGGTGCAGAAGGTTTCAGGAACACACTGAGGCTGAGGGCAGAGCAGTTCCCACAGCTGTTCCTGCTTTCTGCCTCACTGTGGAACTGGATCCAACCTCAGGGAGTTTGTGGGACTTGTCACAAAGACAAAGGCTATAGCATCCAGGCAAATACTTGAACGTTCCAAAAGGGAAATGCACTTCTCTGAGGCACAAACATCCCAAGGTTCTGCAGATGATAACACCTGTATGCAGTTATTTTATCTCTGGGCTCATCAGGCCTTAGGAGCAGAG
Source organism: Aleadryas rufinucha (assembly GCA_013397815.1). Lineage (NCBI taxonomy): Eukaryota > Metazoa > Chordata > Aves > Passeriformes > Aleadryas > Aleadryas rufinucha. The sequence continues at coordinate 2,126,568 of VZTH01002852.1, forward strand.
CCATATCTTAAAGGAGCTGTCACAGCAATCCTTGTTTGCCCCCAAGGTGTCTCCTGAAGTGCTCCTGCAGGTAATTAATCACCTAATAAAACACGTTCTTTGACAGTAGGTGGAATTTGGAAATTAATTTGCACCCCTTAAATGAGGCTTCTAAAACTATAATTATCACAAAAGAAAGAAATGAGCTGTGTCAGGTGTATAAATGATTTATTTATCAAGAATAAACTGTCACCAAAGTGGCACTTAGCTTGCAGCATCTGTGCTTCATTTGTTTAAGGTGAATTAAGCAATGACATTTGCCTTCCTTCCCATATTTGCAGGTCTTGGGGCAAATCTGCAGTTGTTTGTGAAGTGTTTGGTGCAAAAGTGCCCTGTAACAATATTATAGCTGCCTTTCCAACGTTCTCTTTCTTTAGTGTGTGATGACTTCTTGCTGCCCCATCAATCCCTGCTGGATGCCTTATCCACCGAAGAGCCTCTGGCCTCACCAGAACTTGTGCAGCCCAGCTGGCCATTTGGATTTCTCATTATCTCTCCAAATGGTGGATTTTGTGAGCTGGATGTTGGTAGCAACAGGAAATAGAAAGGGGAGGAAGTTTTAACTAGTTGGCTGGACTGCATATGGAATAAGTTACCTGGAATAAGAGGAAATCCAAGATATCTGATTCTCTCTCTCTTTTTTTTTTTAAAGAATAGAGGTTTAAAGATGCCTGAGAGATGTATTTTTGATGGTTCTGAGAGAGCAATTTTTTTTAAAAAATCCAGATAAATGTGAGAACAGTAACATTTTAAAAGTAAATAGTTTACAAAAATATTTAATTTCAAAAATACCCTTTCAAAAACGTGTTACCAAAGTGTCTGACTGTGCACCAGAGCATCTGAAGACTTACTTTAGCTGCATGTGCAAAGGGGACGTGGGCTTCACTGCAGCCTTCCCTGCAAAATTGCCACTAACAACTGTTCTAGTTGCTACAGCTGAAATGTATTTGTTGCTGACAGTGTAATTGGCTGGCTTCAAAGGGCATACAGTGCATGTAGTCTGTGGGACATGGAAGAAAATTGTCTCATTATTACATATGAATCTTACATTATTGGTGCATTTATTTCTGAAAAAGCCCAAGAGGATTTCTATGCACTCGTGTCAGACTGGCTTCCCTAATGCACAGCTCCAGGGAAGGGCCGTGCCTCGTTATTTCCCCCACACTTGTTTGCCTGAAGTTGAGTTGACTTGAAAAAGGGGTGAGCGTGCTCAGCACCACTGGCTTGATTCAAAAGTTCTGCACACAGTGAGATTTCTTCAGTTAAAGCCTCTTGAGAAAAAAATGGAGCAAGGGTGAAATAATTTACAGTGCCCTTTTGATTTACATTTTAGTTGTGTCATTTCCTACACCAGAAGTGACTTCTGCTGTGAAGCATCACAAACAAAACAGGGTGCCATTCAAAAAAAGCTCCTGTGATGTGATAGGATTGGCAATGCCATATTGTAGCTGTGAGAACTGACAGATTGCAAACAACTCATGTGAGCAAAAAATACTTGTGATGCTGACTCTTCACTTAGGGGTGTGAGTTGGAATAATGCTCTGCAAAATCCTTTCAATATAAACTAACATGTTTCTTCTTTTAAGTTTTACCACAAGGTATTTTTGCTGTATTGCAGAGGTTTTTGGAAGTGTACTGGAAATATTTTTCTTGCAAACTAAGTGGCAAAAATTAAATGCTCAGGAATGCAGCTGAAGGGGCAGTCCAACCACCCTGAGCATGTCCTGGTTTGCTTGAAATATGGATGCCCTTTCCAGGCACTCAATTCATCTTGAGGCCAATTTTAACAGTGCTCAGTGCAGAAATGGCTGTTATGACATGCCCTGAACCAGCTCTGGTTCAGCTTGTGTAAATTCTACATGTGGGGTGCTTTTGGAACTGACAGGTGGAATTTTATTGTGATCCTGTTTAACTATTCTACCACAGAAAAGGCTTTTGGAATTTATCTTACTGAGTTGCTCTGTATTGCAAAGCAAAAGCAATAAAAGTTAAAAAAAAGCAAAAGAATAAAGTTCTTTACTTTTTTGTTGTTTTTTTAATCAGCACATCTTGTAAAGGCTCTTGCTCAGGGTAGGATCTCCCCAGTGTTCAGCTGTGCTTCCCAGCTGGGCACTCTCCAGCTGGTCTGTGGGCACAAGCCATCATGTCAGGGTCTTTTCTGTCTACTGGAAAATTCCATCATAACAGGCTGTTTTCACCCTGTCCATCAGCATTTCAGAATGAATTTGGGAACCTCCTTTCCACCCCAGATTAGTCCTAGGCCTGTGATAATGATAATGGAAATTCCATGCCCATGCCAGGGGGGTTGGAGTGAGGTGATCTTTAAGATTACTTCCAACCCAAACCAATCTATGGTTGTATGACTTCAGACAAAGTCAGGTCATTCACTGGTATCAGGTCAGCTGAGTTTTTAAAACTGCATGAGAACACAGAATCAGCACATTTCTGCAGGTTTCTTAATTCTTTTTGTGATCCCAAAGCCCACTACCAGCACATGGTGATACTATGTAAAGAAAGGTGTTAATGGAATTATATTCTTTGATTGAAAGCCACAGTTGATTTTTGCTCTTGTATGAGTTCTGCAGATTTTGGTTGTTTTGTCTGAAGTGGTCTATTAGCACTTGCCCTGAGATAAAAATTGCTTTTTAACTGAAGAAAGGATTCTGGCATGAGTCAGAAAATCCCAGGGAAGATAAATGAAAAATGTAATTAAAATGCCTTGAGGTTGAAACATTATGGGAATTGTAATGTATAGCTTGCTAATCTCATTAGAAAAAATCCTGGTTTAAGTCACCTGATTATATTATATGCTGCTAACACCAGCCTGCTCCTTTTCAGCCCAAAAATTTACAAAATTATACTGTAAAAGGTACTTGCTTTGACATCAGCAAAGCAAGTGTATTAGGCAGTAGCATTACTTTCCTTCCTTTTCTCTTTGGTTCTTAATTTTCTTGGTAATTTTTCTCTACTGCACTGCCTGGTGCCCAGTTCCTTGAGTCCAAGTTGCACTGCTACCTCTGGGACACCGTGTCTTTGATCAGGATCAATATTTCTTATTTCAGATGCTGCTTCATAGTTTTGTTGAACTAATTTAGGCAGGTATATCCCAGCCAGGCTCAGGGTGAAAGGAGCATTATCTGTGCATTATGGGGACTGTGAGTAGCACCCAGAATAAGGCATCCAATCCATCCATAAGGCTGCAGGAATAGAAACAGTTCTAGAGACCTATCTAAGGGCAGGTTTCCCTAGCAGTTTCTACCCTACTGCCCAGTGAAAAGGTAAAATTTCAGGAGATTCCTCATGGCTGGGGAATGTCTGGCTATTTCTCTGCAACATTTTTGCATTCAATTTTCTTTCCTCTCAAGTAATGCCTGTTTGCATGAAAATTACTTCATTGCTGACTGCTTCCCAGCTGGAAAACAATTGGGAAGACTATGGTTCAAATCATATATATGTAAATCCCATTGATTTTGTCTGTGTATTGCAGACAAAATCCTGTACGTACCCACACAACTTGAGCCATTGCCCTGTGAGTTTTGTGAATGTACCTGTGACAGCAGGGAACTGGCAAATCTGCTGTTATGGGCATTTGACATGGCTGCAAGACCAGTGAGGAAAATAAATCATCTGTCAAACCTTCTGGATGCAGAGTGGCCTTTAAATGAATTTAAGCTGTGAGAGCAGCATTTCCCATCCCGTGGCATTTCCCATCCCGTGGCATTTCCCATCCCGTTCCCTCTGGAGGCCATGCTGCAGTGGGCGTGCAGCTTGGCTTTCTCCTTTTGGTGTCGATGTTTTCCACAGAAGGAGGTTTCTTAAAGGGACCATCAGTGCAGCAGATGCTGTGCTCAGACCTGCTGCGTGAGAAAGGAGCGTGCTGGGAACGGTGGGATCTGATCCCATCGTGGGGCCCTGGCAGTCACTGCTTGGCTGTGATGCTGAAGCTTCTTGGTGGAGCTCCAGTCGCGTTGTTCCCTTGCCTTGTCCTCTCTTGGGTGTTTGAGATCACTTTGAGCTCCTCACTGTATATCTGAAGTAACACACAGAAAAGATTAGACTGTGTTAGCTGGCTTTTCTCTTCAGTCACCATGCTGGTTGCAGCCCCAAATTAGCAGAGCACTTTGTTCAGGCATCAGTTCTACAAAACGCTTTGGTCCAGCTCCAGCTCTGGAAGAGATTTTAGATTAATGGGAAGTTGGGAGTGTGAAGAAGAGCATGGAGTTTTGAGAATTTGTGTTTGGTCTTTAACATCTTTAAGGCATAATCTTGTTCCCATTCAGCAATAGTGAAAGCTGTTGTCGTGGTTTAACCCCAGCTGGAAGCTCATCCCCACACGGCCACCAGTGGGACCGGGGAAAGGACTGGAAGAGAGAAACTGAGAAAACTTGTGTGTTGAGATACAGACAGTTGAACAGGTAAAGCAAAAGCCAAGCAAAGCAACACAAGGAATTCATTCACTTCATGGACAGGCAGGTGTTCAGCCATCCCCAGGACAGCAGGGCTGCATCAAATGTCATGGGGACTTGGAAGACAAATGCCATCTCTCCGAATGTCCCCCCTTCCTTCTTCTTCCCCAGCACGACACCACATGGTCTGGGATATCCCTTGGGTTGCTTGGGGTCATCTGTCCCTGCTAGGTGTCTCCTAACTCCTTGTGCCCCCCCAGCCCACTCCCTGATGGGGTGGGGTTGGGATCTGGAAAGGCCTTGTCTCTGTGTGAGCCCTGCCCAGCAATAACTAAAACATCTCTGAGTTATCAACACCATTTCCAGCACAAATCCAAAACACAGCCCCATAACTGGCTGCTGTGAAGAAAATTAGCTCTAGCACAGCTAAGCATGTGCTTAAGTGCTTTGCCAAACATGGAGGGGATGATTTATACTGGTAAAGTGGAAACTTGGTAGCATCTACTTTGCTGATCACAGCTCTAAGCAGGATTTCACAGAACAAGTGTGAGCTGCAGTCGTGCTCTGCAGTTCAGTTCCCTCAGGCCCTGCCGATAGCCCAAAGCTACTCCTGGGCTGCGTGAACAGAACTTCAGGATGAGCAAATGAAGAAAATAAGGGTTTGTGTGTGCTGGGATGTTCCAGTTGTTTAGTTCTCTTGCCCACCAAAGCACCCTTGTTCCCCTTGATCTTATTTCCATGCTCATGTAGCCTGGCACACTTTCCTCACGTTCAGGCTGGGTAACCAAGTGTGAGAAATTGTTCAGGTTTAGCTTTGTGGTTAAACATTGTGGTTATGGGGGATTCTCAAGGCAGACAGAAATGAGGTGCCTGTATAAAGACATGCAAAGGAGCTCAAAGGCTTATGATGAAAGCATCTTTTCCATAACTGGATTAAAACAAATCATTGAGAGTCATGGCTTTTATTTCCACAGTTCTTACACCAGTGGTGCCATTGTACAATCAGGATTTAGGCTCCTTTGAGGAAGCCTGCAAGAGGTTCCTGAGAGCAAACCCTCCCTGCTCTGTGCACGCTGGATTTGTGCATGCAGCCAGCCTCGCTAAAGTTTTTTCCCAGCTTGCTGACAGGAAGTTGGGGGATGCAGCCGTGAGACGGCTTTCCCAGGGGCTTGATTGCCATGGACGAGTCTGCACGTCCACACCTGGGAGGGCAGCGAGTCCCAGGTGGCCCAGCAGTGTCCAGCCCGACATCCTACAGCTGCTACCTTGGGGTGGGGGTGGAAGAAATGCTCCATTAGGAGCAGAGTAACTCTCCAGCTGCATCGGCAGGGAGGTCTGCTGGGTCCAGGGGGCTTCCTGTTTAAATAGTTACAGAGTCTGCAGAATTGGTTAAACTGTCAGAAAAGAATTATAGAGGGAAAAAAAAATAATAAAGGAACCATCCTTCCTGTATCTGTACGTGCATTGTCTAACTGCTCCTTTGGGCTCAACCAAATGCTTGCTGGGATTTTTCAGTTCACTGTAATGAGTTTTAGATGAGGTCTTTTGTAATGTAGAATCAGATTAAAGTTTGTGGAATTGTAGCTGCCGTTCAGGAAAGTTTTAATACGTAAAAGCTAAGGGAAATCTTTATCATAAAGTAGTAGGTCATTTCACTTCTGCAAGACCATGTCCTGTGGTTGGGCAAAAGTAATGCAACTGTTTATTAAAACAGCTGAAAATGGCACACACAGAAGGAAACTTAGCAAAGCCCCATTTTGTGAGATACAAAATTCTGAATGTGACGTAAAATACCTTTACATGAACAGTATTTCCTAAATTTGACATTAGTCTGCATTCTTTCTCTCTGCCACATGATGGAGATAATGATGTAAGATATATAAACAGTGCTGCACAGGCCTTACACTTCAGGGAAAGAAGTTTCAACATGGTTTATAGCAGTTGTTCCATTAATGCTGGTTTTGCACTAGCATTGATAGAGTAGTTTTCTCAATAGTATCTATGAAGTGTTTTTTTTAAAGCAATGTTAGCTTACTTGTTCTTTTTGTTATGGTTTGGGTTTTTCTTTTTTTTCCTGCAGCAGGGCACATGAGCAGGAATACCCTTACCAAATAACCAGGAGTAGCGATGCAGCAAAATACCTAAGTCTGTGTTTGGTAAAACATTCAAAATAACTTGGTTAGCTCACATTAACTGTATTGGGTCTTTAAATTGTATTTAAATGTTAATGGTTTGGGCTCAGATACAAGTAAGGCTGTCGTGTGTGTTCTGTAAAAGCAAGGAATTTGCAGCAGCCCCTTTTTAACAAATTTTTAAAAAGCACATCCTAGAGCCTGCTCTCACCATGAGATGAGTCTGTGCATCCTGGGAAAGGACATGGTGGAATCCAGATTAGTTGATCTTTGTGTTGTACTGTAGAACCTTTGCATCCACCCTCTTCTTTCCCCATCTAGAGCATCAGTCCTGATCCAGAAGCCGTCGAAGCCACGTGCAAAATTCCCAGCGATTTAAATGGCCTTTGGATCTGGCCAATATGCAAAGGCAGAGATGGATTTCCTCTTGGAAATTTTTTCACTGATACTCAGAAAACTCCTGGCAAGAGATGTATTTAATTTTTATGGCGAGAGCTGCTGTGTTATATTTGTAATCATAATGTAGTAACAAGGCACTTGTAACAAAACTAGTATAGGCTGAGATATATCCAGGATGGGAGAAACACATGTTTCTTCCCAGTCTGGTTTTTTTTGGGGTTTTTTTCTGTGGCTGTTACTCTGAGGACAAGAGTGCCTTTCCTGATGTCAGTGCAATTACAGCTGCACTGTTTTCCAGTTTTTTAGACTGAATATTTGCTGGATGAAGCAGTACTCTCACTCCTCTCCACAGATCCACCTGCCTTGTGAATCAAACATGCTGTCTTTGATTCGAATCCTGGGTTCAGTTTTGGGCCCCTCACCACAAGAAAGACATTGAGGAGCTGAAGTACGTCCAGAGAAGGGAATGGAGCTCGGAAGGGTCTGGAGCAAAAGGAGTGGCTGAGGTTGCTGGGGGTGCTCAGCCTGGAGAAAAGGAGGCTCAGGTGGGACATTACCACTCTCTACAACCCCCTGAAAGGAGTAGCCAGGTTGGGATCAGTCTCTTCTCCCAGGTAACAAGTGCCAGGGTGAGAATAACAGGCCTCAAGCTGCACCAGCGGAGGTTCAGATTGTACATTAGGAAAAATTTCTTCACTGAAAGAGTTGTCAAGCATTGGAAAAGGCTAGCCAGGAAAGTGGTTGAGTTACCATCCCTGGAGGGATTTAAAAGCCATGTAGATGTGGCACTTGGGGATGTGGTTTAGTGATGTGCTTGGCAGTGCTGGGTTAACAGTTGGACTCAATGATCATAGGAGGTCTTTTCCAATCTAAATGATTCTATGAATCTATGCTGCTTGTTTGATTCCTTGTGCTTAGGTTCTTATATCACCTGCAAAATACTCACTTGAGGAATTGTTCAACTCTGATACTGCAAATCCGTCAGTCCAGTGTCCACTTGTGAATGTTTTTTTCTTAGATTAGCATTTCCAAGTTTGTATTTAGAGGCTATTCCTTGATAGGTACCTTTCCTAACGCATTTTTGTAATTATACTTACATTGAAAATGTCCCATGTATGTAAAATGTCCATTAAAATGCTCTCAGAGTCAGTGAAATGACGTGCTGCCCAGACAGTGTGTGTGTGCACCCACGGGCTGATGTAATAGCTCCTCCAAATGTTAGGAGATTTTCCTCAGAAGACTTTTTCCAGAAATGCTGCTCTCCGTGCTCTTGGGTTCTGCTCCTGTTTTTTTCATGAGAACAAAGATTAGTCCTTCATGGTCCTAAACTCAATGCATGTGCATGACTTAAAGGCATTACCTACCAATAAATAGGAGATTAGCTGCGGCTTGTGTATTTCCTGATCAGTTCAGGTTTTTTCAGATGGCTCGTTGTTATCCCGTTTCCTTTAACGATGGGACACTTTAATGAGTTTGCCATCTGACATACATCTGCTTCCTGTTAAACAATACCTTCATTCTTCTGGAGCTGCTAAACTCATCTTTTATCCTACAAGATTTTTATCTGTGCCCTGAAAACAGCATGTACAAATCGGTGTCAGCATATTCATTTACTTGCTGAGGGGGTTTTTTTCATATGTTGTTGAAAATTAATAGCAAAATGGGCATCTCCTTTAATGCTTATTTGTTGGAAAATGGGAGAACATGGATATTATTTGTGTAATTAGGGGCTGGTCACTCCAGCTCGTGTTTGAAATCCAATAAAATTGACTTTTGTTGCTGACATTATACAATCTCTAGTAGTTATTCTGTTCTCACAACAGAGTAAGAAGGGGCTGGTTCAAGAAGGGGTTGGGGGTGGAATTTGGGATTTTTAATGTTGTTTCTTTGAGGAAAGAGCCTTCAGTAGCTCAGTGATGGTCTGTCTCATGTGTGTGCAAAGTTAGGGCTCTGTGATCATCAGGATTCTTAAATCAATCCAGGCTGCATTGACTTTGTGCATCTGCCTCAGTGCCTCTCTTTTTCCCATGTTTTGGGAACACGCAGTTGTGCTGGATCTCTGACTATATCTTTCCCCTTCCCTGGTCAATATTGCCCCTGAAGAAAATTATTTTTGCCTTTATTTCCCTTTACTTTTTTAATCACAGAACCTTTTTCTCATAGAGGGAAAACTGAATTTTCCTTTTACTTATCTTTACTACATAATATGCCATATAAGTGGCTTTTATAATGAGTGTGTGGTGCTATTTAAGAGGAAATATGGATGTGAAGTTCTGCCCCACAGGTCCAAAGGGCATCTGTGAGAATGGCTTGTAACCAAATTGAGCAACCCTGTGGGGCACATAATGTTTTGTCTCAGAAAGGAATTTAGTTCCAACCATTTACATATGCCAGGTGACAAGTGGAAATACTTTGGGGTTAGAGCTGGGGAAACAGAGGAAGCGAGGTGCAAATATTTATCTGAGAGTTAGCGGATGCCTGAAGCAGAATAATGACTATAATTCAGGAATTTTGTATTTCTTCCCATTTATAGCTTGCAGTTTTCTCCCAGCTCACACAGGGTTAATGTTACTTGCTTGAAAACGAGGGAATTGCTGATTACTTCAGGTAGCTGCTGGTGCATGATCTGAAACCTTTGTTTTAATTATACTCTTGGCATTGTTGAGATTGATGTTTCTACCACCCTAAATGCCATTCCTTTGCCTCTGGCAGTGCTGCACAGCCGCGTGTTCAACACTGAAGGGCTGTGAAAAGTTGTTTGTTGCAAATGCAACTTGATAGTTTTCCCTGTGATGGCTGAGCTTCCCGTGGGGTTCCACCTCTCTGGCTTCGTGCAGTCTTAGGGGAAGGTGCTGTGTGTGAACTTGGTCTTTCACTGTTTTCCTTAAGGAGTGAAGCCAAGAGATCTTCCGTGGTCACTGCTATGCCAGCGTTGTTGGACTTGCCTGAAAAGCTTTGTTTGGTTTTGCATCAGTGTTTATTAACAAAGCCCTCCATCATTTGTTTAACATACAAACTTGTCCGTTCTTTCACCACTCTCCCAACCTTCCATCTCGCAGAGCTGCAGGAACACAGCTGATGGCTTTGACAGTCTTTCAGTCGTGTTAAGATTACAAAACCTTCTTGTAATTTGGTTCCTTGTGGAGTCTGCAGTTTTTCAAGGAGGGTCTGGGAGACAATATTAATGGAAGCTTTGCAAGAAAATAAGTCTATTCTTTGTCAGCTCTGGGGTATCCCATCGATGATGGGTCTTAAACACCTTCACTTTCAATCAGTAGAAAAGCTGTGAAACTTCCAAATCCTCTTGATGGTGGCTATTGCTATGACCTCTGATGTGACCAGGGGCCAGGCTTGCCTCATTTCATGCTGTCTTTTCAAAGCCCATCCTCAGGAAAGTATATTTATAGCTGGAACATCAGTTTATCATAATCCAGATGTATTGGGCGAGTGTGTGAAGAATTTTAAGAGGGCAAGACACTGAACCAAATTTGCTGTGATTATTAACAGAAATGTTTAATTCCAGTGGGCTGAGAGGGTTGTTTTATTCTGTTTTAACTTGAACCTATTAAAAAAACCTTCTATCCTTTATAAAGAAGCTAGAAAAAAAAAGGGATTGTAAAAGGGACTTAGGTAAAGGGAAGATTGTTCTCCTGAAATTTGCTGTTTATGTATCCTTAGAAAACAATATATTTTTGCTATTCAGAAGTGGGTTATTAGACTTTTCTTTGCAATTACAATGGCGAAGACACAATGTGGCACAGCAGCTCAGATCTCCTTATACATACAGACTTGGACAGTGATGGCCCCTCTGTCCTTGTCACGGGGAGGCAGGTGACAGGTTGGGTGCAGGTTTGCCAGCTGCCCCGTGAGGATGAAATAGGTTCTCCCTGAAGTGAGCGGATGTTCTTGCTGCTGGCCTTTGTGACATTCATACTCTCAAAATCCTCTTCGTAAGTGTTTGCCTTTCTCCCATTGCTGTTGATGTAGGGAACAGTGGAGCTGTGGGTGAGAGCAGTTTCTGGGATGGAGGTGCATTTTCAGAAACACTGAGAAAGCTCTTACAAGGTGAGCCTGTTCCTTCTGTGGCTGTTTATGCCAATCTCTCCTCCAGTATTTACTCTAACGTTTGTGAAAACAGATAAGTCTTCTGGAGAGCAAAGCCTGCTGAACTGGGGACGGGGAAAACCTGAATAAACAAACATGTGCCACAGATTAGTAAGAACATCTGTAGGTTTTATATTGTTTTGAGAACACATACCACAGTTTTTCATTTCTTGTGCTTTTTTAGTTTCTCCCTTTCTGTCTCTCTCTTTTCTTCTTCTTTTTAAATATATTGCTAATAAAGGTTGGAGGTAGAAAGCACAGCTGGATTCTGCATGACATGCCACTGTTTAATTTCTAGCTTGGAGGACGAGAAGAAGAGTAGTTTTATTGTATCCTAGAAGAGAATAAAGCCACATGCAAATTCCAGCCATGGACATCTGTTTCCTCTTTGTGTGAAAGAATCCTCATATTTGGAAGGGAATCCCAGTTCTGAAGGGGCTGATGAGGTTTTGGTTTTTTTCTTTTGGTTCTTTCCCCCATTCTTTGCCACTCCTTCAGCATGCTGCCCTTGCTCTGGCTGCTGTTTTCCTCGGGACAATGTCAGCTTGTAATTTAGCAACAGATATCAAATGGGTGAATTTTCAGGTACTTTAAAATGTTGTGTTGTAGTTACAAAGAGCATTTGTATTATTATTAAGTTCCTCCTTAAATTTCTGTTATTTAATTAAACAGTATTTGGTGGGAGGACTTTTGCTCTGTCATCAATCTTCAGTACTTACAGGTTGGTATTTTTCTTTAGAAGCGAGATGTGTGTATCTGCTGCTCTGGCCAGGAAGTGCAACTATTTCTAAAAGTAACTTATTAAACATAATCATTTAAAATACTTTGTATCAGGAGAATTAAGTAGGTGTGTAGAAATAAGCATCTGCAGAGTTCATTACCTTAAGTTAGGCATCAGGTGCTAAGGACTACAGGGACCAGAGTAAATGATAATTTCACTAACCTATAAAACATTTTAGAATAATTATTTGCAGCTGTCTGGGGGCTTTAAATTTGCCTTTTGTGTGTGTTTAAGGGTTGACTCTGATGAACAAACAGCACAGTTATATAACATTAGGCCAGACATGAGAACTGGTACTCTCTGTCTATTTTATATTAATGTCGAATGAGAGGTTGGTGGAGCTTGCCAGGGTTTCATATTTGCTGGCAGCAAATTACCCACATGTGTGGACCACATTTTTATTGTTGCCTTAGCCTATTTCAGGCAGAAATATCTCTGCCTAACAGGGTCTGATTCTGTTCATTGCTGAAGAGCTTTTCTTTTAAGAATCAAAATACAAAAAAGAATGAAATGCTGTAAGTGTTCAAATTAAGAAGTGTCCCCAGACTGCAAGATTTTGTCACGTCTGCCGTGGTGGAAGAATAAAGGGCAATAAGCCATCTAAAGGCTTTTTCGTGGTCGGATGAGCTACCCTTGCAGAGCTATTTCTTTTTGCATATATTAATGCTACTTTTGGGTGTGGGCTGTTTAGTCTGGTCTCTTAGGGAGACAAGGCTTATGCAAGCAGGGTGTTTGCACACATGAGCACACAGCAGCCTGTGCAGCCCTTCCACATCTTGACCACGGAAATGTGGCGGAAGGGCAGAGGCTGCAAAGATAAACAGGAGTTCCTATAACTTTCTTGAAAAGATGTGTGAGGGGAGAATAAAGGTGATTCAGGGGTTTGAGGGAAGGCTTGCAATAGGAGTTGAACTTTCAACAAGGGCTGTGGAATAGATCTTGAGAAGAAATGTGATGGAGGTCCCTGTCATGGGAAAATTGCTGAACGTGGCTTGGAAATGATTTGGCTTCAGAGAATCTGATGACAAAACCCAAATCTGCAGGAAGACAGACTCCCTTTCATTCCAATACCCATGAAATCGCTTGTGTGGGTTTTGTTTTTAAGTCAGGATGTCAGACAGTATCCAATGGGCGACTGTAAGAAATGTAGGATATCTCCTTAAAATCTTCTTAGTGCAGCAAAGGTGCTGCTGCTCTGCTTGGGGGTGGTGGTGGTGGTTCCTATTCTGTTTGGGGTTTGCAAGTTTTTAAACTCTAGTAAAGTGTGACTTATGAATTTTTAGACCCTTATCCTGCAGCCCTCCTAGAGAGGAGGGAGCCCAGTGGCTATGCAGGTCCCACTGACACATCCAAAATCTTCCTGGGCGTTTCGGATGCTGTGCATCGCTGCATGCCATGGGACACGTGGGGAAAAGGGAAACCCATAACCCCCATCCAGCCCTGGCTCCCCCTGAGCAGGACACGGAAAGCAAACACCACTAACAATGAAAATCAAACTGCACTTGTGAACAAGTTTCCCCTTCGATTGAAATGCTTCTAGCTAGGAGATAGAAAGGGGATTATGTCAAAAGCTTCCCTTGTTGTCTTATTAACAGCTGCATAATTTTACCACTCATTCACGAGCATAAAAAAGCAAAACTTGGAGGCTGTATTTGAAAGCTTGTTTTGTTTGGTGTACAGCTGGATACAGAGTGTTTCCTTCTCTCTTTTTTAACAAATTTGAAGCAAATGGATTGGTTATTGTTACTTACTTTTCCCTATGTTTTTGGCCTAGATAATAGAAGATTATGTTGCTTTTCGTTTTTCATTGCAAAGAAATCACTCCATATAACTTCAGTTCAACAATGCTGCAGTAGCATGTGGGTGTATATATATCTTCTCATAAATATATTACCACACATTACTGTCAAAGATCTGGACTTTTCACCCAGTATTAAAAATGAAATTTAATTGTTACACTTGAGTTTCAAGACCCTGATAAATAAGAGCCATGTCTGACCTTTATTGTGGGGCTCTGAGATGCCACCAGGGATATTGCTCGTTGTCCAAGATGACAAACTTCCTCTGAGATTTCAGTTTGTCAGCTCAATGTACAGCAGTGACATTGATTTCTTCTCACTGCCATTTCCTGCCTGAATAGATAACAAATTTTCTGTGGCAGGTGTCTGTCAAGTTTAGTTTTGCCTGGCAGATTAACTTAATAGACTCATTTATTAATCATTACTTGCAGCACAGGGAAGCAGACAATACTCTTTGACTCCTGTGATGTTGAATGGATGTTCCATTTCAGATTCCTTTGTGTAGCTTGAATTTGGGTTTAATAAACCATCCATATCTCTAGTGAACATTTTTAACCTGACATCACTCAGAGCAAAGATATGTGCATTAAATAAGCATGATCCATTTTGAGTATTGACTCCTTTTCATGGTAAAAGATGCGTAAGTGCTTTCTGAGACTAAATAATTTGATATATGAACTGCCAAATCAGCCTAAACAAGGGGGAAAATTAAGAAAGATAAAAGTAGAAGAAAATAGGTGGTTGGAGGAAGATTTCAGCCTGGGGTTGACTGGCTAACAGAGTGAAGGAGATAATGCAGAAGCTGTAGGAAGGGGCAAAGCAGACCTGCAGATACAGCTGTAGGGTGATCCTAGGACAGGCCAGTGTTTTCTTGGAGACCCTTTTCTCTGAGAAATCTTGAGACAGATATTCAGCCTTGAGATAGCAAAGGCAGGGTTGGTACCAGAGGTAGGCATTAGACAGGCCTTCTCAGAGTGGTGAAGGACAAGGAAGAATGCAGTGGAGAGCTTTGTGGAGGGAGAAATATAATAGAAGGCATAACCTTGGAAAGTGATGTCTCTTGTTGCAAAGTGTTTCAGTGTGTTCACAATGAAAACTGACTGATGAGTTGAGGTTTTTATCAGGGCAAAATCGGTGATGGACATGGAAATGCACAGGCACTCCTGGGACAGGTGGCAGCAGGAGCGAGCCTGGACAGAGATACAGGCTGTTGCAGGACAGAAGAACCCCATGTTACAGGCAATAAGAAGAGAACCACCAAGCTTCTCCCTTGGGTTTTAGTTGGGTTATGGTAGCTCCTCACAACCTGCTTTTAATTCTCAAGGGAGCCTGTTCATGGGAGATCATGGGAGATGTCCAGGAATGTTTTTGCAGCTGATGCCCAACTGCAGAGCCCTGGTTGCAGCACAACAGCTCAGCCTCTGTGAGGGTCTGCATTGCTGAAGATGTTTTTTTGCCAAGCTGTGTTCCTGGCCTTGGGAACGTGTTTCTTGAACCAACCTTATAGCTTTCTTGGCTGACTGTCAAACCAAGAATGTCCCTGCACTAGATCACACTGCTTATTGCTCTTCTAGGCCACCCTCATAACAATACATTAACCTCTCAGCAGGGAATGTGATAAACAAAGTAAAACTGCTTTAGTGAAACCAGTCATTTAATGGCAGCATACATAAAGTGTCCGTAAAGATTTGTAAGTGTAATAAGCTGCAGTTCACTGAGGGAACAATAACTGTTCCTAATTTAGCCAGTTGAGGAACATGCCAACCCAATTTGCTTTTGTAACATTATGTTGTTGTTTTTTTTTTCTTTTCCCACCTCTCCAGATTCCTTTCTCTCTGGTACAGTTTCCCCTCTGGGAGTCCTTAAAGGTAAGTTCTCTTTAGTGATGGCAATATAAATTACACATTTTGCAAAGGTTTTCCATGGTAACTTATCTAACTTGATTATTGTGATTATGGGTGTGTTCAAGAATCAGTAATTATGTGCCAACCTACCTGTGCATGTGAAGATCATTTGCCTGAATATCTGAAAAATAACAGGGAATATCTAACCACTGATCTGTGGCATGCAGGCTAGATTTTACTCCCAGCATGCCAAAAATCTTATCTTCGGCTCTAACTTTTTTTCCTGCTTAAAAAGAGTGGGAACCACCTTGTGTGATTTCTTTTTAATTTTCTTTATTTTAATTTTTTTTAGTGTTTTGCTCGTCATGGTAAAAGGAAATTGCGAATGAGAAAACTGTTTCGGCCTGGGTTTTGTAAACATCACTGAAAAGCTGTTTTGATTGGCTGCATGTACTTTATGGTCATTTAAAGAAGGTGTCAATGGATGATGTTTTAACAGTGCAGTTGTTTGGAATGATATGCTGTTCTCCCACCAGCAGCTGGTTGCTCTGTTTACCATGGTCAGAGTCAGGATCTAGATTTCTGAGTGGAGGGTTGGATTCGAAGACATGTAATTTCTCCATCTCTCTGTATTTCCTTGAACTCCAAAAGATGAAAGGAAGGGTTTTTCACATACTTGGAGGTCATAGGGTGGAAGCACAGAATTATTGCAGATCATTAAAAGCATTGTAGCAAAATATATAGAAGAGGAGCTGGAGAGAGAAACTTTCTTCTTGGTAGGAGTGCTGGACTTCAGAGCAAGCTCATCATGGAGACCCAAACTGGGCCCTTGTATGTTGGATTGGGACAACAGTTTGTCCTCTTGCTGTGTGTCTGTAGCTGGGGCTGTCTGGGGGGGACAAGCCCACAGTGTGAATGTTTGCATGTAGAGGCTTCAGGGAGTTTGAAATAAAGGTGAGCCCACAGGCAGGAGGAGCATGAAAATAATCAAGAGCTTTTGCAGAACTGAGCTGTGTTCGTGGAGGATTGTGTAGGTACTCCGTGAGCTCAGCCTGCTGTGGGGTCTGGGTATCATCCCACTGCACAGGGGAGCTTGGGCTGCCTTATTAGGAATCTGTTTCCCTGCCAGTGTCCAGGAATGGCTTTCTGTAAACTCTTCAGCACTGGTGCTGGCCCAACCTGCTAATGGTTAGTGCAGCAGCCGTGTTTGGGAGCAAGAGGTGGCAGTGCTTAAAGGGAAAAAGTGCGGTGTTCGTGCCAAAACCACAGAAACCAGCAACATCATGTAGCTGTTTTCAGAATGTAAAGTTGTTTTAACTAATGTCCACGTAGCTGTGACAGTAAAATGTGTTGTTTACATTACAGGCTTTAAAGAAGACAGCTTGAATTTAGCTAACTACAGGAGTGAGTCAGTCAGGATGAGGCATCATGTTTAATCTAAAGAGGTCAGTGCAGATCTGAAGAGAAACAAAACTTGTGTCAGTTTGTTCCACAAACCTGTTGCATTATATTCTTCTGACGTGGAGTCAAGAGTAGAAAACTGCAAAAATCAGTCTGGCATACTCAGTCACTTTGGCTCAGCACAGGGAGAGAGCTCAGGGTTTGTCATATCAAAGCCAGGCAGTGAAAGCAGAATACATTTTGTTTATCTGAGTGAAGCTCTTAAAAAATTGCCCTGACAGTACAACAAAGGACAAAAATCATTATGGTCCCATCAAGAGGATGGATGTGGCCAGTAGCATCACTGGGAGTGTGGTTGAGGGTGTAGGGCTCCTCACGGGTGCACGAAGGGAGCATGAACAGACAGTAATTACAAAGAAATAGAAATGCAAAGGACAAGAGAAAAATGGCACAAAGCCTGAACAGAAAAGAGTTATTGAGATGATGCCTGAGGGACTATTCTGCACTGTATTAATAGCATTACTTGAGAAAGTAACTGTGGGAGCAGTTGTGTATGATGTGTGTGGGCCATCTCACTGAGAGGAACAGAACAAGTGCTGTGGCTGTGTCATTTTTTAAAACCATTAGTACAAAGTTACATAAGCTGATGGAAGATAGACTCAGTCTTATGATTCCCTGAACGAGCTAATCACCATAAAAATGAGGAAAATCTTTCCACTGTGAAAGGACAGTTAGAGAGGCACGTGGAAGAAGAGAGTCCTTTTCCTTCAGATACTTGCTGACTGCAGCCAGCAGCAAGCTTAAAGAAGCCAAATAAAGGCTTGCCATAGGTAGCAAATTGTGTGTTTCTACACCCACTTTCTCTATCTGCTTTACTCCAAGCTGCTCTGGTTATTCCTTATGCTTTAGTCACAGAGTTTACATGCACAGTTTTCTCCTGTCTGTGAATGTGCACCAGCTGTCTCCTGTGAGAGCAAACTTGCATGCCATGCACTAAACTATGTTAAAAGAAGACAGAGCATTGTATAGATTACTGAACTATAAGGTTACGTTGGCTGTGAGTGCTGGCAAAGGGAGGATTGCAGTTATTAGCAAGAAACAGATACTGCTTCAAATGCAAGTCTTACTGATAGTGAGCCAGGTGAATACACAATTTAGGAACAGGTGATAGACTCCTTTGTTAGTTCACAATGACTCAAGAAACAATAGTAAAGAAATTATGGTGCTTTTAATTAAAAAGAAAAGTCTTTTTCTTTTTTTTATTTAGGTAGCATCCACTGCTATAAGGTATGCTTAATGTCCTTTCTCTTCTCAATTCTCCATTTTTCCATATTTTGTTTGAGGCACAGATTATTGCTATAAACCAAAAGAGAGAAGGAAACTGTGCTATGGTGTATCAGATTTCAGGACCTTGTAATTCCCAACTAGGGTGAGTTAGCATTGCTCTTTTCTGTCTCTTTAGTCCAAGCCTTACAGGTAAAACAGTTTTGAATTCTTCTCAGAGTTGAGGGAAAGAAGGGGTGTTACAAATTTTACTCACTTTCTGCTACACCAACCCTCAGAAGAACACCATGGTTGAATATTACTGTGACAGTTTGATCAGGTTTACGTTCTTTTATGTGGGGTTAATGCTTCTGATCCCATCTCAAAGCCAGGTGGCCCTGAAGAAAGGCAGCAGAGCATAGATGTGGTGTGCTTCCCAAATACCAGCCAAGCACAGAGCCTTCCATATTAGTTCAGATTTTGGAATTAATGTTGTAAGATACAGTCTCCTTGTATGCTGCCCTGGAATTTCCAGGGTGTCTTAGTAACTTGCTTTGGAAATACTATATGTGTGTTCTTCACTGTGGGAATTTCACATTGTGGGCTGTGTATTTGGCATGAAATTGTTGTGGGTTACACGGAGCCTGGTGCAGCTCCTGCTTCCACCCTGCTGCCAGGGCTGTGCAGTCTCTGCTCAGATGACTGTGGCCCTGTGGAGTCCATCCCTTCTGTCTTATCTTTTATTCTCTTCTGTTCAGACATTTTATTCAGTGCTTGTAATCATCATATCCGAGTTCCTACCAGCAGCACATAAGTGATTTATCATAAGTTTCATGTTTTAATCCGTAATTCTTCTCTTTTAGAACTAAGAAAAAAGACAACTTTCATTTCTGCTGGGGGGGTATTACAGAAATACAGGGCATTGGGTGGTGGGTTTTTTTCAATAAAATATCATTTTAAAACTCTGCAGAAAATCAAGAGCCTCTGGTTAGGTTTGAGTCCAGAAACATCTTGTCAAAAATGCCTGTTTCTTAAGGCTCAGTGGAAATGGTCAGATCCCTCGGAGAACAGCGCTGTGTGTAAGATAAACCCTTCTCAGGTGAAACAAGACTCAGTCCTCTTGGGTTTTATATTTCTGCATGTTGGCTGCGCTTCAGAGCCTCTGAGAGTTACTCAAATGCAGCTGTACAGAGAGAATGGTCTCTTTATAGACCAAATGTATTGTATGTCTGGAGAAAAGGCTTTGGTAGTCAGCGAGGAGGGAAGGAGCAGGCGGGACAGGAGGACATAGGTCTCAAATGAGTTGACTTGAAAAACAAGGGGGTTTTTGTTTGTTTAGTTGGTGGATTTTTTTAAGGAAAACAAACCTACTATCCTGGGAACCTTTTGTCTTTTTTGTTAGACAGGTCTGACTCTTAAGATGAGACACTTGGACATTGCTAAGACTATGGAACATCAGGGACAGCCAGTCCTGCCCCTACAAACCCAACCTCTCTGTGAGCCCACAAGTTTTTTTGTCACTGGTTTTAGCAATAAAATAATTTTCTCAAATCTGTAGGTCTCATAAATTAACAGGTGTTATACAAAAAGAGAATGGGGAGAGTCCAGTCATTCCCCTGTGAGGCTGAGCAGGATCAGAAAATTGGTTGGGTCAGAACAGGAGTTCCATGGGTTGGTTCTAAGCTGGTTTCCACCCACACAATGGAGAGCAGATTTGGGATTGGATTTAGGTCCTTTGATTTCTGTTCAGGTGCAGCTGTCACCATAGGCACAAAGCATTTGTGTTGAGGAGAATTTGCTGGGCAACTGAACTACAGATCTAGAGGACAATGGCACATGTGCTCATTTGCTTGGTTCTCTTGGTTCCCCCTCCAGAGAGCTCTAGTTCTGGGGGCTAGGATAGGCAATAAAGGCTGTGAACTGATTTTAGGGTCAGCTCAGCCTTGCTCTTGGTCATCGGTGCAGATAGATTTTGAGAAATATCTTGAAGCTTGCTGTGTGAAGACTGCTTGATGGCTTTCTGTGGAGAGCAAAGACTCTAACCTTGGTTGAAGCTCATTGCACCTGATTTTTAAAGTTAATAAGAAGGAAAAGTTTACAGAATACTTCTGCCCAGGCAGCTGGGGTTCTCAGCAGTAATACGTTTTTATAACTCCACCATTGAATCAATAAACCACATGCTATTTCCCTCCTAAAATTTACAGTCAGATCTGTTGCTGCTTAACAGGGCAAGTAGAAAATAGAGGCATGTAGCCAAACTAGGCCTTAAATGGCTCTTTCCCTGCTCTACAGGTAGGTGACCGTTTTCCTTTTTTCCTGGAGAAGCAGTCTAGTATTTCTTTCCTCTGTGCTCAGCTGCATGTAAGTCAAGAGTAAATGAAACGCAGGCCCAGCTTTAAAGCCATTTCCTTGCAGGCAGTGTAGTAAGTGTTCTACCATGCCTTGCTCCCTCTTTGAGGAACGGTTGGGCTGATTTTGGGATTAAGTCCTAATGGTTAAATAACACTGTCTGCCATTTGCTTAGGTGCTGAATCAGGAAAACAGCTTTGCACAGGGCGTTTGGGGGCGGGATGTAACGCGTCCACACCATGAGCAGAGCGGCTGCATTTTTCTCACAAAGGAACAATGCACCCAACAGCTGTTGAGCAAACAGCCCTGGCTTTATTGCTGCCACAATAAGTGTCATTCACGCCGTCCTGGGGCACAGCCCAAGGAATGCTGCACACCATCTGCACCAAAGGGAGAGAAACAAATGCAACCCTTGCTCACAGCACTGCAGGCACGTTTGGGAAAAGTCAGATGGCCTTGGATCATCAATGCAGCATTTAAACAGACCAGAGGAAAACAGGCTCACCCAGTCCATAGATACAGAGCCAGATTGTGATGCTCTTGGTCATGCCCAGGCCACAAGAGGTTCTCTAGAAGTTGCTGAGCTTGCCAGCAGCATCTGGGGATGTTTAAATATCGAAGATTTGATTTGGACATTTGTTATTTGCTGAAGAATCTTAGCAGATTTATGTAATTTTTCCATGTAATTTATTCACACACACCTACGAAGCACAGATCTGTTAGGCAGTAGCAGTGCAGTTGCTCAAGGAAAACCCTGCTGGCTTTGAAGTGATTTTTCAGAAGTGCATTTTCCCTCCCTATATGTCCCTTTGTGCCATGGAAACTGGGTGTAGCTGTTCTGCCTTGCCATGGGAACACTGTTTCGAAGAACATTTCCCTTAACCAGGCTTTTAGCACATCCATTTTGATTTACATCCAAATGGGTCACAGACATCAATGCAGTATTATATGGGCAGAAAAAGGGAATGAAATGCTTTTAACATGAAAAATATGCTGTTGCATATAGGCCAACTTTTGTTCTCTTTCAATTTATCTAGGATTTGGGTGGGTTTAATTCTAGGACTGAATTCAGTACTGGCGTAAGTGAGCACAACTCCATTAGTGCAAATGGAGTCTCAGCATTTATGTCAACACTGAACTTAGATCATTGAATTTTTCCTATGTTTGGGCTTGCATGTTTCCTGCAAGATAATATACACATGTACTTTCCCATATGCTGCACATATGCACATTAAAATCCACTGAGGAGGACGTTTGGCTCTTTGCTCCATGTTGACTTTATGTATAGAAACTGCAAGCAGCTTGTGAAGTTTTTGCTTCTCCTGTAGCTAATGTGCCATGCATCTGTAAGGGTCAGCCATGCAGAATGCCACGTTGTGAGTAAAATCCCTAGTAGGAAAGGCAAACATGAAAACTGCTTTTCTTTCCTCAGTCTGCAGGACTGTGCACGCACACAGATTCATGGGATTCATTTGTACTGATTTTTTCTCCCTCGTTATCATGAAGTTGAACACTGTTGTGAACAGGGGGGTACATAGAGATACTATAGATGCTTATCATTGGAGTGAATTGTAATATTTATTCAGCTGCAGGCCTCAAGTGTAGTGTATGCCACGAGTTCTGCTGGCTTGAAGAGTAGCAAGGCCAAGGCAGAGAAGTCTCATTCTCTGTGATGCTTTCTGCAGCATTGGTGGTGTTGAGCTGGTCATCAGGTTTGAGAGAAGTGTGAGTATTGCCTTTTCCTGGATTACCAAAGCTTAGATGTCCTGAATATAGACCATGACCTGGCTGCGTTGAGAACACAAAGCTGACAGCTGGTTTTTGCCACAAACTTTTACTACAAATGCATGGCAAAGGTGACAGGCACGCACAGGTAAGAGTTGTGTGCACTGGTCAAAGGTTATTGGCCATCTGGAGGCCAGGTGTCCTCAGCACTGAGGAGTCCATGTTTGTGGGCACCAAATACTTCCCCCCAGTATTTAAAAGCAGGGGGATGTATTTGGTGCCCAGAAACATGGACAAAAGGAAAAAAGTAATATTTTCCTTTTTTGTTTTTAGATTGAATGGCCTTTGGTATATCCCGAGAGTGACTTTTCCAATGCTCCCTCTGCCCAAAAAAATAGAGTGTCCTTGTTTTCTCAGTATCAAAAGAGCTAAATAACATTTGTGGTGAGAATTAGGGGACACTGGCCTATGGAGCAGTATGAAATGGGATCGCTAGGAAGAAAAGTAGGGCTCTGCCCACGAATAAAACTTGACCCTTCTCTGTGAACATTATCCCTGTGAATAATTGGAAATATGCAGTCAGGCTTCCTGCTGTGTCCCATCCCCTGAGGCCACACCCGCTGTATTGCTTTACATGGTGCAGCAATGCACAGTGAGATTTACATATATATCACAGAAAAGTGTTTACAAAAAAAATTAGCATGTGATTGAGCTGGGAAGCTGCAGAGGGCCCCAACTGTATGAGTTTCCATGTGCTTCAGCCAGAAGATTTATTTCCAATTTGTTATTCATAAGGGAAGAGAGAGAGAGATTGGGATGGGGTCCTTTGAAGTGGAAAACAAAGTCTTCTATTCAGCCTTCAGCTTAATAGAATACACATGACACAGGCTTGGCATGGCGGCTGCTTTCATGTAATGTGCTCTTGTCATTTTGCTTTCCTAGGCTGTGAATGCTAGTGGGAATGGGTATTGCCCTGGAAAATTCAGGTTATCCCCTGCAGCCTTCTGCAGTAGGAGCACAGTGTGAGCAGGTAGAAGCCTTTTTGGTGATGGTGGTGGGCAACCCAGGCTCAGCCAACTGCTGCAGCCGCGTTGCTCGTAATTCCCGGGTTGTGTTTCATGCTGCAGGAGCACATGGAGAGAGAGCAGTGTCACTGGGGCTTCTGCAGGCATTACATGGGCACTTCTGCCCTTTTTTGGAGCCTCTGAGCCATGCCCCTTGAGCTCTGAGCTCTGCCTGACCTGTGCTCTCGCCATTATCCCCCCAAGTGGAAGGCTCTTCTGCTTCTGTGCAGCATCTAGGATGGCAGAGTGTGCTCTAAGCACTGTATTGCTGCAATAACCAGCAATTTTGTTCCAAGTCAGTGTTTTGGGGAGGTATATATATGGATCCTATGCTTCTTTCCAGGAACAAGGCCCTGGTTTTATAGTAATCTAAAAACCTCTAACAGCTTCTGTGCTTTGCCCTGTCTTAATGGTATTAAAACCCACTCAAAGGGTGAGTGTTTTTGAAGAACTTACAAGCCTGACTTACCACAAAGCCCAGTCAATTAGTTGGTCCACGGGCTATGAGAGAAAACATGTGTGACCCCCAGCACGTCATCCTGGCCCACAGCATCGTGTGGTTAGAAAGAATTTGGACCAGAGTCCTGCCGGTCCTCTTGGCCCTGTGACACTTGTTCCTCTTGGCTTCCTCCAGGATCATGTCCTCGTGCCGTGCTTCCCTCTTGCTCTTCTGCATGTTCAGGTTTGGAGCTCTGGGTGAATCACCGAAACTGGAGATGGAAAGAAACGCATGAAGTCATCTCATCCTGCCCTTGCCAGCGCAGGATTATTCCCCACAGTACAGTCTTGAGTGCCTTCTCCAATCTATTTTTAAATGACTCAAAGGAGAGGGCTTTCCTCTCCTCCCTGGGGAGGCTGGCTCTGCGCTTCAGTAGACCTCACTGTTGGGGAATTTGCTTCCTGTTCTCCAGCCTCAATTCTCCTTTTCCCTAATTTAACTGAACTGTTCCTGGCTCCACCCTTTTAAACCATTTTCCATATTGCATGACTGTTGCAAATACCTGTTGTCAATTTGCAGGCATAATGGATGGGAATTCATCACCATTTGCCTTGCTTGGCAGAGGCTCTTTGTGCAGAGCTGCACTGGGAAGCCAGGCTTTATCAGAAACTAGATTTTAGAGCTACATGCCAAGAAATCAAATGACCTTTTCCTTCTTCTTCGGACAATGACATTAACATAAAACCCCATCATGACTGAGAATATGCTGGGCTTCTGGCAAAGCCATGAGCAGCTGTATCTATGGGCTGGTTTTCTTCTTAGTCCTTCAGCAGCTCTTCCACAGTGCATTCTTACATGGCAGCAGTGACTGTTCTGAGTTCTTGGGTTTAGCTGTAGATGTACAGATGTTTGGAGAATGTTTAATAAAAAAATACAGTAATTCTGTTTTTATCAAAAGAAAGCTGTGGCTCCAGCAGCTCAGTTTCTAAACCCTGACTTTCAGTTCAAGGTTTCTTAAGCACCTGAAGTGTTTTGCAAATGGGTGCTGAAGGTGGGATTTATGCTTTGACAACACCCAGATACTCTGGAAGGTCGTTTGTCTAAGGGAGTGTGTGTTCTTCTTCCATCAGGACTGAGTTGCAAGAGAACTGTGTGTCCAAAGACTGTAAGTTATTCCAGAAAAGCATATTATGGTTTTGAAGAATTATGAATCTCTATTTATTTATTTATGAGATGAAAATCAGTTTCTGCTGTGGGTGATGGCAGAATAGCAGCCCATACCGAAAACACCAGGAAAAGAATGGCTAGCATTAAAGAGGCTGGAACCCCTTTAGTGCTTTCGTACAGCAGAGCTGCAGCTATTTAGCTGTGGCAGGGTACCAAACAACATTGTGGCTGGCCATTGTTGCTTGAACAGTTTGATTTTTAAAACATTCAACTGAAATATAACCACCAGCCAAGCTGGAAGAAGCGAGTCACGAGGACAGCATGTTAAATGAAGAGTCAGCAAATGAGAGAAGAGGTCTCTCGCTCCATTGGAAAGTAGCTGTACTGCAGAGCAGGAGCCCAAGAGCAATATCTCAGCCTAGCACTGCTATCCAGTTGCTTTTAAGAAAATTTTATAGTACAGAAGTAATATGACTTTAAAAAGGAGAATGCCACAGCTATAAAATAAAATTGCAGATTTCTCTGCGGTGGGCCTCAGAAGGGCTGTGGATCCCATCCCTTTTTGCTCAGTAGTGATCCTCACATCATAAACCAGAAACCTCTCCTCCAGAGAGCTTCCAATGTGAAGTGTTTGAGGAGATGGGAAAGGGGTGATGGAGCAGGGTGAAGGAGGAGAGAACACAGTGACTCTAGCTGCCATGGTAAACCCCTCCCAGCAGACTGGCCTTTGCTGCTGATATTGACTGGGCTCATCAAGTTCTGTGACATGACTTGAGAGGTGTTTTTGGAAGGCTCTGTTCTTGTTGGGGCTTTAAATGTGTGTGTTTAAATGCTGCTGTGAGTTAATGGATGGGAGCAGGGTGTGTGGGAGCCATGGAGAGGAGGGTGTGTGGTCCCTAATGACGCCAAGTGAAAAACAGAGACACACCTGCTTTGGGATATAATGAGAGTGATAAGAGTAATTTCTTAACGATGGGGTTTTTTGGGGAGTGTGAGGGGAAAGGTTGGTTTAAGAAGTGTGGGTGAGCAAACAGGACTTGTATCTGGTGGTAGTGGGAGCTGTTCATTTTAAATGGGAGCCCTGGGTACATCTGGGCTGAGCTGATATTGGTTCTTGCATGCCGCCCTCCTGCTCAGTGTTTTGCTTTGTGCTGTTTTATCTGCCAAAAAGAAAATAAATTCACAAAATATTTTCAAAGTTGCATGGCCACAGGCTTAAATACATACATATGAATTCCCTGAAAGCAATTTGCTTCAAGCCCTCCTCAGTTCCAGACGTCTTTCTCACTCCATCTGCTTGTTCAAGTACACAAGTTCCTTGGGAAAAATCACTTATTACATCACTCAAAAATGCCACAAAAATAGCTTTTCTCCTCAGTTCCCATCCTCAGAGTTAACTCGCATGGGGATCAGATAGATTCAAACATTTAATAACTTTTTATTTTCCTTTCTCTTTAAACACAGGATCTCTGGTCATGGAAGCAGGGTCACGTGGTGGATTCTTGGCAGTCAGCAGTCTGTGGAGCTTTTGCAGGTGCAAAGGATTATATGTTATACTGGGAAAGACTAAAGAAGAAAGGGAAAAATGTGCAAATCTATTAAGTATAGCAGAACAACATTCCTTTGTAATTCAAGTTTGTTTAGAAGAAAACGGATCCAGTTGTTTGGAAATAGGAAAGTCAGCAAAGGAAAGAGAAGAAGAGAAAAAACACTCAACTAGGGTGTCTGTTTGAAAGACAACCAATTTGTTTTTGACAAATTTCTGCTATTTAAAAACTGTGGGCCTGTCAGTCAGGCTTTGTGATTATTTCAAAGTTGATTTGTAAAATCCTCATCCAGGAGAAACTTAGCTTGGGTGGGGGTTTGTGCAGCTGTTCGCTCTGAGCACTTCCCCAGGGGCTGGAGTGATTGCAGAGGCCGTGATTCACCATTCCTGTGACAGCTCTGACAGCCACGTAGATTAACTGGAGGCAGGAGAGCAGAGGGCCAGCACTGCTCAGCCTGGAGGCAAAACCTTATGCAGCAAAAAACCCAGAGGATGAAACATCTGGGCAATCTCCAGACACTACAAGAATAAAGAGTGGCAGAATACAATACTACACTATTTATTACCAAACAAGCCAGAAGTTAATTGAATTTTTCAGTAGGCTTCCTGCTTGATTTTAGCCTACTGTACTTGTTTCCAAAAAAAACAAAAAGAGGGGGGAAAAAATTCAATTAATGACTCATCAGTATAGCTAACAAGTTTGAGGGAGGAGAGATTCAACTGTCTTAATAGAAAAAACAGATTAATAGCAAAGGGATGGATAGCCAGAGCTTTTTCCCCATGGTGCTAAAATACATTTTGAGATTCCAAACCAGTAACAGAATATGTGGAAAAAATAAATCCTGTTTAAAGAGAAATTACAGCATTTCTTGAAATAGAGATTATCAAAAGCAAAGCTTGTTCTTTGATAACTTACAAAATCAGAGCCATTACATTGTATGTAATTTTTTAAAAATAAGTTCTGTTAGGGGAAATGAAGTATTAATAGCAGCAGAATTCCAGCAGAGACTGAGGCTTCATTTTGAAGGGCACTGAAACTGCACAGTTGCGGGGAGGCAGTGTGGCTGTAGCTGCACAGAGTTAAGTAGATTGGGTGTGTGAGCAGTGAGGGAATGGTTTAGGTAGAACTGATTCCATTTTGGGGCTGAGGGAATATTTTAGGTGACCTCTTGTGGTCTTGTCCAGCTGTATTTTTTCTGTTTATGTTGATGGGAAGGGAGTTTTATTCCGCTTAAGATCCTGCTGTTGGATTTTACACTGACTTCATCAATCAGTGCAAACAAAATAAGAGCAAATGAAGCAGATCGTTCATTTTTGTTTTGAAGCAAATCAAGCTAACAGACTAAAAATGCTTTAAAATGCAATCTGTATGTCTGCAGGTGTGATGGGGATCATTGCCTGTGTTGATTTCTTTACAGTTAGATTGATACTAAAACTGTGTTCAGGCATGTTCAGAGAGCTGGAAAGGTTATCTGATTTACCCAAGGCCTTGCAGAGTAATTTCCTGAGGTCCAGTTTGGTGCCTCAGTTGGAAATTTAGCCCAGTGCCTCCAATTCCTTCTCTGTATGTCCTAATTCTGACCAGTTGTGCTTGTACTTGCTACTATGTAATGGATGTTCAGCAGTGTCTGCTCCTTTTCTAGCAGAAATCTTGCAGAAGGAGCTTCCAGAGGCACAGCTGTGCATGGACATGGGCTCACAGTCCTTTGGCACACACTGGGGACACCAACACGTGGTGGTGGAGGAGATGCCAGCTCCTGGAGCAGCACAGAGATTTCCAGGTCCATGTGGTGGTAGATGAGACACTTCGGCCTGGTTGCCTTCCTAAGCTCTATTCCCCAAGCACAGATCTTTGAAGAGCTGGAGTCTTATTTTGTAGATCATGTTGTAATTGGTGAGGGTAAATATTCTCTGGGTTATCATTCATTCCTCCAGCCTGGTTTTCCTTCTCTGTGCTTTGTCTCCCTATTCTTTCCTTTTCACCAGCAGTATTGTCATCTTCCTTTCTCATGTGTCCTTTGATGACCTGCTTCAAAGCTTAGGAGGTTGAGCTCTTTCTGGATCAGAACCTTCCCCTCTGTCTCCATTGTCTCCCCCTGAGATACGTAACAAGCTGGCTCTGATATTGATCTCTTCTGGTACCGCATCCATTCTACTTCACTGAAAATATTTAGCCTTCTTGCTGAGGGGAGGCAGTAGAAAAATAATTTCCTGCATTCTGAACAATGGATTCCAGAGTTAAAAATTATTAACTACCTACATGTAGCTTCAGATGAGGGAAGAAAAAGCCAACCAAACTCTTTATCCCTTTCTTTCCATCCCAAAACAAAAAAATCAAAACCTCACCAGTACCCTGTGAATAAAACCAGGTGGATGTGTGCATAGAAATGATTTAAAATCACTGTGTTATAAACCTTAAAAGGTGAATGTTATCCAAAAAACAACCTCTGCACACAGATATGCTGTCAAATGCCACCATGGTGGTGGTGGGATGGTGAAATCACATAGACAGACTTTTCTTCTGCGTTCTTTGCTTGAATTCAATACCTTCTAAAAATATGTTAGAGGTCCTGAGGGGCAGGGTAATAAGCTGAAAGAAACTGAAAGAAAAGTCCTGTTTAGCTTCCCTTTATGGCACACATGTGTCTGTATGAGTTGGTTAAAACTATTTGGTGAAGACAGAACCAAGAGCAACAATCTGTTGAATTCCATCTCCAGTGCCTGTGAAATGGCAGCAGTTTCAGCCAAAGTGCTGCAAGAGGCCCAACGCTGCTGTATTGAGCCCTCAGATGTAAGATGGATGTATGTGATCCATGGGCTTTTTATGGAAATGTAATAGGCATGAACAGAAATATTAGAGATTTGGAATCCTCTCTGACTCATATGTTAATAATTTAATCCCTCAAGGTCTTGTCCAGCTTTATCGTCATCTTTGGTGTCTTAACAGAGATGTTTGGAGCAGTCAGGGAGTGGGAAAAGGTGATACCTGAGCAGCCAGTGGGGAAGAACACAAGGGTAGATCTAAATGAGATTTTAAGCCTGAGGTTGTGTTTTAGCCAAACCTTGCCTTGTGTCTGAACTGTTTGGACACCACCCCAGATCTGGGCCGGGCATGGAGGCAGAGGAGGGAAGCATGTCCCCATACAGGCATGATTCTGGTTCCACCCCATGCTCAAGTCTTCTCTGGACTTAAACTGCCTGGCTGGACCACCCCAGCCCTGCAGTGTACCAAGGCAGGCTGTCCTAGGAGAGCTTCTGTGTGAGTTTCCTGTGTTCTCCATGGAAGTGGGACAGTGGCAAGGAAATCCTGCCATTGGGTATTAGCTGTTGGAAAAGAAAAATACTACCCTGGAGCAGCAAGGTGATCCCCAGCTTGTCAAAGAACCTAAATGCCTCTGTTAAGCTCCCTTCTTTGTCACTGCTGTAAGAAAAAGTGTGGCTTAACATTAATAATTAATGCTGTGTGGTGACAAAGTCACCATGAATGGAAGTGCAAGTCCAGTGAGTCATAATGCACTAACGAGAGCTTTTTGCACATTAACAGGGAGGATTTCCCATCACTTTTGTTTTGATCTAATCAGCTCTGACAAGATTACACACTGTGTCTAAAAGCCTCTTTAACTCTATAGCTCTGAATAAATTTTTGAGTAGTTCTCGAGATTTCCCTGCAGCGTCTGCTTGGAACATGCTCCTAACCCTGAATTGGTTAAATCTCTGGAGGGTGCAGTGCTTTGTCTTGGTATTTCTGCTGAAATCCAAAGAGGTTCTCGGATCACTTTGCTCTACTATAGGCAGGTGGTGTTCCCACACTGATAAAGGACCAGAATAAACTTCCTCTTAAAAAAATTTAACATGATATCAATAAAATAAAAGTTCAAATAAGAACTTACTGATTGAAGAGTTCTGAAAAAGACCATTTGTGAACTTGGAAATCAGTGAGTGTAAGAGCATGCTGTAAGGTTTAGTGTTGGACCTGAGCCACTCAGTTTTTCAACACGGAAATTGGGATTTGATCCTGAATTGGTCCTGGGTAACCTCCAGGTGTCAGTACAGAAAATAATAATGAAGAAAGCCAATAGTACAGTTCGACTGGAATTTTTTTTCTTTCCCTAAGATGGACTAATTCCAAAAAGGAACAAATTCCTGTCTCTTGAAGTGAGCTTGACCTACAGAACAGGGCTGGTGTTGCAGAAGAGAGAGCAGGGGTCTGGCCATATGACAGGAACTCAGAGTCAGGGAGAACCCCTGTAATGGCCAGAAGGATTCCCTGGACCCTTTAGAATAGGTGAGGAGAAGTTAAAATGGTACAGAAAAGCAACATGCCAAAACCAAAGGAGAACTTGTCTTCCTCCCTTCATAGGATCTTATTTGAGGATTGTGTCTAAGTACCTGTGGAACATTTTCCTGTAGCAGCAAATTCTACAGGCTGCGAGGACCTAGGGTTATGTATTGTTCCCAGGTGAAGTATTTCACTCTGTTCTGATGCTTTTAGTTGTGTATGACAGCTAAAATGGTAGAAAATGCCAGCAGCAACCTAGGGGAATATCTTAATCTTTTTATTCCCACTGCCAAATAAAGGTAAATAATTCTCTGCAGATGTCTGTCACCAGCACTTCCATCAAGGACTGGTCACTGGGAAAGTGTGAGTAGCAGGGGGATTTTCTGTTTAACACCCTGACTTGGTAAAGTTTGGCTGCTCAGCTGATGTGTGAATATACAGTGACCATTGTAACTTCTTGGGACATGGGTGATGAATTTTCCACTACTGCGTGAAGGTTTATTTTCCCAATAGAGGAATTTGTCACTCTGCTAGAAGTACTAAAGAGCCAAGAGCCTTCTCCCATGTGGAAATCCATCTTTATGCCTGCTTGCTGAGCCCAAGTCATCCCCAGATCTGTCTAGGGCAAGGGAGAAAGGAGCCTTCTCCAAGAGCGAGTTGGTGAGTGAGCCTGGACACAGACTGCCTGCAAAGGTGCCTTTTTCTCCATCAGCTCTGCAGAGAAACCAGGATGATTTAGGAGTGGGAGGCTGGATGTGTCTGGCCCTTTCTTGTCCACCTGATACTCTGATGCTTTTCCTGGTTGCTGATTAGTGGAGCAGACTCCAGCCTCATGTGGCAGTTCTTGGTGAGTTCAGTGACAGCAGGAATTGAATGATTATTAAATAAATAAGTGATTTAAAGATCTATTGGGCCCTACTGTGTATTAGTGCACTGCACAGCCCTCCTATGTTCAATGAATAGACAGTTTGTGTCTGTTGTATCAATCTGGTGATTGGAAGCAGTCAAATTTTAAGTTCCTTTATCCTGTTCCTGGATACGTGTGTACTAAGTTTTAAGAGGTCGCTCTAAAATTATCTTGGGCATTTAGAGTTAAGGCTGGAGAATATTAATTTTGTCAGACTCTCTGCCTTCAATAAAAAGCAGTCCCCAACAAATGCTAGCTTTAATCTCATGTTTTTGTCAAGCATATACAAACTTGCTTTTAATTTAGCCGCTATCCTGCTGCTTGTTGTGCTTATGAAGCATTTTATTGTTGCTGTTGCCATTCTGAATTGATTGGTAAATCTGTACCAAATACTTCCCAGTGATGGAAAAAGAAACATTGAAATTTTAATAACGAAAGAGTAGGGAAGATCCAGATGTCAGCTGGGGAAAAAATAAAAACCAATCAGCCTTGATTAAACTTTTTAGATAAGAATTTGGGAACATCATGTCAGGATAAATTGTGTTTGTTCTAATCACGCTATCAGCCAAGACTGAAGCTGCTGCCAATAAGAAACTCTCAGGAATAAATGCATTAAAAAAGTTACAGGGATCAGATAAGGGACATAAGTTAGTCTGACTAAAGTGTTGCCATCAGAGCGGGTTGATGCTTTGAGATTTTTTGCTTGATACAGGCCTGACAGCCATGTGGTTCACTGTTTAATTTTAGCTTGGTCTGTGGGCAAGAAAGGGCTTCTACATCCAGACTTGTAAAGCCACTATTTTCCATGGAGATTATTTTTACCATTCTAAAAATACATTGCTGACATGAGTACCAAAGTTTCTATCCAAACCATTCTCTCAAAGCCTTTTGGTCACTTATGCAAAAACTGGCTCAAAATAAAAGGATTTTCTGACCTTAAAGAAGGTCCAAAAATGGACTGGAATTTAGTTTAACTTACTCATAGTTTCTGCTTTGACTTCTTGAATATAGCCCATTTTCCTGCTTTTTAGTGAGGTATCACTGCTAGAAAGCTTCCGGCAGAGTGAACCACATGGGCCAACCTTATGGGAGTGGAAGCTGCTCCTAAAACCAGGCATTTTGGGCTGTTCACTAACTCAGCTTTCCTGCTATTCTTGTTTGAGATCCAGGGGACTGCACATGTGCCTTACTGCATCTCCTGAACTGTCATGGGACATTCCTTAATTAACTGTAAGAAGTCAAGTAGAGTGCCAGCTGGCCCAGCCTCCTCCGTCGTAAAACAGGGGTTTAATATGTTCAAGTTAAGGTGGTTGAGAGAGAGAGATGCAGGTAAAAACACAAACCAGCAGGGAAAATGTTTTTTTCCATTACTTTACAATTTTAGAAGAAATGTTTTTCCCCTCTCCCATCCCAAGAAAAGAGAGATCAATTTTTCTACATTCCATAAAACTTGGAACAGAAAATAGATTATTTTTAGCTTATTCCCTGGGTACTGTGTAGGCTTCAGTCTTTGGAGTCACTTCGTTCCCGGCTGTAACAGATACAGGATTTATACAAGCTCCAGAGGAAAAAAAAAAATTAGAAGGAAGAAGAAATATTTCAGAACAAGTCTCTTGCTCTCTTTTCTCCCCCCTTTCTTCCACTTTCATTCTTCACTTACTGCTGCTCCTGCGTGTCAGAAGTTTCCTTCACTTTGGCTCTTCCTCAGCACGAATTTTGAAATATTTTGAACAGAGTAGGGAAAGATTAGAGTTGATTTTAGGATGGGGAAATAAGGCAAAGGGAATAAAATCCTGGGAGGAAAAGCAGCAAAGCTGGTCCCTAGATAGAACAAGAGGCCAGGCTGTAGTCACAGGGTTAAAATACAGAGCCAGACACACACGTTTGGGGCTGAGACATGCAGATGGATAAGCTGAAGATTTCTGGCTTTCAGGAGGAAAGTCACAGCTGAGCTGGCTGTGGCAAGTGACAGTAATGAGCTCCAAGGGTGCAATTTGGGAGTGAGTGGAGAATAAAAATGCCCCTGAGGGTAAGATGGCACTTGTGGCAGCAGACTTCTGACAATTTTCTAAGACCCTTGGGCAGCTTCACGTTGTTGTTATCCAAAGTGGAGCTGATTTAATCTGTTGGAGATGAGCTCCATTCCAAACACTGACTTGCCTTTTTTCCTTGAAACAGTCCCAGATCCAGTTTGTGTGTATCTAGTGAGTAGCCCAAGCATATCTGTTTCAGATACAGAGCATATTTCTATCTTTCTAGCATTTACATGGTCAGACTTTAATTCTCTAGGCAGAACACAGTGTGACTGGTTTATCTTCCCATCTCTGCAAATGAGTAAGCAGTTTTTTCCTTCCAAACTTGCTGTAGATGTTGGAAGTGGAATCTGTTATCCTTACAACCTTCATATGTTCATGTATGTACAGAGTCCAGAACAAAAAGACAGTAATGTCCCTGGGGATGTTTGGATTTACAGTTAAGCAGCAGAGAGCTGTTTTCTAAAGTCAATACACAGTAACAAAACACTCTGTGTACAGACCTTGGACAGACGTACCTGGGCTCTGACGTGAGGGAATGTGCTGTAGGCATTAATAACAGAGCAGTGTTGACCACAGCCCTGGGAATTATAGGCAGTGTGGCATTCATATTCACACAACAATGTCTCACTTGTGCTTGGTATTTTAATTTTCTCAGGTGGATTTGCAGCTGCAGTCACCACACCTCTCGACGTAGCAAAGACGAGAATTATGTTGGCAAAGGTAAGAGGGAAGGAGGCCACCAGACAGGCCGGTGAATGGCCTGGGTATTCCAGGGTTTCTGTGGGGTCATTACAGAATGAAATCCAGCACCTATTAATAATAATTTCTGCTCTTGTCCTCAAAGGCAGGAGTAGATGTGAACAGGCACTGCATGCAGAATAATGAAATTGTTGTGTTCCTTTCCTTGAATGCTCCTCTGGTCCTTTCCCAAAGGAGCTGTCTGAAACAGACTTGGGCTTGTGCTCTGCTTCTGGAGTCTCATGCAGTGTCTTTAGGAGAAAAGCCTTGCAGAATCAGACACCCAAAGTTAAACTGCCCATCAGGGATTTATTCCACTGTTGTTTTGATAATTCAGGGCGTGTGTATGTCTTTTCTGAGGAGGATTTGGTACTGGGTTTTCTGTCCTAAAATTTTAAACTATAGAGATTGTGATGGGGGTTGTTGGCAGAAGGAAGATTGCTTACAAGATCAGTAAGTTTAATAAGTTTAGAAATTGCTAGTGAGTCTGGTGTTTCCATCACCATCTCACTGACCCAGAGCAGAGCTGACAGCCACAGAGCTAAGAGCCCTTAGCAGGTGGATGTTCCTAAAGCCTTTCCCAGCCCTGAAAAGAGCTGTTGTGTTGGTAAGGGATGGGCATTCTGGAGTTTCTGTGGGTGTTTTTTACCCTGTTGCTCAGGTCTCTCGATTTGGGGTGTTCCTTGTTGATAATATGCACCTCCCCAGCCGAGTCACATCTGCGCTCACCATGTTGCTGTGTTGTGTATCTGTCATTGCTGGCTTGTGTCTGCTGCAGCTTCTTTGTCTTTGGATAGTGTCAGTGATAAACCTGTAAGAACTGAGTTTCATTTATCTCTGCCTCTCTTCTGAGCAACCAGGTAAAGAAATGAGGATGCTTTGAGGTGTTCTGGGACTGTTCAGTTTATATTAGTCATCTCACATTGACTAGGTCACACATGGAATTGAATTGTCTCTAGTCCTGCTGTTTGTCCTCTGTTTTACACTCAAGACAACTTTCGCATGCATTACACTACTCAGGGGTTTTCTTGGTTCTTTTAAATCTAAAGGAGCAGCAAAGTCACTTGTTGGTGCTTTGAGAGTGTGTTTTTATTAAGGTCTTAGTGCAGTATCAGTTGCTGGATGTAGAGCTGAGGGTAGTGTAGAAGGGACTGGGTGTCCAGTTCTGAACTAACCAGTTCTGTGACCTTGATTGTTTTGTTCTTCTGTGCTTCTGTTTCACTTTCCGCCCTTTTTTTTCATTCCTGGAGACAAGGAGCTTTTGCCTGTGCCTGCAGTAAGGAGGTCATTAAGATGTCTGTAATTCTTGTCAGGTAACACTAACCAGGGACAGGAGCTCAGTAAATAACTAACCTCTTCCAACAGTTTCCAATCTCTCTCTCTCTCTCTCTCTCTCTCTCTGTGGTCCAGGCTGGTTCCAGCAATGCCAGAGGGAATGTTCTGGCTGCCCTTGGTAGCATCTGGAGGACACAAGGCCTGTCAGGGTAAGGACGTGCTGCACCTCAGGGGCTCTGTGTGTGTGTGTGTGTGTGTGTGTGTGTTAGGGGGTGTGAGAGGATGGGATGGGATCTGTTTATATTCAAATACTGGCATACAGAAAAGCCTTTTGATTGCTGTACACCTGGACTGGGAGCAACAGTCAGGTAGCCAAGAACAAGTCCCTCAGGGAGGTTGTGTCCTCTACGTAGCACTGGCTAGGGGCAGTGTCCAGGGAAGAGCACAGAAAAGGGGCATTGTTGGGAGTATATCCAATCTCCAAGTCCAGCTCCAGGTGTCAGAGGTGAGGGTGGCTTTGTGTTAATAAGCCATGATGGACTTTTCCCTGTGAATGTGTGTTTGTGATTTGTATCCATTTAAATTCAGGCACATCTCATGGCAGTGAAGACAGCAGTTTCATTTCAGGGTTGTGAATCCCCTCTCCTGAGGTGTC
The DNA here is from genome assembly GCA_013397815.1 of Aleadryas rufinucha. Classification (NCBI taxonomy): domain Eukaryota; kingdom Metazoa; phylum Chordata; class Aves; order Passeriformes; genus Aleadryas; species Aleadryas rufinucha. Next base: position 2,162,916 of record VZTH01002852.1, read on the forward strand.
AGGGAAGGCCAGCGTAGGACCCACATGCCCCTTATGGACAGTTTTTCCTCCTCCTGGCAGTTTCTTGCAGATTTGAAAGCACCAGCAAGGTCTCCTCTGTTCCTTTCAATTGTCCATTCTTGCTGTGAAGCGCAATGTGAGCAGGCAATGCCAGTGTGGTGCCAGCAGTGGGGAAAAGCTGCAGCAGAGGGAGGGAGCCGTGTGCACCCTGACTTGTGCTTTGAACCTCCTGTTAGGTCTGGCCTTGACCACGTGGCCCCGGATTTTTGCAGCGTGGAACCCGTTGCAAAAGTGCAAGTTTTCTGAGCAAGGCTTGAGTACAAAGAGTAGGTCTGAGCAGCCACAGATCAGCTCTCCAGGGCTTTCCTTCTGTAGCCAGAGTGTAGGAATGTTCTGGGCTTTCCTCTGACCAGCTGTGGGAGTCTGAGGTCATGTCCATCCAGTCTCTTAAGTGCCTCCCTTTGTCCAGTCCTGAGACAGAGAATTGCTCTCCTGGCCTTGGAGCAGTGTGGGAACACATAGTCTTCTGCTAGTGTTTCTAGAACATTTTGAGGTGTCAAAATTATTACTGATTTTTTTCTGACACTGTTTTGCTTGCACCACCTTGTCCTCTTTGAGTGGGTGTCTTATACCAGTAGTTGGCCTCTGAAAGTGAATCTATGTCTTAACTTCTCCAGTCCATGCAGTTCAGCCTGTGCTTCCTTCTGTAAGGTCGTGTCTCACCTGCCTTTGGCCTGGAAGAGAAATTGAGGGGGTTTTGGAAGATTGGGGCTTTTCCCTGTAATTTTCCCTAGGTTTTTAACCCTCTCAGTCTTTCAGGGCACTGTTTTAACCTTTGTTGCCCGAAGCATTGTGCACATCGCAGCTTTGCGGGGGACAGCTTTCTCAGAACATCTGATCTCTGCTTGCCCAGCTAATAAAAGTTCAACCCTCTTTCTACACATGTGGGAAATAATTCAAAACAAATTGCAGGAAGTTCCTGAACACCGATTCCAGGAAGGCATCCAGCTGTGCCCCCCGGCAGCTCTCAGGGATGGGCTGTCTCAGGTTTGCCTCTTGGAGGGGACAAGGTGATGTGGCAGTGGATGAGTTTTGGGTCCTACATGGCTTGGTGGACTCTAAGGCATGTTTTGAAAGGGACTGGGAGAAGTGAAGCCATGTCTGCTGCTGGTGGAAGTTGAGCTCTGAAGGGTGTGAAGAGGCATGGATTTGACTGAGGAAACCTCCCCCAATACTCCAGCCAACAGCAGAAAGTAAAAAAGTATGTTTGTGTTCTTTTCAGGGTGTTTCAGCAGTGCCCTTATCTAAACAACTCAGAATTAAACTCTGCCCAAAGATAGTACCAGTGGACTAGGACCAAAAGGAACACAATTCAGTTGAAATCAAAACAATAAGAGATCTGGAGAAAAAGTATCATGTAAAGCAGGCCAAGCTGCGTCAGCTGCAAGGAAAATGAAGAAAGTCTTGGGAAAAATAAACGCAGAGGCTGCCATGCCTGCTGCCAATTATAAATCTATTAATCAAAACCAATAAAAATGTCGGGCTTTTTTGGCCAGTTGCAACATGACATGATTTATGGCTCCTCTAATAAATCTCGTACTTGAAGAGGAGGAATTCTGAGGGCAGAAAGACGCATTGCTTATTGCCACCTTATTAAAACCAGAGCACAGGGCTCAGCTTCCTGGTCTGCACCTAGTAAATCCCTCTGCTTCACGCCAAGAAATTCCACATCCATTTCTGTCCAGGGAGAGCCAGGACTGTGGCAGGGCTTAGGATAGGGATGGGGTAAGTGGGTCTGTGCACCTCTTTGCTCTTGCCAGCGGGTAGAGCAATCATTCACAGGAAAGGAAGTTTGCATCTTGCCTGATGGCTTTTCACACAAGGAGATGGTGGTGTTTGAAAGCCATGGATGGAGCTTCACAACTCATTGGTGAGAAACACGAGGGTTACTGGAGTGGTAACACTGGTGAGGTGGAGCTGGGGATGGAGCTGGTGGTTTTGCACCAGCTGTCTTGTTCCTCCCATGAGCTTCCTGGTCAGAGTGATGTTGGCACGTGTGAGGTACCGATTTAATTTTGAAATAATACTCCTTCAATATCGTTTAGTTTTATTTGTCGAAGTGTGGGTTATGAATCTCGATTTCAATGGGAAAGTACCAGAAGGGCACATGCCTCGGCAGTAACAGCACATGCACAGAGAATGGCTCTGTTACTGGGCACCCCCCTCCAGGGGAGGAGGGCAGCTCTGCCTCCGAGCAGAGAAAATTCTCGTCGGGGAATAGAGAATTCCGAATAGAGAATATCTCTGGGGGAATTTCGCCAGGCAGCCAACCAGGGGGAAGAAAGCCTCCACCGCCGGACTGCAAGTTCCACACCGAGAGACGGGGTAACCCTGCTGTGGGGCGAGACTCTCCAGACTACCCACTAATCTCCCGTGAATGGGCAAACCGTGGGAGGAGCTATGGGATATAAAAGCCATTACGAAGGGCGTCACTTAGACTCATTGTGCGCCATTTATCGGCTGTGGGAGGCCGCCCCCAGCCCCGCGCCTGGCTTTCGGCGGGGCCTCGGCCCTGTCCTCCCTCTGCCGTCCGGCCTTTGCTCGCCCTGCTCGGCATCTCCTCTCGTCCTGCTCGCCCCTTGCGGCCCTGCTCGGTCCCTGCCTGCCCGAGGTCCCTGCCCGGTCCCTGCCTGCCCGAGGTCCCTGCTGCCCACTGGACCCGAGCCACGCTGTTGCTCACAGCCAGGCCCCGCTGCCCTGCTGGCTGCTGTGCAGAACACAGCCTGCCCACAGAGAGCTCGGTGCAGAGCTGTGGCCCCAGGAAAGCAGTGGTTTGTCGCAGTATGGCCACCTCGTTGGTCCAGAGGGTACTTCGTAGGTTTTGTGGCCAAGCACACAGTGCTTTTTTTCAGCACTGGCCCCTCTGTGTTGTGTCCAGGCCCTGCATTGCCTTGCCCTCTTTTCCAGGGAAGTGGTAGAATCAGCAACCCTGGAAGTGTTGAAAAAGTGTCCAACTGTGGTGCTTGGGGACATGGGTTAGGGGTGGGCTTGGCACTGCTGGCTTATTTTGGACTTGTCTTTTTTCAGCCTAAATGTTCCAATGATCGAAAGGGTAACTAACTGCAGGGGTCCTGTTAGTCTCCTGTTAGGAACTGAGGAGTGGCAGAGTGCCAGGTGAAATCTGCAGACAGAGAGCAAATCCAACTAGACAGCAGACCTCTGCCCACCAGAGCGGTTTCTGATGGGGCCAGCAGAAATAAACCAAATTTTTCTCATCTGCTGATGGGGGCACGCGTGGCCCAGCAGAGAGCAGTTCGGATCAGACCTGCCACAGAGCTCTGCTCTTTGGATTTGGGAGCTCCCTGCAGCTGTTCAGCTCTGCCCTCATGCAGAAAGGGAGCCCCTGCGGAAAGCGTGGAGAGGCCATGGGTGGCAGGTGGGAACAGGAAACTGGGAGAAGCAGGGCCAGGATTCTTGGAAGTGATGGTTGGTAGTAGGGGTTGCCAGGGATGCAGCTTCTGGGTTAACTCAGTTATGGGCCCCTGTTTGTGTAATAGCTGTGTCTCGAGTGGGCTGTTCTGGAAATGAATGTCTGCCCCTGCTCCTGTAATGAGGCTCCCTAATGCAGCAGGAGAGGGATGGTGTGTGCTGTTCCCTAGGATTTGCCCCACCAGTGCTCTGTCCATACATGCCTTGTACAAATTACTCTGTTTTAAAGCTGTCATTATGGTAATAGACCCAATTGCTGTCTAGTAAAGCCATAAAATGTTTCCATCTGCCTGTGTGCTCCAGGCTCCTTAGCAGAGCTCATTACTGCCAGAGGTTTCCCTGTGCAGTGCGAGCAGGGAGCTCCTGAGCAGCCAGGTCTCACCAGGAATTACACTGTGTCCCATGGTGGATGGGCTCTTAGCAGGCACCATGCAGTGTTTGGAGAAGCCAGGGACAGGATCCCTGTGGAGCTCAGCCAGGCTGAGGGCAATAGATCTGGAAGGGGGTGGGATGCCAGACGGATTCGAGCCTAATGTTTAATCCTTGCTTGCCACAAAGGAAGCCTGTAATCCTCTGGGAGGATACACTGGCCTGTCCTGAAGATGTTAAACCAACTGTGAGTTTAGATGTGTTAAGCAATTGGTTTTGCACAAGTTTCCTGTTAATTTCGAAGAACTATGAAGATCAGGCACCTAAAAAAGGGGGCAGCTGAAGGTGCCACAAATTGAGTATTTCTGCTCTGTCACAGCTGTTGTGTGTTACTGGGAATGAGCCACTGCAGTGAGCAGGGCTGTCTCTGCAAGTGGGAGCCCCTGGCACAGAGAGGCTGGTGGGGGCAGTGGAAGACAGGATGTTCCCACCTGTCTGCAGCTCTGTGTGGGCATGCATCCGGGCTCTCCTTTCCAGTGGTCCATAATGGCCTCCTGCCTTTTCCTTCTGCACCTGGGGAGTGTGGAGAGGGGTTAAAAATCACAAGCCTTGGGACTGCTGTGTTACGGAAGTCCAGACAGATTCCTTCAGTGAGCAGTGGGGTGGGATTTAAGAAACCAGCAAGAGAGAGTTTTTCTTGGCTTTGTTTTCCAAAGCCCCTGCATCTGCTCCCCGCTCATCCTCTTACACTGCCTTTCTTTTGCCTTCAGCTTGTTTGCAGGTGTTGTCCCACGGATGGCAGCCATCAGCCTGGGAGGCTTCATCTTCCTGGGGACATACGAGAAGAGTCGGCAGCTGCTGCTCTGAGCCAGCCCGGCCGCTCCTGCGGGGGGAGAAGCCGGAGAGGCCACCGAGCCGGAGGAAGAGTCGGGCCGGGAGCAGAGCCTTCCTCCCGCACCCCTCACAGCAGCTGTCCCGCAGGCTGAGAGCCACTCTCCCTGCTAGAGAAAAGTAAATCCTCCAGTAATCCAGTTTCCCAAACATGAAATTTTCCTGCATGGAAAGTGGGTGAGGTCATTGTGAAGAGTTGTGCCAAAAAAGTAATGTTTTGGGGGGTAAACAGCTAATTACGGTGGCTGCGAAAGGCGTTATTAGAACTCCTGCAGGGAAAGTGTTTTGGAAAGCTCTGGCTTGGGGTCTGAGTGGGGAGGCTGAAATAAAGCAAGTTTTCATCATTCAGTGGCACCTGCCTCGTAACAGGGGAGGGGAAGGGGCCGATAGAGTTACAGCCTGCTGCCCTCCAACAGCACCGAAAGGATTCCAGCTTGGGAGAGCTCTTTGTAAAAGACAATAATCCATTTGTTTCTGATTTGAGCTGTATTTGTGGAAGTTTATATTCCTGTTTATACCTACAGGTGCTCAGCAAGCATTCCTGTGTGGAAGCCAGTGCAGCTTTATTAATCACACTCACATTTCTCCAGTAAAAGCATGGGCTTGTATTGTCTTTCAGCTGTGCTTGTGCTCAGCTGAAAGACATGGAGCTCTGCCTTCTTTTGGTCTTCATCCCTCAGCTACTGAAGCAGCGGGAGGATGGAACTGCTGAAGCCTGGGAGGGAGGCTGGGAGGGTAAGGCAGGGAGAACATCAGAGTTCTGCCGATGTAAGGGTGGATCCTGAGGGCTCTCGGGGGGCTGCTTGGCAGGCAGAGCAAAATTCTGGTGCTGTTCTTGTGTAGGAAACAGAAGCTACAGCAGCCAAAATGGTGCAGGGATGAGTGTGATGAGAAGACCTTACTGGAATTACTTGAAATTATCACCAGAGTCGGTGCTGGGGGTCAAGTTTACAGCACCAGCTTGGCTGAGTGGTGGTTGAGGAGGTTTAGCTGTGGAGAGTGTTTGTGTGGGCAGGCAAAGCCAAGTGGCTGTGGTGGGTGATGGGTTCCTGCACAGCCATGGGCTGGGCCATGATACTGGGCAGTTCCTCACACAGGGAGTGAGGAGTGGGTGCCACAGGGCCCTGTGAGTGAGCCATGCTGGGTCTCTTGTCCTGGTGGCACCACATGTGCTCTGGCTGCTCCGTGCATGCTCTGTCCCTGTCATCCCAACACTGATGTACCAGGGATGGTGTGCTGCCCTGGGGTGCTGTAATTTAACTGTGAGGCTGTTCCTCTCATGAGGATGATGTACAGGTGTTCAGAGTCTGGGCAGAGGGAGAACAAACACCAGACCAGGTTAGTGGCCTGACCAGAGGACACGAGTGACACCAGAGCCCCTGCCCAGAGTGCCAACAGCCCAGGCTGGATGTTTTATTATGCTGTTATGCATGACAGAGTAGTAAGACTTTTTAGAGGCCAAAACTTAGAAAATAATTGGCAGACAAAACATACAGAACAAAGGACATAATTCTTAAAAATAATCTTCAATTAAAATGGGAAATTCAGCCAAGTCCTGTCTTGGCTGGTTGGTAGCACTACTCGGTACCATGGCTTGGTGTAGAGGTTGTCTCTTTTATGACATTCTGTGTATGTATTCTATATATATATATCTATCAGATCCAATTTTAGGGGCTGGGGGGGGAGGGAGATTTATTACTCCGTCTCAAAAATCTATCACATTTTCTATTTAAGCTCTTTAAACATGGTGAGGGGGTTAGCACTGCAGTTGATGCATTTAATTACTTGAGCTGTAAATAATCATCTTTATGTCATTGGGTCCAAATGGTGCATTTTTTGTTGTTTTTATTTAATATTGCAGAATCAGTTTTTGTCATCACCTTTTTTTTTTTTTTTAATTAAATAAAAAACCCCAACCAAAACCCAATAAAACCCAACCAAGCAGCTAAATTGTTTTAGCCAACCTAACAGTGGGAGGGGACAGACCTTGATTCCCCTTCCTCTGTGCCAATGGAGCAGCTCCACCCCAGGAGCCAAAGGTACCTGGGAATGGCACCAGGCAAATGAGAGCCCCAGCAGGTGGCCAGGGCTGTTCTGCATGCACCAATTTGCCTAATACAGATGAAAAGGACATTTTTAGTTTTGGGATCGTGGGGAGAAAAAATAGACCAAAAAAAGCTTGGGTTCCCATATGACTGTTTGCCTTAAGTTTGAGCAATGTTTTATTTCAAATTTACCAAAATTTAAAAAACTAATTGTAACCCATTACTGGGATAAAGTGGGATAACAGCTTGAATTTCAGATCAGGCACCAGCTTCTTAAAGCCTCTCTCAATTTTAAAAAAAATTAACTCCTATATGTTTTAAGGAACTTTGAATATTCTCAGACAACCTGCTTTATGCCCAAAGTGATAATTTTGAGGGGGAAAACATTTAATTTTTAAAAAATATACAGAAATTGAATTGAGATTTTTAGTTAAAGCAGGAATTCAGGCTTATCTCCAAAGCTGCCTGTGGAATTTCCATCCAGGGTGGGGTTGGGGTTTGGGAACACCAGAGGTGTTCACAACTGCAGCTGGGTCTGGTGCTGTCCTGGCCCTGTTTTTACTTGCACACACGCTCACACCCCCCCATCTGTTCTGTTCTCACTGCCAAGACAGGGGGACTTGCCAGATACTAAAGCAAGCTGATATATTGGAAATTTATTTCTTACAAGTTCTGTATTGTATTTTTCAATCCAGCCCCAAATTCCACCCTGTCCACACGCCAGGCTGTCAGAGCCTCACGCTGTTCCCCAAGATCTCATGGCCCAATTTCAAGAGCAGGTACTTTGGCAGTTAATCTCCATTTTCATGAGAGAAAGACAGAAAAGAGTTATAGCAATGGATTAGAATTTTATTTAATTTTCAACTGAAACTCCCAAAAGCTCACTCTCAGCAAATCAGCCATAATATTATAAATGAACCTTTATTAAAGACACTTCAATGCCGTTTGTTAGACACTTCAATATCTTACATGTTTTTCAATGTACAACATTGTACCAAATTTTCTAATAAATAAATAAATTTGTACACAAAAGTAATACTTCCTCTTTCACATTGCCTCTTAGAAGCAGCAAATTCACATATTTAGTGGAAGTCATAACATTAGGCTGTTAACTTTATTCAGAAACATTATTTTCAATGTTAACATGGCAAATATGCTTTGTATCCACACTGGTGATGGCATTTCTGCCAGCAAAATGAGCCCATTGAAACATTTCCATCTTCCCCGTGTCCCTGGTTCCATGAGTCGGTTCTGGAGCACTTTTCCCTTCAGTGAAGGGAAAAATGTGCTCGGTTTATAATTTTCTAACATCCATTTCCTTTGCTTTGAATAAACTTGGCACTCAACATAATTCACCACCTGTCTCAAAGTGCAAATGTGTCAATAATCAGGGACTGGGACAGACAGGTACTGGCTGAATTATGCCTGGCTTCATCCAGAGGCAGCTGCTGCTCTCCCTGACCCCGAGGGCCTGAGATCCTTCCCTTACAGGAGCTGGTGGCTCCTCAAGCTAAGGCTGGGTAGAACCAGCTTGTAGTAAAACCAAGGGGCAGCTTGCAGCCACTCCCTGAAACCCTACAGGTGCAGCAGCACTGGGGCAGGTCCCTAAGTGATGGAGCTAAAGTGAACATGAAGTGTTTCTGCCCTTATCTCTGCTGCTTGTTCTGAGCCACAGTCCTGGCAAAGGTGGATTCCCAGACTCAGCCTCAGTGGAACTGGTATTTGAGTTGCTCCTTAAGAAAAAAGTAACAACCCTGCCATGATAAACCTGCCCCAAAGTAGTCATCACCAGAGTTAGCAACCTCATGTTAGCAGAACTTAAATCACAAAGAACTGGGGGTCCTCCATCCACAGGTACCAACAAACACCAACGGAAAGCAGCCTTTCTATAAATAAAAAGCGTCATTGTGAAGTCAGAAGTGACAAAGATCTGTTTGACTGAGGTGGGCATTTCTTTATACCCCCCCATTAATGGACAAGCATAAAAACATCTGGGACATTTCCATTTAAAAGTCTATTCAACCATGAATCCACAGTTTTCCTTGTAAAAAAAGTGTATTTCTAACCAGCCCAGAATTGCTACACAAGGCAGCATAACTCACTTGAAGGTGATATTTTTATATAGAGAGTCTGGCTGTTCAACTACAAAGTGTAATATTGTGTTGCAGGGAAAAAAAAGTATTGGGTGAGTTAATGATATAGCTGTCCCCTTAGGAGTGCAGTTTAGTTTTGTTGTCAACACAGCTCTATGATTTCAAACCTCCTGAGAACAGATGTTTTTTGGGAGTGAAAATGCATTATAGTGGCACAGGTTATTTATTCTAAGCAGGGCAAGGCTGGATCACTGCACACACCTCAGACAGGTAGAGCTGGGTCCCTTCAGAAGAGGAAGGGCCTGTGGTGAGGGCTGTGGTGCTCAGTGCTGTGCCAGCACACGGCAGGTAACACCTCCTGCGATGATGGGTTTGAAAGGTGCACTGTTATGAGACCACCCCTGGTTTACTGCACAAGTTATTTATTTTGGTAACAACTGCTTCCCAGTCATAACAGCCTTTTCCTCTGGTTGTTTTGAGGCTCTGCACTGTTGCTGCGTTACTTAGTGCCTCCTGTGTGGTCCACTCGAAAGTCTCACACAGTCACAGTTCAAATACTAATTTTTATAAAGTTTTGAAAAATAATGGAATTTAAGTTCTTCCACCAACAGGAAAATACCAGGTTGCTATGTCATTGCTCACTGCTTTTTTTCTTTATAAATTTCATTTGACACAGTTGAAGACCTCTGTTTTTAAATGTATTAAGTACAGTAAATTTCCAAGGGGAAGGAAATTTGTGCTAAGTAATGCAATTGAATCACAGAATGTCTTGGGTTGGAAGGGACAGAATCACAGAATTAACTAGGTTGGAAAAGACCTTTGAGATCATCAAGTCCAACCTCTGACCTAACACCACCTTATCATCTAAACCATGGCACTAAGTGCCAGATCTAGTCTTTTTTTAAAACACCTCCAAGGACGGTGACTCCACCACCTCCGTGGGCAGCCCATTCCAATGCCCACTCTGTGTGAAGAATTTTTTCTTAATGTCCAGCCTAAACTTCCCCTGGCACAGCTTAGGGCTGTGTCCTCTTATCCTGTCAGTGGTTGCCTGGGAGAAGGGACTGACTCCCCCACCTGGCGATATCCTCCTTTCAGGGAGTTGTAGAGAGCGATAAGGTCACCCCTGAGCCTCCTTTTTTCTAGGCTAAACAACCCCAGCTCCCTCAGTCGTTCCTCATAGGGCTTGTGTTCCAAGCCCTTCACCAGTCTTGTTGCCCTCCTCTGGATGTGTTCAAGCATCTCCACGTCCTTCCTGAACTGAGGGACCCGTAACTGGACACAGCACTCGAGGTGAGGCCTCACCAGTGCCCAGTACAGGGGAAGAATCACTGCCCTGATCCTGCTGGCCACACCATTCCTGATCCAGGCCAGGTGCCTTTGGTCTTCTTGGCCACCTGAGCACACTGCTGGCTTATGTTCAGCTGCTGTCAGTCAGTACTCCCAGGTCCCTTTCTGCCTGGGCACTGTCCAGCCACTCTGTCCCCAACCTGTAGCACTGCAGGGGTTGTTGTAGCTAAAGTGTAGGACCCAGCACCTGAACTTGTTAAACCTCATATTGTTGGATTTAGCCCATCTATCCAGCCTATCCTGACCTTAAAAATGATCTTGTTCCAACCCCCTGCAAGGGCCAGGAGACCTTTCATTAGTCCAGGTTGCTCAGAGGTCCATCCAACCTGAACACCTACAGGGATGGGACATCTGCAGCTTCTCTGGCAACCTGTACCAGTGTCCTACCACCCTCACAGGGAAGAATTTCAATTTCTCCTATATCTAAGCTAAATTACCCCCCTTTCAGTTTGAACTCATTACTCCTTGTCTTGGCACTACAGCCCTCCTTATATTGAGGGCACCAGAACTGTGTGCAGAATCCCAGGTGGGGTCTCACCTGAGTGGAGCAGAGGAGGAGGATCTTCTGCCCACAATGCTCTGGATGCAGCCCAGGACACGGGTGGATTTCTGGGCTGTGAGCACACATGGCCAGGGCATGTCCAGCCTCTGATTCACCAACACACCCAGGTCCCTCTCCACAGGGCTGCTCCTGGTCACTTCTCCACCCAACCAGTACCTGGGATTGATCCAGCCCCGGTGTACATGGTGTAAAGGAACTTCCACTGAAAAGAGGACAATCCCTTTGGAACGGTCTGGCTTTTAAAAGTTATGTTTATGTATTTAAGGCACCAGAATTATTTCTCTCACAAAGTTTAACAGCAACCTGATACTGAAAACAATATTGCCAAAATTGTAAAATTTCACTCAGTTTTCCATGCACTAAAGATTAAAATAGCCTCTGTAAAAGATATATATATT